>CALYLW010000535.1:0-408833 GCA_944989445.1 Ampullaceana balthica | reverse complement strand
TTTAAGTGAACACATATTTTTGTGTCACAGTGACGTTTGATACTTGTCACCTATTCAGTATTTTCAACGCAAGATACACTCAACTAGACCACTTTATGAGAACCACTGTTAATCTTCGTAACATTTATTTAGCACGTCTCGTCATCGCTAGGTTACAACCTTACATACACACGTAGGGAATCAATGAGCAGGATTGGAACGGACATCATTTGTATCATTTGCATTAATATCATCAATGCTAGTTAAACTATTATCAATGTTTTAATTTGTATCATTGCTGTTATCACTTGGTTGATTACTCCACAAATGTTATTTTCATAACTTTACTTAATGCATGAGATTATATTGGTTTTGTATTTCCAATCTTTTTTACTGCCCTCCTTTTGTTTTCTTCTCTTGTGTTCCCAGACCTATTACTGTATATACTCGTTCAAAAGCCGACCTCCACCCACCCCACTTTTGGAAAAGAAAAGTATTAAAAGTGTATAACCCGCTCGCAGGCCGACCCACCAAAAATAACAGGACAGCTTAAAGAAAATGGTATACATTTTTTAAAAACTACAATTTAAATCAGTCATTATGATGGTTTACTTTGTACTGCCTTTATGCTGTTTGTTAGGCATGAGTTACCGGTATTTAAAAAAAATAAATTTGGTAAACAGTGGCGAAAGAGCGTACATTAAAATTCGTTGTTGAAAACAAAATTTGTAAAACAATTTATTAACACATTCACAAAAATAAATAAAATGATTAATTACGGTTGAGTGCAGATGTTACATCATAAATTATAGCTTCTGGTAGAGCAGTCGAATCTTTTGAGAATATAGAAAAGGACCTTGATGATGTACAATAACAACACCGATATTCAATATCAATGCAGAAATCACCTATCACACCGCTCTTAAGCCGACCGCCCAAATTTCCCCCCTACATATGTCCAAAAAAGGTCGGCTTTAGAACGAGTATATACGGTAATTTAACCAATGAAGGTGTCACATCTGATTAACATAATTTTGTGACGTAAGGTCACGTGTACAAGAGACGCGGGAAGAAAGGAGCATTTCTATTGGTTGAAAGTGTTGGGCGAAGAGTTGTGTGTAGACTTCCGACAGGGAAGCATGATAGTGAATAGCTCAAGATTTCCACGTTATATTACCTCAAATGATTCTTATGTGTACAATATATATGTATATTAAAGTTGTTTTGGATAAACGAATTCTTCAGTGAATTATTGTGCACAAGATTAATTACTGTGAGAACGCCTACATAGAAAGAGAAATATAAAGATACAACGTTACATTGGTGTCGAAGTAAAAGTTCCATGTGAACACTGTACAAGATATTTCGAGAAAGAGGTTTCGTGGAAATAAGTATTGGATATTTCCAAAAAAGGAAAGTATTCTTTAAAATAAGAAATAATACCAGCTATAGTATTTTTGAATATTCAAGTTCGTAAGAAGCTGTGAATAAACTTTTGTAGTTCAATGAAAATACAAGAAGATTTCAAAATGGTGGCATAAACGGCAGATATCCGCAGTGTATAAAACTGGATCAGACTAGTTGGTTCTACGTCACATTCGACGACAGTACAAGCATACTACACAGTACTGGAATCTGGGTCGTGTAGGCTTACTGAATGGTGACACACGGTGAACATATATAGGTCGTGACGTCAACAGGCTTAATGCTAGTTGATTCCAGGAAATATTAGTAATAGTAAACATAACATCGAACCGAGAAGCTATGGACCATGGACTATTCAATGTGTTGGTGTGAATTATAAATAAGGAAACGGAATTTTTATCCATTCATTGTGTGAAGAGTTTGATTATCGCAATTGTGGATTAATGGAGTGAACTAAATTGTTTAAAAACTACTCGAAAATTGAAATTTTAAACCAAGTGACTTTTATTCAAAACGATCGGACCATTTAATATATTTTGTCAATCTGAGGGAGCGTATATATAAAGTATACTAAAGATCCCGTGTGAGGATTCTTTTTTTGTCTCATCTTGCCAATAACTAGATTTTATGGTTTAGACGTGTCACTTATTTGAACTTAACATTTTTGAATTCAAGATATTTCATTTGGACGATTTATAACTTTATCAATATATATACATACATTCCTTACCGAATTGCTAGATTCATATTATTCAATCAAACAAAACATGGATCACTACAAGGAATTCACTGCCATAGCTAAAGAGATCGGACTAAAAGGAAAAGAAATGAGAGATTTCATTGAAGAAAAAGTAAGAGAAACTGAAGAAAAAGCAAGAATAGCTGAAGAAAAAGAACAGCGAAGAAAAGCTGAAGAAAAAGAAAATCAAAGAGAAGCTGAAGAAAAAGCAAGAATAGCTGAAGAAAAAGAACAGCGAAGAAAAGCTGAAGAAAAAGAAAATCAAAGAGAAGCTGAAGAAAAAGCAAGAATAGCTGAAGAAAAAGAACAGCGAAGAAAAGCTGAAGAAAAAGAAAATCAAAGAGAAGCAGAAGAAAAAGCAAGAATAGATGAAGAAAAAGCAAGAATTGCTAATGAAGAACAGAGGCAAAAACTCATAAGTGAAAGAGAACTTGAAAAAATGAAACAAGACACCTTAAAATTACAAATTGAGCTAGGGAGTAGAGGCCACAATCCTGGTGATGAAACAAATAGAAGGTCAGCACCAAGGGATACTATCAAAGTAAGAAAATATGATAGCCAAAAAGAAAAAATGGATGTTTATCTGGATTATTTCGAATCCATAATGGCTATGAAAGGCTATAATGAAGAAGATTGGCCAGCACAACTGATGACTCAATTAACTGGAGAAGCATTTGAAGCTTATAACAGTATAGCCAAAGAAGACAAAAGCATATATAAGAATGTCAAAAAGGCACTTCTATGTCATTTTGGAAAGTCAGAAAATGATTATAGAAGAGAATTTCATGAAATGAGAATCAAGATGGACAAAGATCCACAGATCATAGTACATGAAGCACAAGTCAAACTAACAAAATGGCTGGAACTGACAGCAATAGATACGAGCAATCCAAAGGCCATAATAGACATGGTGTTAATTGACAAGTTTTTAGAAAATGCAACACCAACCCTATTCACATATTTGACTGACAAGAAAGTTCGTACTCAAGCAGAGCTAACAAATGCATTACGAACATTCAAAGACTCTCATCCGAATGTGGAAATGGATAAGAGACAAGACATATTTGCAGCAATACAAATTAAAAGTCAAGAAAAAAGGCAAGGTATGAGAAACCAGAGTCTGCCAAACCAAGGCAACAGACAAACTATTTGTTGGTACTGTAACAAGCCAGGACATATGGCGAAGCAGTGTTACCACAATAAAGGACAACCAAATAGGGTGTCACCTAATGGCAGCCCTATAAGAAAGAAAACAGAAGAAAGGTCAAGACAAGGTCATTTTGAAAGCAAAGGTAGAAGATCATGGAGAGGCAGATACAATCATGACTCCAGATACAGAAATCATGATCAGCCCTGGAGAAGGAATGACTACCAAGAGGGAGATAATAAAGGAAAAATGAAACAAGAAGAATCACAATCTAGTAGTACTGTGGCCACTATCAAGGATCATGGCACACTGAAATGTTACCCAGTGTACATCAATGATCGAAAGTGTATGTGTCTTCGTGACACTGGATGCACAACAATTGTAGTCCGTGATAAGATGGTGAAAGAAGAAGAGTATGATGGGAAAAAAGACACACTGATAATGGCTGATGGCACAAAGAGAGAGTGTCCAACTGCAATTTTCACCATCAACTCACCCTGGTTGCATGGTAAAGTTAGAGCCAGAGTTTTACAAGACGCCATTTGTGATCTTATTATAGGGAACATTGAAGGTGTGGTAGACAATACTGATGAAGTATACAAGGCCTGGCATGACAACAACCATCAAGTATGTGCTACTGTACAAACAAGAGCCACCACAAAAAGAAAAGAGATCACAGACATTGAAGTTGATGAGAAACTTGAAATAGGAAGCCAACTGATGTCCAAACAAGAGTTCAAACAACTACAAGAAGAAGATAACACAATCAGGGAAATAAAAATGAAACTTATCAAAGACAATGAAACAGGCCACAACAAAAATTACAAGCTAGATAAAGGCATATTAATAAACATTGCACAGAAAGGTACGTGCAAAAGAGTGGTTCTTCCCAAAAAGTTACAGGAAACCATTATCAAAATGACACATGACAGTCCTTTAGGTGGACATATGGGCGCCAAGAAAACAATTACTACAATAGCAGAAAACTTTTACTGGCCTAAAATGGCAAGGCAGATAAAAGAATACATCAAGGCATGTACAGTGTGTCTACGACATAATCCCAAAGATGGGAGGCACACAGCACCCATACAATCATCTGACAAGGCAAACTTTTTATTCGAGAAAATCGCTATAGACCTGATAGGACCATTCAAAAAGATGTCAAAGAAGAAACATATGTATGCTCTAACCATAGTGGACATAGCCACCAGATGGGGTGAAGCTATCCCACTGAAGCGAATAGATGCAGAAAATATATGCAACGCATTACTCAATGTTTTTAGCAGATATGGTTTCCCTCAAACACTTCTGTCGGACAATGGCAGCCAATTCAAGGGTCAGATGACACAAGCCATTATGAAAATGTTAAACATTACACAAGTACACAGCACAGTGTACCATCCACAGTCAAATGGAGTGATTGAAAGACTAAACAAAACCATCAAGAATATGCTATTAAAGGTGACAGTGGACCATGAGGACAGATGGCATGAATATTTACCCTTAGTACTGTTTGCATACAACAGCAGCAAACATGAAAGCACTGGCTTTAGTCCTTTTGAGTTAATGTTTGGCCAAAACCCTACAAGTCCCTTAAAGAATTTCAAAGAAAGGCTTATAAGTAAACAAGATGCCATACAGGACAGATATCAGCTGATGTCAGACACTAGAGATAAAATACTTTACAGTATTGAAGCAGCAAAGCAAAGACTAATCAAGCAAAGTACAAGACATAGAGAAATCAAAAATAGACACAGACATTTGAGAACATTTGAGCCTGAACAACAAGTCCTAGTATGCTTACCAAACACAAAGAATGAAATCACATGGGAAGGTCCATACAAAATTGAAGAGAAACTTAGTGATGTCACATATAGTGTCAATATCAAAGGACATGTGAAAAAATTACATATTGACAAACTAAGAACATATGATGACAATAAAGAAGGAAAGCAAACTGTTAATGTCATCATCAAGGTAAATGATGAAAATGACAATGCAATGAAAATGAACAGTCTTGACAGTGGAAAAATATCATCTGACATACCAGATAATATGAAACACAGAGTGATCAAAATTTTTCAAAAATACAAAGGTGTCATAACAAAAGAAACAGGCAACACAAAAACTGTGACTCACAAGATACAAGTTTTGGAACATGAACCCTTCAAGACCAAAGTATACCCTATTCCAATGGCACATAGAGACACAGTAAGGCAAGAAATTGACTACCTACTTAAAGAAAACAAAATAAGAAAAGCAGTTGAAGCTAACTATACCTCACCAACTGTCATAGTAAAAAAGAAGAATGGAAAGATTCGACTGTGCTGTGACTACAGACAGTTGAAATAATATTACAAAATTGGACCATGAACCTATTGGAGACCCAAGAGACATTATAGACATAATTGGTACTTCCAGAATATTCACTACATTTGACTTAAACAGAGGTTTTTGGCAGATTAACATGGATCCTGATTCTATAAAATACACTGCATTCATAGCCATGGATGAGGTGTATGAATGGTTAGTAATGCCATTTGGACTGGTCAACAGTACGGCCACTTTTAGCAGATTTATGAAAGTGATGCTAAAAGGAATTCCAAATGTGGTACATTATGTCGACGATATATGCATCCACACTAAAGATTGGGAATCACATATCCATACACTTGAAGCTGTACTGGATAGACTCAAGAAACATAATGTGACAATCTCACCAGAAAAGATCAACATTGGAAAGAAGTATATAGATTTTTTGGGATACAGAATAGGAGGCGGTGCAGTCACTCCCACTGCAGAAAATGAAAACAAGATATTTAATCTGTCTGTCCCAAAATCTAAAAAACAAGTGCAAGCCCTGCTGGGACTATGTAACTTTTACAGACCTTTTATTGCAAATTATGCAGAAATAGTTCATCCACTAACACAAGTTACAAAAACCAAAGATATTAGAAAATTTCAATTTCCATGAGATTGTCTCAACGCATTAGAGAACATTCAAGAGGCATTCAGGAAGAAACCCATCTTAGTTACACCTCAATGGGACAAACCTTTCATTGTTTCTACCGATGCATCGTCCATTGCATTAGGAGCGTGCCTCATGCAAGAACATGACGGTATCCTACATCCTATACAGTATCTTAGCAGAAACTTGACCAAAACAGAGTGTAACTACAGCACCATAGAGAGAGAATGTCTAGCCATAGTGTGGGCTCTACAAAAACTTCAAAAATACCTTCTAGGTAGAACATTCACTCTTCTAACAGACCACAAACCACTTGTGGCATTCAACAAGAAGAAGATCAGCAACGCCAAAGTGAATCGTTGGGCTATGCTATTAGCCGACTACAAATTTGACATTAAACCTGTGAAGGGAAAGGACAATGTGGTTGCAGACATATTAAGTAGAATGACAATAAATAAAGACACTCTGTGAACTCCTAACTGATAAAAAACCAGAGACTATTAAAAAGACATTCTGTGAATTACTAAATGATAAAATAAAAGACTGTTTTAACATTAGTCTGTGAATTCCTAAAGGATACAAACAGAGACTCTAATTATATTAATATTTTTCTTTGTTGAACAATGGACAAGGAACAGTGTTTGAATTCCATTGGATTATTAGTTAATTTTAATAATATTGAGTGTTTAAATGTTTTAATTACACAAAATTACAGATGTGTTTAAAAGTCCATTTTCATTTTTTCAGCACAGGTAGACAGTTGCAGTTCTACAGATTTTTTCTCATTATTTCTTATGTTTAGACTGATGCAGTCCTACAGATTTTTTCTCATTATTTCTTATGTTTAGACTGATGCAGTCCTACATATTTTTTCTTATTGATTCTATATCCAGAAGTTGTATGTAAGAAAATGAATGTTCATTGATGATAAATATTTGAATATAGATATAGATTGATTTGATTTTATGAAGACCAAAAATGTTGTATTTCATAAACATTTTTTTTTGAAGGATGGGGGTGAATGTCACATCTGATTAACATAATTTTGTGACGTAAGGTCACGTGTACAAGAGACGCGGGAAGAAAGGAGCATTTCTATTGGTTGAAAGTGTTGGGCGAAGAGTTGTGTGTAGACTTCCGACAGGGAAGCATGATAGTGAATAGCTCAAGATTTCCACGTTATATTACCTCAAATGATTCTTATGTGTACAATATATATGTATATTAAAGTTGTTTTGGATAAACGAATTCTTCAGTGAATTATTGTGCACAAGATTAATTACTGTGAGAACGCCTACATAGAAAGAGAAATATAAAGATACAACGTTACAGAAGGTTTCTCTAGTCACTTAAATATTCACCGGTAGTGAATGTAGAAGCTCACTTTCCTTCGTATATGTGTCCCATACAGAAGATCCATATTCTAGTATAGTTCTGGCCGATGTAAGTCAGCAGTTCAGTTGTATGTTATCGTTACAGCATCAAGAAATCAGAGGTGGTCTTGGCTAATGACATGATCGAGCCGGTTTCTATTCCCGGGAGGGGTTTCAAAATGGTGGATTTTGTTTATTACACGTGTTTTAAATTTGATTCCCAGACATTCGCTGCTTTATTTTGCAATCTGGGGGATGTGGAATTTTGAGTTTCTTTGGCCGTGTACATTTTCAATAAACCTATATAAATACCACAGGTGATTGGGGATATCCCACGAGATAGAAAGGAACATTTCAATGGAAACAACACGATAAAACATAAAACTATTTTGTTGAGATCACCAAACAAATCCAAGACAAGGGCGGAAAATAAAATGTTTACGTCAACAAAGTCAAGCACTCAGTTACAATCACACTACAATGGCTGGAAAGGTAGAATGATTCAAGGGAGAGAATGGGAGTTAATGGCTGGAACTGTTTGTGTAGTCCAGATCAGTGTGTGTGTGTTATTGTCTAAGAGAAAACGGGGGTGGGGGGTGGGCGTCACTTAAAGGAAGCAAACTTGACGATAGCTTTCCAGCCAGGGTCACTCACACAAGCTACACGTCACCTATTTTTTAAAACTTTTTCCTGAAGAGTTCCATACAAACTGTAAGCAAATGTGTGCTTGTCTAAAATGTATTGTGTTTTGTAACTTTACTTCTAAGTTACCATATTGAAGGTATTATTCATGACTCCTACACTCCCTGTTACAACGTTTGAGAAGCACAGCTACGCTACATTACCTAGGCGAGGAGTCCATCATTAGAGTTCAGGCTGTCATATTTTGTAACCATTCTATCCCACATTTTATGAATTTCTATCCCTCACGATCAGATCTGGATCAACACACACATAACCTGACAAACGAGATACTTTCCACGCCCAGACCTGGGTTCTATGTGACGTAGTTACCCTCAGACAGTCCTCGAGTGATAATGTAAAAATAATTGCGAGGCATTAGCTGTGAAGTTGCAGGTGAATGCTGGGATATTGTGTCCGACAGTCTGTCTTATACACTCGTGACGCACACGTCATGGAGACGGTAAACAGAGGAGGGGAGGAGAGGGAGGTTAGTCTCTGGAGTAGATCATGTGATGAAGTGTGGAGGAAAGAACACTACGTGATCCAACATTTTAGACTTATCTTATCTTATCTGTTTCAGACGCTCCTTCTATACAGAAGATTATTGCCTCCTACGCGTATCAATGGTTTGTGTTTAGTCCTGCATTCTTATTAGAGTTTTAAATGTTGATAAAGTGTTGGCTTTCCTGGTTTCTTCAGGCAACCCATTCCATGCCCGAATTCCGGACGGGAAGAACGAAAATTTGTATGAGTTTGTTCTTGCATACGGAATAAGAAATGTGGTTTATCCTTATGTCTATCTGAGGGTTGTATTACGTTATCTTTGTGTTGTATTTCTAAATTAGAGTTAATTGCTTTATGTATGATTACTATTTTACTTTTTGTCAAGTTTAAACATTCAGGAACATTCTTTTCGCAGGACTGAAAAAGAAATAATTTTAAAAAAATAATTATATATATATATATATATATATATATATACATAATACAAAAACAAAACAATAATGAAAAAAATAATTTAAAAAAAAATGAATAATATAAATTAAAAAAAATAAATAAAAAACATATATTAAAAAAATATAATTTTGAAAAAAAAAGTTAAAAAAATTAATTTTACACAACTAATTAATTGACTAAAAATGGATTTAAAAAAAAATAATAAAAATAAAAAATGGAGAAGGAAAAAAAATCTCATTAAATAAAAAAAATAAATAAACTGCATTAAAAATTAAGGAAGTAATAATACATTTTTATAATTAAAATTAAAAAAATAAATTTACACATAAAATAATGATTACAAAAAATTAATAATAATAATAATTTAAAAGGAGAAAAAAAATTAAAAGGCAAAAAACAAAAAAAAACAATTTCTTTTAAAAATATTTTTAAAAAAAGAAAATTGGAAAAAAAAATTAATTGAAAATTCTAAAGAATAAAAAAAAATGTAAAAAAAATGAATTAAACATAAATTTAATTTTAAAAAAAAATAGAAAAAAAGACAAATTTTGAATATTGTTTAGTTGATGGCTGGATGGCTGGATGGATGGATGGCTGGATGGATGGATGGATGGATGGATGGCTGGATGGCTGGATGGATGGATGGCTGGATGGATGGATGGCTGGATGACTGGATGGATGTAAGGATGGCTGGATGGATGGATGGATGGATGGATGGCTGGATGGATGGATGGATGAATGGATGGCTGGATGGATGGCTGGATGGATGGATGGATGGCTGGATGGATGGATGGCTGGATGGCTGGATGGATGGCTGGATGGCTGGATGGATGGATGGATGGATGGATGGCTGGATGGATGGATGAATGGCTGGATGAATGGATGGCTGGATGGATGGATGGCTGGATGGATGGCTGGATGGCTGGATGGATGGATGGATGGATGGCTGGATGGATGGATGGATGGATGGATGGCTGGATGGATGGATGGATGGATGGATGGCTGGATGGCTGGATGGATGGATGGATGGATGGATGGATGGCTGGATGGCTGGATGGATGGATGGATGGATGGCTGGATGGATGGATGGATGGATGGATGGATGAATGGATGGCTGGATGGCTGGATGGATGGATGGATGGCTGGATGGATGGATGGATGGATGGATGGATGGATGGTAAATTTATTTCCTCTACACCTGGTAAAAATTTGCCAATTTTTTTTTATTTCTCTGCATCAAATATTTGCTCCTTCGAGCCAGGCCCATGTCTACGATGGTTTGACTCGTGAGAAAACACATTTGTCTGTTTTTGTATCATGTGATAGCTGGCTTAGACGTAGATGTAGGTATAGAGTTAAGCCAATAGAGTAACGTTAACAGTAAATATAAACAGATCTGCCATGGCCACAACTAGAAATAGAATCGTAGACATAAAACCACAAGTATTGGTGTGTTTTCTTTCATAATCCATATAACGTCAATACAAGCTGTGGTGGTGGTGGTGGTTATTTGGGGACACCGGGTGGAGATGGTAATGTTAGTGGTTGGGGTAGTGGCAAAGGCGTATATTAGGGTAAGTGCAATTTTTCATGCCCCCCCTCCAAAAAAAAATAATAAATTTAAAAAAAGTTGAACGATAATTTTAAGGAGAAAAGAAACTATCTTATAGTAAAAGATATACGCAACTTAGAACTTGCTTAAAATGTTTCACAAAGATGCCACAATTCCTTTAGTTACAAGCTTAGTCACATACTTCTGTTTAGCTATAAATGTTTATACTTCTTGAATGTGTTACCATAAATTGGGGATATTTATAACTAGTGGTCCATCTATGTCTAACTGGGGGTCCGTCTAACTGGTGGTCCATCTATGTCTAACTGGTGGTCCGTCTAACTGGTGATCCATCTAATCTTGTGGTCTATATCTATACCCCGAGAGTCCAACTGGCAGTCCTTGTAGTTCCTGTCAGCGCTACATCCCTGACCTTGTAGTGAGTAGTGACGTATTTATGTGGCACGAAATCTTATGTCCAGGTGTCCACACCAAAGACAAGGGCAAATAACAAGTGTAGAAACAGTAAAACTGGCAGACGGGAAGGTTTTAAGGCCAGTGAAACTGAGGCCGTGATAAAACGGGGCGGTGGGGTGGGGTATCAGTCCCGTTGTCTGGTGGATTCTACCTGAGGAATTTGTGTGGCAGCTGGTCTATTTGGTTGGTAGGCTGGTCTATTTGGATGGCAGACTGGTCTATTTGGTTGACACGCTGGTCTATTTGGTTGGTACGCTGGTCTATTTGATTGGCACGCTGGTCTATTTGGTTGACACGCTGCTCTATTTGTGTGACACGCTGGTCTAATTGTGTGGCACGCTGGTCTATTTGGATGGCACGCTGGTCTATTTGGTTGGCACGCTGGTCTATTTGGTTGGCACGCTGGTCTATTTGTTTGGCACGCTGGTCTATTTGTGAGACACGCATGTCTATTTGGTTGACACGCTGGTCTATTTGTGTGACACGCTGGTCTATTTGTGTGACACGATGGTCTATTTGTGTGACACGCTAGTCTATTTGGATGGCACGCTGGTCTATTTGGTTGGCACGCTGGTCTATTTGTGTGACACGCTGGTCTATTTGGTTGGCACGCTGGTCTATTCGGTTGACACGCTAGTCTATTTAGTTGACACGCTGGTCTATTTGGTTGACACGCTGGTCTATTTGGTTGGCACGCTGGTCTATGTGCTTGACACGCTGGTCTTTTTGTGTAGCACACTGGTCTATTTGGGTTGCACGCTGGTCTATTTGGATGGCACGCTGGTCTATTTGGTTGACACGCTGGTCTATTTGGATGGCACGCTGGTCTATTAATTGGCACGCTGGTCTATTTGGTTGGCACGCTGGTCTATAAGGTTGGCACGCTGGTCAATTTGGATGGCACGCTGGTCTATTTGTGTGGCACGCTGGTCTATTTGGTTGGCACGTTGGTCTATTTGTGTGACACGCTGGTCTATTTGGTTGACACGCTGGTCTATTTGGTTGCCACGCTGGTCTATTTGGTTGTCACGCTGGTCTATTTGGTTGTCAGGTTGGTCTATTTGTTTGTCATGCTGATCTATTTGGTTGGCACGCTGGTCTATTTGGTTGTCACGGTGGTCTATTTGGTTGACACACTTGTGTATTTGTGTGACACGCTGGTCTATTTGGTTGACACGCTGGTCTATTTGGTCTGCACGCTGGTCTATTTGGTTGACATGCTGGTCTATTTGGATAGCACGCTGGTCTATTAGGGTGACACGCTGGTCTATTAGGGTGACATGTTGGTCTATTTGGTTGACACGCTGGTCTATTTGTGTGACACGCTGGTCTATTTGGTTGGCATGCTGGTCTATTTGGTTGACACGCTGGTCTATTTGGTGGGCACGCTGGTCTATTTGGTTGGCACGCATGTCTATTTGGTTGGCACGCTGTTCTATTTGATTGGCACACTGGTCTATTTGGTTGGCACGCTGGTCTATTTGTGTGACACGCTGGTCTATTTGTTTGACACGCTGGTCTATTTGGTTGGCACGCTGGTCTATTTGGTTGGCACGCATGTCTATTTGGTTGGAACGCTGGTCTATTTGGTTGTCACGCTGGTCTATTTGGTTGGCACGCTGGTCTATTTGGTTGGCACGCTGGTCTATTTGGTTGGCACGCTGGTCTATTTGGATGACACGCTGATCTATTTGGTTGGCACGCTGGTCTATTTGGTTGACACGCTGGTCTATTTGTGTGGCACACTGGTCTATTTTTTCGGCACGCTGGTCTATTTGGTTGGCACGCTGGTCTATTTGGTTGACACGCTGGTCTATTTGTGTCGCACACTGGGCTATTTGGGTGACACGCTGGTCTATTTGGTTTACACGCTGGTCTATTTGGGTGGCACGCTGGTCTATTTTTTGGCATGCTGGTCTATTTGGGTGACAAGCTGGTCTATTTGGTTGACACGCTGGTCTATTTGGTTGGTACGCTGCTCTATTTGGTTGGCACGCTGGTCTATTTGGTTGACACGCTGGTCTATTTGTGTGGCACACTGGTCTATTCTGGTGACAGGTTGGTCTATTTAGTTGACACGCTGGTCTATTTGGTGGGCACGCTGGTCTATTTGTTTGACACGCTGGTCTATTTGGTTGGCACGCTGGTCTATTTGGTTGGCACGCTGGTCTATTTGGGTGGCACGCTGGTCTATTTGGTTGGCATGCTGGTCTATTTGGTTGGCACGCTGGTCTATTTGGTTTGCACGCTGGTCTATTTGGTTGGCACGCTGGTCTATTTGGTTGGCACGCTGGTCTATTTGGATGACACGCTGATCTATTTGGTTGGCACGCTGGTCTATTTGGTTGACACGCTGGTCTATTTGTGTTACACTGGTCTATTTTTTCGGCACGCTGGTCTATTTGGTTGGCACGCTAGTCTATTTGGTTGACACGCTGGTCTATTTGTGGCGCACACTGGGCTATTTGGGTGACACGCTGGTCTATTTGGTTTACACGCTGGTCTATTTGGGTGGCACGCTGGTCTATTTTTTGGCATGCTGGTCTATTTGGGTGACAAGCTGGTCTATTTGGTTTACACGCTGGTCTATTTGGTTGGTACGCTGCTCTATTTGGTTGGCCCGCTGGTCTATTTGGTTGACACGCTGGTCTATTTGTTTGGCACACTGGTCTATTCTGGTGACAGGTTGGTCTATTTGGTTGACACGAAGGTCTATTTGGGTGGCACGCTGGTCTATTTGGTTGGCACGCTGGTCTATTTGGTAGACACGCTGGTCTATTTGGGTGGAACACTGGTCTATTTGGTTGACACGCTGGTCTATTTGGTCTGCACGCTGGTCTATTTGGTTGACATGCTGGTCTATTTGGATGGCACGCTGGTCTATTAGGGTGACACGCTGGTCTATTAGGGTGACATGCTGGTCTATTTGGTTGACACGCTGGTCTTTTTGGGTGACACGCAGGTATATTTGGTTGACACGCAGTCTATTTGAATGGCACGCTGGTCTATTTGGTTGACACGCTGGTCTATTTGTGTGACACGCTGGTCTATTTGGTTGGCATGCTGGTCTATTTGGTTGACACGCTGGTCTATTTGGTTGGCACGCTGGTCTATTTGGTTGGCACGCATGTCTATTTGGTTGGCACGCTGTTCTATTTGATTGGCACACTGGTCTATTTGGTTGGCACGCTGGTCTATTTGTGTGACACGCTGGTCTATTTGTTTGATACGCTGGTCTATTTGGTTTGCACGCTGGTCTATTTGGTAGGCACGCATGTCTATTTGGTTGGCATGCTGGTCTATTTGGTTGGCACGCTGGTCTATTTGGTTGGCACGCTGGTCTATTTGGTTGGCACGCTGGTCTATTTGGTTGGCACGCTGGTCTATTTGGATGACACGCTGATCTATTTGGTTGGCACGCTGGTCTATTTGGTTGACACGCTGGTCTATTTGTGTGGCACACTGGTCTATTTTTTCGGCACACTGGTCTATTTGGTTGGCACGCTGGTCTATTTGGTTGACACGCTGGTCTATTTGTGTCGCACACTGGGCTATTTGGGTGACAAGCTGGTCTATTTTGTTTACACGCTGGTCTATTTGGGTGGCAAGCTGGTCTATTTTTTTGGCATGCTGGTCTATTTGGGGTGACAAGCTGGTCTATTTGGTTGACACGCTGGTCTATTTGGTTGGTACGCTGCTCTATTTGGTTGGCACGCTGGTCTATTTGGTAGACACGCTGGTCTATTTGTGTGGCACACTGGTCTATTCTGGTGACAGGTTGGTCTATTTGGTTGACACGAAGGTCTATTTGGGTGGCACGCTGGTCTATTTGGTTGGCACGCTGGTCTATTCGGTAGACACGCTGGTCTATTTGGTTGACACGCTGGTCTATTTGGGTGGAACGCTGGTCTATTTGGTTGGCACGCTGGTCTATTTGGTTGACACGCTGGTCTATTTGTGTGACACGCTGGTCTATTTGGTTGGCACGCTGGTCTATTTGGTTGGCAAACTGGTCTATTAGGGTGATACGCTGGTCTATTTGGGTGGCACGCTGGTCTATTTGGGTGACACGCTGGTCTATTTGGATGGCACGCTGTTCTAATTGTATGACACGCTGTTCTTTTTGGTTGGCACGCTGTTCTATTTGGTTGACACGCTGGTCTATTTGGTTGACACGCTGGTCTATTTGGTTGACACGCTGGTCTATTTGTGTCGCACACTGGGCTATTTGGGTGACAAGCTGGTCTATTTTGTTTACACGCTGGTCTATTTGGGTGGCACGCTGGTCTATTTTTTTGGCATGCTGGTCTATTTGGGGTGACAAGCTGGTCTATTTGGTTGACACGCTGGTCTATTTGGTTGGTACGCTGCTCTATTTGGTTGGCACGCTGGTCTATTTGGTAGACACGCTGGTCTATTTGTGTGGCACACTGGTCTATTCTGGTGACAGGTTGGTCTATTTGGTTGACACGAAGGTCTATTTGGGTGGCACGCTGGTCTATTTGGTTGGCACGCTGGTCTATTCGGTAGACACGCTGGTCTATTTGGTTGACACGCTGGTCTATTTGGGTGGAACGCTGGTCTATTTGGTTGGCACGCTGGTCTATTTGGTTGACACGCTGGTCTATTTGTGTGACACGCTGGTCTATTTGGTTGGCACGCTGGTCTATTTGGTTGGCAAACTGGTCTATTAGGGTGATACGCTGGTCTATTTGGGTGGCACGCTGGTCTATTTGGGTGACACGCTGGTCTATTTGGATGGCACGCTGTTCTAATTGTATGACACGCTGTTCTTTTTGGTTGGCACGCTGTTCTATTTGGTTGACACGCTGGTCTATTTGGTTGACACGCTGGTCTATTTGGTTGACACGCAGTCTATTTGGATGACACGCTGGTCTATTTTGTTGACACGCAGTCTATTTGGATGACACGCTGGTCTATTTGGTTGACACGCTGGTCTATTTGGTTGACACGCTGGTCTATTTGGTTGACACGCTAGTCTATTTGTGTGGCACGCTGGTCTATTTGGTTGGCACGCTGGTCTATTTGGTTGACACGCTGGTCTATTTGTGGGGCACGCTGGTCTATTTGGGTGACACGCTGGTCTATTAGGTTGACACGCTGGTCTATTTGGATGGCACGCTTGTCTATTTGGGTGGCACGCTAGTCTATTTGTGTGGCACGCTGGTCTATTTGGTTGACACGCTGGTCTATTTGTGTTACACGCTGGTCTATTTGGTTGACACGCTAGTCTATTTGGTTGTCAGGCTGGTCTATTTGGTTGACACGCTGGTCTATTTGGTTGGCACGCTGGTATATTGTGTGACACGCTGGTCTATTTGGTAGGCACGCTGGTCTATTTGGATGGCACGCTGGTCTATTTGTGTGACACGCTGGTCTATTTGGTTGGCACGCTGGTCTATTTGTGTCACACGCTGGTCTATTTGGATGGCACGCTGGTCTATTTGTGTGACACGATGGTCTATTTGGTTGGCACGCTGGTCTTTTTGTGTGACACGCTGGTCTATTTGGTTGGCACGCTGGTCTATTTGGAAGGCACTCTGGTCTATTCGGTTGACACGCTTGTCTATTTGTGTGACACGCTGGTCTATTTGGGTGGCACGCTGGTCTATTTGGGTGACACGTTGGTCTATTTGGTTGATACGCTGGTCTATTTGGGTGACACGCTGGTCTATTTGGTTGACACCCTGGTCTATTTGGATAGCACGCTGGTCTATTTGGATGGCACGCTGGTCTATTTGGGTGACACGTTAGTCTATTTGTGTGGCACGCTGGTCTATTTGTGTGGCACGCTGGTCTATTTGGTTGGCACGCTGGTCTATTTGGTTGGCACACTGGTCTATTTGGATGGCACACTGGTCTATTTGGGTGGCACGCTGGTCTATTTTGTTGACACGCTGGTCTATTTGGGTGGCACGCTGATCTATTTGGACGGCACGCTGAATCTTAGATTGGAGGTTTAATTACTCGAAACTAATATTATCACTGTTTTAAAAAATAAATACAATATATTACAAATCATTGACTGTAGGCAGGATATTCAGCAAAATGAAATATAGTTACAATAAACTAGATGGCATAGAGTAATAATGTAAAAACTGAAATGTATAGGACATTGGATTGTAATCTTTCGTTTTATTTTTGAAAACAAACAAAAATATTTAAAGCAGCAATTACGCCAACAAAAATAAATAAATAAATAAACATAAAACAAAATATATTTCTGTTAATATCCTTACTAAACGAAAGAGCTTGCAAAAACTTTTTAAAAAGTGACGTGGAATATAAAGGAAAATTATATTTTATAAAAACCCAAACAAACAAACAAGAAACCAGACAAACGTAGAAGTGGTTTTAATTTTAGAAATCCAATATTATTTTAGTTTAAAAAAAAAGTATAAAAGACTGAAAATTTTAAAATTCTACTAAAGAAAAATAAGGCTAAAAATAAACCGTAAATTTTCCTTGGATTCATCATGTATTTAACAGTTAGAGTAAGAGGGATCTTCTTATCTCATCTTATCTATACAGAAGCTCCTTCTATGCAGAAGATAATTGCGTTACCAGACCATGACAGATGACCTGTTAGCAAATGATGCAGCGTTCACAGGCCACGGCTTTGTGGGTTCCACGAATTACCCAGCCGCCTAACTAGTGTTAGGTACCCATTCAGAATTTAGAAAAAAAGCAAAGGTTGCAAAATTTAAATCTGGCGGTTCTCATCCCTTTTTTAAAACTTGCATTCAATTTAAATACTTATTTAGCCTACGTAATGTTTCATTTTTACTGTCAACAATTTACCAATTATTTTTAATTAAAAATAAGTGCCAACTCGAACTGAATAACAGTTTTATGTCATTTATTCCTAATACCACATATACAATTAAAACATATATTGCTATAACGAAATTATATACGTAGTAATGTTATTTAGTATAACAAATACAATTTATTTTAATTAAATATTTTATGTTGTAAAAATGTTTCATTATCAAGTGATAGAAAGTATTTTATCAATATATATTAAGTCATTAGACTTTTGATGTAGTGAACACGTTTGAGATTCACTAAAGCTACCAACCATTTTCAAATCAAAATATAATATGAGAACTGTACAACGTCACACAATGCAGATCTTTACTGTACCACAAGTAGAGTTTGGAGGCACATTTACTGTACCACAAGTAGAGTTTGGAGGCACATTTACTGTACCACAAGTAGAGTTTGGAGGCACATTTACTGTACCACAAGTAGAGTTTGGAGGCACATTTACTGTACCACAAGTAGAGTTTGGAGGCACATTTACTGTACCACAAGTAGAGTTTGGAGGCACATTTACTGTACCACAAGTAGAGTTTGGAGGCACATTTACTGTACCACAAGTAGAGTTTGGAGGCACATTTACTGTACCACAAGTAGAGTTTGGAGACACATTTACTGTACCACAAGTAGAGTTTGGAGGCAGATTTACTGTACCACAAGAATAGTTTTGAGGCACAAGTTAAGTTGTCAAAAACTTGAGAGGGAAAAAGTGCGACTCGTTTAAGCTAGAATACCTCCATTAAAATAAATCAGTGTACGGGAAGTAAGTAAATATGGTTCACATGTTTAGAATAATAAGTTAAGTTATGTTAGTGGTTGGGATATGTATGTTAGTGGTTGGGATATGTATGTTAGTGGTTGGGATATGTATGCTAGTATTTTGACCTCGGTGAATATCTGGCGTTCAAGTGTTTTTCTCAACTTGCTTTGTTTGATATGAATCACTTGTAATGTATAAACCATGTTTAGATTGTCACGTGACAAAGTCATTATACCTTACGTGCTAACCGGATCTAACAATGTGCTTCCTTGTGGCTCTATCTTGGTTAATTAAAACAGCGGTCTAAGTAACGAAAAATCCGGTAGCATTGCGTGCAATGAATCAGTGAGCCGTTCCCACTTTTTTATTTACTTATTTTCTTAGAAAGCAGAGAAGATGACGGATTCCTGGAATGGGGGTAAAATATTATTCAATAATTATATTAAAATAATAATCATCATCAAATATATATAGCACATCATCTTAGCAAGCTGCCTGGCTCACGGCGCTTCAATAAAACTAGAAACACATCTAAATAAAAGTCCATTCCCTCACTCACTACCTGACAGACTCATCACTAATTCTCCAATTTTGGGAGTAGATAGAATCATATTATTGACAGACTCATCACTAATTCTCCAATTTTGGGAGTAGATAGAATCATATTATTTGTGAACATTTTTTAATACTCTGACTAAAATAATTATCATTTTGTTTATATCACATCTCACTGGGAGCCGGGGACTCTTATTATAAGCACGTTATATAAATTTAGTTTACACTTTGACAAGTGTTTAAATGAATGGCGCAACATTGCTCTCCTTTGAGGACCCCTTGAGTAAACTTGTTAAATAAAAACTATATTACAATACAATAGGCTTATAAACTTGTAATGTCCATGCGATTTTTTTTAAAGATATCACTTATTAGGGACTTATGGCCAAATTTCATATTCTTAAAATAAGATATATATAATGTATTGTAAACAATGACTACTTGATAAATGAAAGGATATTGAGTTATATATAATGTATATTAATCAATGACTACTTGATAAATGAAAGGATATTGAGTTATATATAATGTATTGTAAACAATGACTACTTGATAAATGAAAGGATATTGAACAAACTTGGTTTAAGCAGATTGATTGTCCATATGTAAATTAAATATCGTATTAAACTCCTAATGTTTAATCCTTGAGGTATGGAGGCCTCACATTTTTTATTAAGGCAACTTTTAAAGATTTTTTCCCCATTATTATTACCATTTAATCTCATGAGTTGGTTCTTAACACCCCAATCTTCATTTTAACTCATGAGTTAGTCTTACCATCGCAATCTTCAGTCAAATTACTCGGAATCCACTGCAAGGTCGCCTTTCCTCTCAAGTCATTGTAGTTTTCCCCGCAATATCTAAGATGACGTCAATCAAGTTGGTTATACATTGCTCTCCTTTGAGGATCTCGTGAGTAAATCTAGTCCGAATAAACAAATGTATTAAATCTTGAGTCCGAATAAACGATCGTTTTAAATATAGAGTCCGAATAAACGATCGTGTTAAATATATAGTCCGAATAATTGAATGTGTTAAATCTAGAGTCCGAAAAAACGACTGTGTTAAACCATACATGGCTCATATGCTGCAGTGTATCATGCACACTTTCCCCACTTTTAAGACTTTCGTCCTTATTACATGAGAAAAATTAGATTACGACTCTGTTTGGTCACTTTCTGTTTTAAGCTCTCTTTTGCAATATGCCTATTCAAGGATAACACATTTTTTATTTCCGATTACAGTGACTATAGTCGTTTGCAAGGGACTTGAATTTTTCGTCTTTTCCATACCAGAAAGCGAGTATTTAGGCACCTTACATTTCCGTAGTCTACCGGGGTAAGTTTTCAGCAAAAGCTATCACAGTATGATTTATATGCATTTAATGTCTCCTTAAGCTGTCAGCTTATTGTAAAAGGTTCGAACTGCCATCGTTTTTATCTTACCGTTTTTTTCGCGCCTTCTTTCGTTCACATACGAGATGTGCCAAAATTTGGTTCTGGTCTGTTCTAGATCTTGTTTTGTTTGACATCCTCGGTATGGTCATTACTAGCATATCTAAAATATCACATCCTCGGTATGGTCATTACTAGCATATCTAAAATAGCACAACCTCGGTATGGCCATTACTAGCATATATAAAATATCACATCCTCGGTATGGTCATTACTAGCATACCTAAAATATCACATCCTCGGTATGGTCATTACTAGCATACCTAAAATACCACATCCTCGGTATGGTCATTACTAGCATACCTAAAATATCACATCCTCGGTACGGTCATTACTAGCATATCTAAAATATAACATCTTTGGTACGGTCATTACTAGCATATCTAAAATATCACATCCTCCGTATGGTCATTACTAGCATATCTAAATATCACATCCTCGGTATGGTCATTACTAGCATATCTAAAATATCACATCCTCTGTATGGCCATTACTAGCATATCTAAAATATCACATCCTCGGTATGGTCATTACTAGCATATCTAAAATATCACATCCTCGGTATGGTCATTACTAGCATATCTAAAATATCACATCCTCTGTATGGCCATTACTAGAATATCTAAAATATCACATCCTCTGTATGGCCATTACTAGCATATCTAAAATATCACATCCTCGGTACGGCCATTACTAGCATATCTAAAATATCACATCCTCTGTATGGCCATTACTAGCATATCTAAAATATCACATCCTCTGTATGGCCATTACTAGCATATCTAAAATATCACATCCTCGGTATGGTCATTACTAGCATATCTAAAATATCACATCCTCGGTACGGTCATTACTAGCATATCTAAAATATCACATCCTCTGTATGGCCATTACTAGCATATCTAAAATATCACATCCTCGGTATGGTCATGACTAGCATATCTAAAATAACACATCCTCGGTATGGTCATTACTAGCATATCTAAAATAACACATCCTCTGTATGGCCATTACTAGCATATCTAAAATATCACATCCTCTGTATGGCCATTACTAGCATATCTAAAATATCACATCCTCGGTATGGTCATTACTAGCATATCTAAAATATCACATCCTCGGTATGGCCATTACTAGCATATCTAAAATATCACATCCTCGGTATGGTCATTACTAGCATATCTAAAATAACACATCCTCGGTATGGTCATTACTAGCATATCTAAAATAACACATCCTCGGTATGGTCATTACTAGCATATCTAAAATAACACATCCTCTGTATGGCCATTACTAGCATATCTAAAATATCACATCCTCTGTATGGCCATTACTAGCATATCTAAAATATCACATCCTCGGTATGGTCATTACTAGCATATGTAAAATATCACATCCTCGGTATGGCCATTACTAGCATATCTAAAATATCACATCCTCGGTATGGTCATTACTAGCATATCTAAAATATCACATCCTCTGTATGGCCATTACTAGCATATCTAAAATATCACATCCTCGGTATGGTCATTACTAGCATATCTAAAATAACACATCCTCGATATGGTCATTACTAGCATATCTAAAATAACACATCCTCTGTATGGCCATTACTAGCATATCTAAAATATCACATCCTCTGTATGGCCATTACTAGCATATCTAAAATATCACATCCTCGGTATGGTCATTACTAGCATATCTAAAATAACACATCCTCTGTATGGCCATTACTAGCATATCTAAAATATCACATCCTCTGTATGGCCATTACTAGCATATCTAAAATATCACATCCTCGGTATGGTCATTACTAGCATATCTAAAATAACACATCCTCGGTATGGTCATTACTAGCATATCTAAAATATCACATCCTCTGTATGGCCATTACTAGCATATCTAAAATATCACATCCTCTGTATGGCCATTACTAGCATATCTAAAATATCACATCCTCGGTATGGTCATTACTAGCATATCTAAAATATCACATCCTCGGTATGGTCATTACTAGCATATCTAAAATATCACATCCTCTGTATGGCCATTACTAGCATATCTAAAATATCACATCCTCGGTATGGCCATTACTAGCATATCTAAAATATCACATCCTCGGTATGGTCATTACTAGCATATCTAAAATATCACATCCTCGGTATGGTCATTACTAGCATATCTAAAATAACACATCCTCGGTATGGCCATTACTAGCATATCTAAAATATCACATCCTCGGTATGGCCATTACTAGCATATCTAAAATATCACATCCTCGGTATGGTCATTACTAGCATATCTAAAATATCACATCCTCGGTATGGTCATTACTAGCATATCTAAAATATCACATCCTCGGTATGGTCATTACTAGCATATCTAAAATATCACATCCTCGGTATGGTCATTACTAGCATATCTAAAATATCACATCCTCTGTATGGCCATTACTAGCATATCTAAAATATCACATCCTCGGTATGGTCATTACTAGCATATCTAAAATATCACATCCTCGGTATGGTCATTACTAGCATATCTAAAATATCACATCCTCGGTATGGCCATTACTAGCATATCTAAAATATCACATCCTCGGTATGGCCATTACTAGCATATCTAAAATATCACATCCTCGGTATGGTCATTACTAGCATATCTAAAATATCACATCCTCGGTATGGTCATTACTAGCATATCTAAAATATCACATCCTCGGTATGGTCATTACTAGCATATCTAAAATATCACATCCTCGGTATGGTCATTACTAGCATATCTAAAATATCACATCCTCGGTATGGTCATTACTAGCATATCTAAAATATCACATCCTCGGTATGGTCATTACTAGCATATCTAAAATATCACATCCTCGGTATGGTCATTACTAGCATATCTAAAATATCACATCCTCTGTATGGCCATTACTAGCATATCTAAAATATCACATCCTCGGTATGGTCATTACTAGCATATCTAAAATATCACATCCTCTGTATGGCCATTACTAGCATATCTAAAATATCACATCCTCGGTATGGTCATTACTAGCATATCTAAAATATCACATCCTCGGTATGGTCATTACTAGCATATCTAAAATATCACATCCTCTGTATGGCCATTACTAGCATATCTAAAATATCACATCCTCTGTATGGCCATTACTAGCATATCTAAAATATCACATCCTCGGTATGGCCATTACTAGCATATCTAAAATATCACATCCTCGGTATGGTCATTACTAGCATATCTAAAATAACACATCCTCGGTATGGTCATTACTAGCATATCTAAAATATCACATCCTCTGTATGGCCATTACTAGCATATCTAAAATATCACATCCTCTGTATGGCCATTACTAGCATATCTAAAATATCACATCCTCGGTATGGCCATTACTAGCATATCTAAAATATCACATCCTCGGTATGGTCATTACTAGCATATCTAAAATATCACATCCTCGGTATGGCCATTACTAGCATATCTAAAATATCACATCCTCTGTATGGCCATTACTAGCATATCTAAAATATCACATCCTCTGTATGGCCATTACTAGCATATCTAAAATATCACATCCTCGGTATGGTCATTACTAGCATATCTAAAATATCACATCCTCGGTACGGTCATTACTAGCATATCTAAAATAACACATCCTCTGTATGGCCATTACTAGCATATCTAAAATATCACATCCTCGGTATGGCCATTACTAGCATATCTAAAATATCACATCCTCGGTATGGTCATTACTAGCATATCTAAAATATCACATCCTCGGTATGGTCATTACTAGCATATCTAAAATAACACATCCTCGGTATGGCCATTACTAGCATATCTAAAATATCACATCCTCGGTATGGCCATTACTAGCATATCTAAAATATCACATCCTCGGTATGGTCATTACTAGCATATCTAAAATATCACATCCTCGGTATGGTCATTACTAGCATATCTAAAATAGCACATCCTCGGTATGGTCATTACTAGCATATCTAAAATATCACATCCTCGGTATGGTCATTACTAGCATATCTAAAATATCACATCCTCGGTATGGCCATTACTAGCATATCTAAAATATCACATCCTCGGTATGGTCATTACTAGCATATCTAAAATAGCACATCCTCGGTATGGTCATTACTAGCATATCTAAAATATCACATCCTCGGTATGGCCATTACTAGCATATCTAAAATAGCACATCCTCGGTATGGCCATTACTAGCATATCTAAAATAGCACATCCTCGGTATGGCCATTACTAGCATATCTAAAATAGCACATCCTCGGTATGGCCATTACTAGCATATCTAAAATATCACATCCTCGGTATGGCCATTACTAGCATATCTAAAATAGCACATCCTCGGTATGGTCATTACTAGCATATCTAAAATAGCACATCCTCGGTATGGCCATTACTAGCATATCTAAAATAGCACATCCTCGGTATGGCCATTACTAGCATATCTAAAATATCACATCCTCGGTATGGTCATTACTAGCATATCTAAAATAACACATCCTCGGTATGGTCATTACTAGCATATCTAAAATAACACATCCTCTGTATGGCCATTACTAGCATATCTAAAACATCACATCCTCTGTATGGCCATTACTAGCATATCTAAAATATCACATCCTCGGTATGGTCATTACTAGCATATCTAAAATATCACATCCTCGGTATGGCCATTACTAGCATATCTAAAATATCACATCCTCTGTATGGCCATTACTAGCATATCTAAAATATCACATCCTCGGTATGGTCATTACTAGCATATCTAAAATAACACATCCTCGGTATGGTCATTACTAGCATATCTAAAATAACACATCCTCTGTATGGCCATTACTAGCATATCTAAAATATCACATCCTCTGTATGGCCATTACTAGCATATCTAAAATATCACATCCTCGGTATGGTCATTACTAGCATATCTAAAATAACACATCCTCTGTATGGCCATTACTAGCATATCTAAAATATCACATCCTCTGTATGGCCATTACTAGCATATCTAAAATATCACATCCTCGGTATGGTCATTACTAGCATATCTAAAATAACACATCCTCGGTATGGTCATTACTAGCATATCTAAAATATCACATCCTCTGTATGGCCATTACTAGCATATCTAAAATATCACATCCTCTGTATGGCCATTACTAGCATATCTAAAATATCACATCCTCGGTATGGTCATTACTAGCATATCTAAAATATCACATCCTCGGTATGGTCATTACTAGCATATCTAAAATATCACATCCTCTTTATGGCCATTACTAGCATATCTAAAATATCACATCCTCTGTATGGCCATTACTAGCATATCTAAAATATCACATCCTCGGTATGGTCATTACTAGCATATCTAAAATATCACATCCTCGGTACGGTCATTACTAGCATATCTAAAATAACACATCCTCGGTATGGCCATTACTAGCATATCTAAAATATCACATCCTCGGTATGGCCATTACTAGCATATCTAAAATATCACATCCTCGGTACGGTCATTACTAGCATATCTAAAATAACACATCCTGGATATGGTTATTACTAGCATATCTAAAATAGCACATCCTCGGTACGGTCATTACTAGCATATCTAAAATATCACATCCTCGGTATGGTCATTACTAGCATATCTAAAATATCACATCCTCGGTATGGTCATTACTAGCATATCTAAAATATCACATCCTCGGTATGGTCATTACTAGCATATCTAAAATATCACATCCTCGGTATGGTCATTACTAGCATATCTAAAATATCACATCCTCTGTATGGCCATTACTAGCATATCTAAAATATCACATCCTCGGTATGGTCATTACTAGCATATCTAAAATATCACATCCTCTGTATGGCCATTACTAGCATATCTAAAATATCACATCCTCGGTATGGTCATTACTAGCATATCTAAAATATCACATCCTCGGTATGGTCATTACTAGCATATCTAAAATATCACATCCTCTGTATGGCCATTACTAGCATATCTAAAATATCACATCCTCGGTATGGCCATTACTAGCATATCTAAAATATCACATCCTCTGTATGGCCATTACTAGCATATCTAAAATATCACATCCTCTGTATGGCCATTACTAGCATATCTAAAATATCACATCCTCGGTATGGTCATTACTAGCATATCTAAAATAACACATCCCTCTGTATGGCCATTACTAGCATATCTAAAATATCACATCCTCTGTATGGCCATTACTAGCATATCTAAAATATCACATCCTCGGTATGGTCATTACTAGCATATCTAAAATAACACATCCTCGGTATGGTCATTACTAGCATATCTAAAATAACACATCCTCTGTATGGCCATTACTAGCATATCTAAAATATCACATCCTCTGTATGGCCATTACTAGCATATCTAAAATATCACATCCTCGGTATGGTCATTACTAGCATATCTAAAATAACACATCCTCTGTATGGCCATTACTAGCATATCTAAAATATCACATCCTCTGTATGGCCATTACTAGCATATCTAAAATATCACATCCTCGGTATGGTCATTACTAGCATATCTAAAATAACACATCCTCGGTATGGTCATTACTAGCATATCTAAAATAACACATCCTCTGTATGGCCATTACTAGCATATCTAAAATATCACATCCTCTGTATGGCCATTACTAGCATATCTAAAATATCACATCCTCGGTATGGTCATTACTAGCATATCTAAAATAACACATCCTCGGTATGGTCATTACTAGCATATCTAAAATATCACATCCTCTGTATGGCCATTACTAGCATATCTAAAATATCACATCCTCTGTATGGCCATTACTAGCATATCTAAAATATCACATCCTCGGTATGGTCATTACTAGCATATCTAAAATATCACATCCTCGGTACGGTCATTACTAGCATATCTAAAATATCACATCCTCTGTATGGCCATTACTAGCATATCTAAAATATCACATCCTCTGTATGGCCATTACTAGCATATCTAAAATATCACATCCTCGGTATGGTCATTACTAGCATATCTAAAATATCACATCCTCGGTATGGTCATTACTAGCATATCTAAAATAACACATCCTCGGTATGGCCATTACTAGCATATCTAAAATATCACATCCTCGGTATGGCCATTACTAGCATATCTAAAATATCACATCCTCGGTATGGTCATTACTAGCATATCTAAAATAACACATCCTCGGTATGGTCATTACTAGCATATCTAAAATAGCACATCCTCGGTATGGTCATTACTAGCATATCTAAAATATCACATCCTCGGTATGGTCATTACTAGCATATCTAAAATATCACATCCTCGGTATGGTCATTACTAGCATATCTAAAATATCACATCCTCGGTATGGTCATTACTAGCATATCTAAAATATCACATCCTCGGTATGGTCATTACTAGCATATCTAAAATATCACATCCTCGGTATGGTCATTACTAGCATATCTAAAATATCACATCCTCGGTATGGTCATTACTAGCATATCTAAAATATCACATCCTCGGTATGGTCATTACTAGCATATCTAAAATATCACATCCTCTGTATGGCCATTACTAGCATATCTAAAATATCACATCCTCGGTATGGTCATTACTAGCATATCTAAAATAACACATCCTCGGTATGGTCATTACTAGCATATCTAAAATATCACATCCTCTGTATGGCCATTACTAGCATATCTAAAATATCACATCCTCTGTATGGCCATTACTAGCATATCTAAAATATCACATCCTCTGTATGGCCATTACTAGCATATCTAAAATATCACATCCTCGGTATGGTCATTACTAGCATATCTAAAATAACACATCCTCGGTATGGTCATTACTAGCATATCTAAAATAACACATCCTCTGTATGGCCATTACTAGCATATCTAAAATATCACATCCTCTGTATGGCCATTACTAGCATATCTAAAATATCACATCCTCGGTATGGTCATTACTAGCATATCTAAAATAACACATCCTCTGTATGGCCATTACTAGCATATCTAAAATATCACATCCTCTGTATGGCCATTACTAGCATATCTAAAATATCACATCCTCGGTATGGTCATTACTAGCATATCTAAAATAACACATCCTCGGTATGGTCATTACTAGCATATCTAAAATATCACATCCTCTGTATGGCCATTACTAGCATATCTAAAATATCACATCCTCTGTATGGCCATTACTAGCATATCTAAAATATCACATCCTCGGTATGGTCATTACTAGCATATCTAAAATATCACATCCTCGGTACGGTCATTACTAGCATATCTAAAATATCACATCCTCTGTATGGCCATTACTAGCATATCTAAAATATCACATCCTCTGTATGGCCATTACTAGCATATCTAAAATATCACATCCTCGGTATGGTCATTACTAGCATATCTAAAATATCACATCCTCGGTACGGTCATTACTAGCATATCTAAAATAACACATCCTCGGTATGGCCATTACTAGCATATCTAAAATATCACATCCTCGGTATGGCCATTACTAGCATATCTAAAATATCACATCCTCGGTACGGTCATTACTAGCATATCTAAAATAACACATCCTCGGTATGGTCATTACTAGCATATCTAAAATATCACATCCTCGGTATGGTCATTACTAGCATATCTAAAATATCACATCCTCGGTATGGTCATTACTAGCATATCTAAAATATCACATCCTCGGTATGGTCATTACTAGCATATCTAAAATATCACATCCTCGGTATGGTCATTACTAGCATATCTAAAATATCACATCCTCGGTATGGTCATTACTAGCATATCTAAAATATCACATCCTCTGTATGGCCATTAC
Source organism: Ampullaceana balthica (assembly GCA_944989445.1). Classification (NCBI taxonomy): domain Eukaryota; kingdom Metazoa; phylum Mollusca; class Gastropoda; family Lymnaeidae; genus Ampullaceana; species Ampullaceana balthica. The sequence goes on along the minus strand of CALYLW010000535.1, from coordinate 378,985 downwards.
TAGCATATCTAAAATATCACATCCTCGGTATGGTCATTACTAGCATATCTAAAATATCACATCCTCTGTATGGCCATTACTAGCATATCTAAAATATCACATCCTCGGTATGGTCATTACTAGCATATCTAAAATACACATCCTCGGTATGGTCATTACTAGCATATCTAAAATATCACATCCTCTGTATGGCCATTACTAGCATATCTAAAATATCACATCCTCTGTATGGCCATTACTAGCATATCTAAAATATCACATCCTCTGTATGGCCATTACTAGCATATCTAAAATATCACATCCTCGGTATGGTCATTACTAGCATATCTAAAATAACACATCCTCTGTATGGTCATTACTAGCATATCTAAAATAACACATCCTCTGTATGGCCATTACTAGCATATCTAAAATATCACATCCTCTGTATGGCCATTACTAGCATATCTAAAATATCACATCCTCGGTATGGTCATTACTAGCATATCTAAAATAACACATCCTCTGTATGGCCATTACTAGCATATCTAAAATATCACATCCTCTGTATGGCCATTACTAGCATATCTAAAATATCACATCCTCGGTATGGTCATTACTAGCATATCTAAAATAACACATCCTCGGTATGGTCATTACTAGCATATCTAAAATATCACATCCTCTGTATGGCCATTACTAGCATATCTAAAATATCACATCCTCTGTATGGCCATTACTAGCATATCTAAAATATCACATCCTCGGTATGGTCATTACTAGCATATCTAAAATATCACATCCTCGGTACGGTCATTACTAGCATATCTAAAATATCACATCCTCTGTATGGCCATTACTAGCATATCTAAAATATCACATCCTCTGTATGGCCATTACTAGCCTATCTAAAATATCACATCCTCGGTATGGTCATTACTAGCATATCTAAAATATCACATCCTCGGTACGGTCATTACTAGCATATCTAAAATAACACATCCTCGGTATGGCCATTACTAGCATATCTAAAATATCACATCCTCGGTAAGGCCATTACTAGCATATCTAAAATATCACATCCTCGGTACGGTCATTACTAGCATATCTAAAATAACACATCCTGGATATGGTCATTACTAGCATATCTAAAATAGCACATCCTCGGTATGGCCATTACTAGCATATCTAAAATAGCACATCCTCGGTATGGTCATTACTAGCATATCTAAAATAGCACATCCTGGGTATGGCCATTACTAGCATATCTAAAATATCACATCCTCGGTACGGTCATTACTAGCATATCTAAAATAGCACATCCTCGGTACGGTCATTACTAGCATATCTAAAATATCACATCCTCGGTATGGCCATTACTAGCATATCTAAAATAACACATCATCTGTATGGCCATTACTAGCATATCTAAAATAGCACATCCTGGGTATGGCCATTACTAGCATATCTAAAATAGCACATCCTGGGTATGGCCATTACTAGCATATCTAAAATATCACATCCTCGGTACGGTCATTGCTAGCATATCTAAAATAGCACATCCTCGGTACGGTCATTACTAGCATATCTAAAATAGCACATCCTCGGTGTGGTCATTACTAGAATATCTAAAATAGCACATCCTCTGTATGACCATTACTAGCATATCTAAAATAACACATCCTCGGTATGGCCATTACTAGCATATCTAAAATAGCACATCCTCGGTGTGGTCATTACTAGAATATCTAAAATAGCACATCCTCGGTATGGCCATTACTAGAATATCTAAAATAGCACATCCTCGGTATGGCCATTACTAGCATATCTAAAATATCACATCCTCGGTGTGGTCATTACTAGCATATCTAAAATATCACATCCTCGGTGTGGTCATTACTAGCATATCTAAAATATCACATCCTTGGTGTGGTCATTACTAGCATATCTAAAATATCACATCCTCGGTGTGGTCATTACTAGCATATCTAAAATATCACATCCTCGGTACGGTCATTACTAGCATATCTAAAATATCACATCCTCGGTATGGTCATTACTAGCATATCTAAAATATCACATCCTCGGTGTGGTCATTACTAGCATATCTAAAATATCACATCCTCGGTACGGTCATTACCAGCATATCTAAAATATCACATCCTCGGTACGGTCATTACCAGCATATCTAAAATATCACATCCTCTGTATGGCCATTACTAGCATATCTAAAATAGCACATCCTCGGTATGGTCATTATTAGCATATTTAAAATATCACATCCTCGGTACGGTCATTACCAGCATATCTAAAATATCACATCCTCTGTATGACCATTACTAGCATATCTAAAATAGCACATCCTCTGTATGGTCATTACTAGCATATCTAAAATATCACATCCTCGGTACGGTCATTACCAGCATATCTAAAATATCACATCCTCTGTATGACCATTACTAGCATATCTAAAATAGCACATCCTCGGTATGGTCATTACTAGCATATCTAAAATAACACATCCTCGGTATGGTCATTACTAGCATATCTAAAATAGCACATCCTCGGTATGGCCATTACTAGCATATCTAAAATATCACATCCTCGGTATGGTCATTACCAGCATATCTAAAATAACACATCCTCGGTATGGCCATTACTAGCATATCTAAAATAACACATTCTCGGTATGGCCATTACTAGCATATCTAAAATATCACATCCTCGGTGTGGTCATTACTAGCATATCTAAAATAACACATCCTCGGTATGGCCATTACTAGCATATCTAAAATAACACATCCTCGGTATGGCCATTACTAGCATATCTAAAATATCACATCCTCGGTGTGGTCATTACTAGCATATCTAAAATAACACATCCTCGGTACGGTCATTACTAGCATATCTAAAATATCACATCCTCGGTACGGTCATTACTAGCATATCTAAAATAACACTCAAAATTCATTGTTTGATTTCTCAATATACTCATGTTTATCTGGACTGACAGGTGAGTCAGTGCTTTCATCAACTTTACTCAATTTACTCAAATCGGCTTTTCTAAACAACCATTGTCTACTTGTGAAGCATGCCTTCAACAGAACAATGTCAATAATTATGAGGATGGGGCAACACTTGCTACCAACTTCCAGCAAGATACTATTATATCCTCATCAAAATTTGCTGCGAGGTTATTCTCATTTTTGGTCAGCTATCAGTCCGACAAAGCATCTTAGTCCATATAGTCACGCTCTGAGGGGGGAGGGGGTGTAAGAAAGTGTGACAGCTTGTGACAGAGGGGAGGGGTGGTCAGGCCATTTGTGATGTCACACATTTATTTTTTAAAATATAGTTTTTTCTAATTAATTTTTATATATTTTTTAGTAGAATTAAAAAAAACTTTCAAAATAATTTTCAAAAATGTTTTGAAATATTTGAATTAGATTTATGTGAAAATCGTATGAAATGCGTATCTCCTGTATGTGTTATTCATAAATCTGAATTGGATGCAGCAGGACTGATATATAAGGATCAGGAAAGGTTTGACAATCATGTTCACACCAGCCAATATTTCACTCAAATTGTGAAATATCAGGACATAAAATGTTGCGACAAAGCACGAAGCTCAAATTTCAACGTTTTACTTTAAAGATTCGTTCCTCCTCTAATCTCAATCAACCAAACACCTGATTGCCTTAGAGCTTCAGAAAGATCAGATGCAGATTGTCATAAATTTCATTCCTTGTTTTTGGCACAAACTCTCAAATTTGATGACATTATGCCGAGATCAACTGGAGTTTTCAAAGTACAACCATATGATCTTTATTGTCCATCTTTGCAGACCAGCTTACTTGATCGAATTTGCAAAGTATGTCACTTATATTTTGCCTCACAAACAATGTTGAAGAAACATGCAAGACAACACAGAGCTCGGGCTGAGGAGAATAAGCCCACCCAAAATGTTCAGGAATCAACTAAGATAAAAAGCATTCGTACTTTGAGAATCGCTACTAGAAGGCAAAGAGAACCCATGGCAGTCATTGCCAGAGGAGAAAATGTACATACAGAGGCTGTTGAGTGGCTAGATGAGGACTAGTTGATCCGTCTGCATGCAATAATCCTTCCAGGAAACTATGATGGTGAAAGATTGATGCCAGTCGTAACTATGGATGAACACTTCACTTCACCGTTGTAAGATAATGTCCAGTGATTTTTTTTGAATTAAACATAAGTCACAGGACCATAATAAACAGATTCAATATAGCACATTAGTTGATCACATAATTTGTCAATCTAGAATTTTTTTAACAGTCAAATTGTTTTGTTTCCATTTTATTATTTAATCACTGGGTGAGGTCAAGTTTCGTTAATCTACTTCTTATCTTGTGTCAATAGATGGCATAATCGGAAGATTATCTAAAACTTGACGTCACCCATTGTAAGTGAAAAGGCAGAACTTACATGATGTGTATTATAAAATTGTTCAGTCTAATTTTTGCAATTTTTTTTTCAAATTCGATCTAGTTTGAGTTACTGTTTCATTTAATAACTGTGACAACTGTCGACAATTAACTATTCTACTATTAAAGTCATTTTTAATAATCTGATAATTCTTTTAAATAGGGGTGTACCGGAATTCAGCTCCAGCTCCGCAAATCCGGAAGCCGGCTAATTTTACAAATCCGGCTTCGGCTCCGCAGCATTTCACTTCATAAATCCCGCTGGCCGGTAGAGCCCTAATTTATATATATAGTCATAATGGCTCCGGCAAATCCAAAATTCGGCCATTTTAACAAATCTGACTTCACTTCATAAATCCGGCCAAGTCCGGCTCCGGTCGCATTAAAAAAATTATGAATCCTGTACATCCCTACTTTATAGGGGAAATTTTATATTTTAATACAGCTTAATAGTGAAGTAAGTGTGACGTAATTTAGGGTGGTGGGGTCCCGAGATTTGTGACAGGTGGGGAGGGGAGGGTCCAAAATGTCAAAAATAGCGTGACGTACTTTATGGACCACCCCTTTAATGGGGACATTAAATCTGACCATCTGGTCATGTGAGGAGGAATTGATAAACCATTTAAACAAAATTTAAACTGTTTATTCAGGATATTACTTATTAAGCAAAAACATCGTAGAATTCTTGGGTCGTAGATAATTGCTAGTAAGGTAAATAAGTAGACAATTTTGTTTTTATCACAATGCCTTATTATCTCCCCTACCTATGATGATTCTCAATAATTATTCGTGTGTCTATAATGTTGGCTTGAAAAAAAAAGGGACACAAAAGTAATTTAAAAAAACAAAAACAAACTGTTAATTAATAATTAATTACATAAAGAAATAAAAATAGTTAAGGGATTTTGAAAAAAAAATTAAATACAAATAATAATAAATTACATGATAATATAGTGTCAGGTATAATATGTATTTCTATATTGTTACACAACTATGTCCAGTATTTCATATTCAGTGGCGTAGATAGGATCGTGTAGGTGTTTTGGGGGCCTGAGGGGTTTAACCTCTTTGGGGGCCCCACATACATGGCGGTGGCGTAATATTTAAAGTAAAAAACAAATAGACACTCATTCCCCCCCCCCTGTGGGGACCCGGGAATACTTTCGAATTTTGTCCCCCTCCCCCTCCAATAGATACGCACTGTTCCTTTTTACTGAACAAAGATATAATATTTGTATAGCAACTATTTCTATGTGCTGGTCTATTTGGTTGGCACGCTGGTCTATTTGGGTGACACGCTGGTCTATTTGTGTGGCACGCTGGTCTATTTGTGTGGCAAGCTGGTCTATTTGAATGGCACGCTGGTCTATTTGTGTGGCACGCTGGTCTATTTGGTTGGCACGCTGGGCTATTTGGGTGGCACGCTGGTCTATTTGGTTGGCACGCTGGTCTATTTGTGTGGCACGCTGGTCTATTTGGTTAGCACTCTGGTCTATTTGGTTGGCACGCTGGTCTATTTGGTTGACACGCTGGTCTATTTGGTTGGCACGCTGGTCTATTTGGTTGACACGCTGGTCTATTTGTGTGGCACGCTGGTCTGTTTGGGTGACACGCTGGTCTATTTGGGTGGCACGCACGTACCATACCTTTGAGGTGTGTCTGCAGACAGTCTTAAGGTCGAGTCGCACACTGACTATATAGTACCATACCCTTGAGATGTGTCTGCAGACAGTCTTAGAGTCGAGTCGCACACTGACTATATAGTACCATACCCATGAGATGTGTCTGCAGACAGTCTTAGAGTCGAGTTGCACACTGACTATATAGTACCATAACTTTGAGGTGTGTCTGCACACAGTCTTAGAGTTGAGTCGCACACTGACTATATAGTACCATACCTTTGAGGTGTGTCTGCAGACAGTCTTAGAGTTGAGTCGCACACTGACTATATAGTACCATACCCTTGAGATCTGTCTGCAGACAGTCTTAGAGTCGAGTCCCACACTGACTATATAGTACCATACATTTGAGATGTGTCTACAGACAGTCTTAGAGACGAGTCGTACACTGACTATATAGTACCATACCCTTGAGATGTGTCTGCAGACAGTCTTAAGGTCGAGTCGCACACTGACTATATAGTACCATACTTTTGAGATTTGTCTGCAGACAGTCTTAGGGTCGAGTCGCACACTGACTAAATAGTACCATACTTTTGAGATGTGTCTGCAGACAGTCTTAGGGTCGAGTCGCACACTGACTATATCGTACCATACTTTTGAGATGTGTCTGCAGACAGTCTTAGGGTCGAGTCGCACACTGACTATATAGTACCATACCCTTGAGATGTGTCTGCAGACAGTCTTAGGGTCGAGTCGCACACTGACTATATAGTACCATGCACTTGAGATGTGTCTGCAGACAGTCTTAGGGTCGAGTCGCACACTGACTATATAGTACCATACCCTGGAGATGTGTTTGCAGACAGTCTTAGGGTCGAGTCGTACACTGACTATATAGTACCTTACCATTGAGATGTGTCTGCAGACAGTCTTAGGGTCGAGTCGAACACTGACTATATAGTACCATACACATGAGATGTGTCTGCAGACAGTTTTAGAGTTCAGTTGTACACTGACTATATAGTACCATGCACTTGAGATGTGTCTGCAGACAGTCTTAGGGTCGAGTCGCACACTGACTATATAGTACCATACTTTTGAGATGTGTCTGCAGAAAGTCTTAGGGTCGAGTCACACACTGACTATATAGTACCATACTTTTGAGATGTGTCTGCAGACAGTCTTAGGGTTGAGTCGCACACTGACTATATAGTACCATACTTTTGAGATGTGTCTGCAGACAGTCTTAGGGTCGAGTCGCACACTGACTATATAGTACCATACCCTTGAGATGTGTCTGCAATCAGTCTTAGGGTCGAGTCGCACACTGACTATATAGTACCATACTTTTGAGATGTGTCTGCAGACAGTCTTAGGGTCGAGTCGCACACTGACTATATAGTACCATACTTTTGAGATGTGTCTGCAGACAGTCTTAGGGTCGAGTCGCACACTGACTATATAGTACCATACTTTTGAGATTTGTCTGCAGACAGTCTTAGGGTCGAGTCGCACACTGACTAAATAGTACCATACTTTTGAGATGTGTCTGCAGACAGTCTTAGGGTCGAGTCGCACACTGACTATATCGTACCATACTTTTGAGATGTGTCTGCAGACAGTCTTAGGGTCGAGTCGCACACTGACTATATAGTACCATACCCTTGAGATGTGTCTGCAGACAGTCTTAGGGTCGAGTCGCACACTGACTATATAGTACCATGCACTTGAGATGTGTCTGCAGACAGTCTTAGGGTCGAGTCGCACACTGACTATATAGTACCATACCCTGGAGATGTGTTTGCAGACAGTCTTAGGGTCGAGTCGTACACTGACTATATAGTACCTTACCATTGAGATGTGTCTGCAGACAGTCTTAGGGTCGAGTCGAACACTGACTATATAGTACCATACACATGAGATGTGTCTGCAGACAGTTTTAGAGTTCAGTTGTACACTGACTATATAGTACCATGCACTTGAGATGTGTCTGCAGACAGTCTTAGGGTCGAGTCGCACACTGACTATATAGTACCATACTTTTGAGATGTGTCTGCAGAAAGTCTTAGGGTCGAGTCACACACTGACTATATAGTACCATGCACTTGAGATTTGTCTGTAGACAGTCTTAGTGTCGAGTCGCACACTGACTATATAGTACCATACTTTTGAGATATGTCTGCAGACAGTCTTAGGGTCGAGTCGCACACTGACTATATAGTACCATACCCTTGAGATGTGTCTGCAGACAGTCTTAGGGTCGAGTCGTACACTGACTATATAGTACCATACCCTTGAGATGTGTCTGCAGACAGTCTTAGGGTCGAGTCGCACACTGACTATATAGTACCATACTTTTGAGATGTGTCTGCAGACAGTCTTAGGGTTGAGTCGCACACTGACTATATAGTACCATGCACTTGAGATGTGTCTGCAGACAGTCTTAGGGTCGAGTCGCACACTGACTATATAGTACCATACCCTTGAGATGTGTCTGCAGACAGTCTTAGGGTCGAGTCTTACACTGACTATATAGTACCATACCTTTTAGATGTGTCTGCAGACAGTCTTAGGGTCGAGTCGTACACTGACTATATAGTACCATACCCTTGAGATGTGTCTGCAGACAGTCTTAGAGTCGAGTCGCACACTGACTATATAGTACCATACTTTTGAGATGTGTCTGCAGACAGTCTTAGGGTCGAGTCGCACACTGACTATATAGTACCATACTTTTGAGATGTGTCTGCAGACAGTCTTAGGGTTGAGTCGCACACTAACTATATAGTACCATACTTTTGAGATGTGTCTGCAGACAGTCTTAGGGTCGAGTCGCACACTGACTATATAGTACCATACCCTTGAGATGTGTCTGCAATCAGTCTTAGGGTTGAGTCGCACACTGACTATATAGTACCATACTTTTGAGATGTGTCTGCAGACAGTCTTAGGGTCGAGTCGCACACTGACTATATAGTACCATACTTTTGAGATGTGTCTGCAGACAGTCTTAGGGTCGAGTCGCACACTGACTATATAGTACCATGCTTTTGAGATGTGTCTGCAGACAGTCTTAAGATGGAGTCGCACACTGACTATATAGTACCATACTTTTGAGATGTGTCTGCAGACAGTCTTAAGGTCGAGTCGCACACTGACTATATCGTACCATACTTTTGAGATGTGTCTGCAGACAGTGTTAGGGTCGAGTCGCATACTGACTATATAGTACCATACCCTTGAGATGTGTCTGCAGACAGTCTTATGGTCGAGTCGCACACTGACTATATAGTACCATGCACTTGAGATGTGTCTGCAGACAGTCTTAGGGTCGAGTCGCACACTGACTATATAGTACCATACCCTGGAGATGTGTTTGCAGACAGTCTTAGGGTCGAGTCGTACACTGACTATATAGTACAATATCATTGAGATGTGTCTGCAGACAGTCTTAGGGTCGAGTCGAACACTGACTATATAGTACCATACACATGAAATGTGTCTGCAGACAGATTTAGAGTTCAGTTGTACACTGACTATATAGTACCATGCACTTGAGATGTGTCTGCAGACAGTCTTAGGGTCGAGTCGCACACTGACTATATAGTACCATACTTTTGAGATGTGTCTGCAGACAGTCTTAGGGTCGAGTCGCACACTGACTATATAGTACCATGCACTTGAGATGTGTCTGTAGACAGTCTGAGTGTCGAGTCGCACACTGACTATATAGTACCATACTTTTGAGATATGTCTGCAGACAGTCTTAGGGTCGAGTCGTACACTGACTATATAGTACCATACTCTTGAGATGTGTCTGCAGACAGTCTTAAGGTCGAGTCGCACACTGACTATATAGTACCATACTCTTGAGATGTGTATGCAGACAGTCTTAGGGTCGAGTCGTACACTGACTATATAGTACCATACCCTTGAGATGTGTCTGCAGACAGTCTTAGGGTCGAGTCGCACACTGACTATATAGTACCATACCCTTGAGATGTGTCTGCAGACAGTCTCAGGGTCGAGTCGCACACTGACTATATAGTACCATACCCTTGAGATGTGTCTGCAGACAGTCTTAGGTTCGAGTCTTACACTGACTATATAGTACCATACCTTTTAGATGTGTCTGCAGACAGTCTTAGGGTCGAGTCGTACACTGACTATATAGTACCATACCCTTGAGATGTGTCTGCAGACAGTCTTAGAGTCGAGTCGCACACTGACTATATAGTACCATACTTTTGAGATGTGTCTGCAGACAGTCTTAGGGTTGAGTCGTACACTGACTATATAGTATCATACCCTTGAGATTTGTCTGCAGACAGTCTTATAGTTGAGTCGCACACTGACTATATAGTACCATACCCTTGAGATGTGTTTGCAGACAGTCTTAGGGTCGAGTCGTACACTGACTATATAGTACCATACCCTTGAGATGTGTCTGCAAACAGTCTTAGGGTCGAGTCGTACACTGCCTATATAGTACCATACACTTGAGATGTGTCTATAGACAGTCTTATAGTTGAGTCGCACACTGACTATATAGTACCATACCCTTGAGATGTGTCTATAGACAGTCTTATAGTTGATTCGCACACTGACTATATAGTACCATACATTTGAAATGTGTCTGCAGACAGTCTTAGGGTCGAGTCGCACACTGACTATATAGTACCATAGCTTTGAAATGTGTCTGCAGACAGTCTAAGGGTCAAGTCTCACACTGACTATATAGTACCATAGCTTTGAAATGTGTCTGCAGACAGTTTTAGGGTCGAGTCGTACACTGACTATATAGTACCTTACCCTTGAGATGTGTCTGCAGACAGTCTTATTGTTGAGTCGCAAACTGACTAAATAGTACCGTACCCTTGAGATGTGTTTGCAGACAGTCTTAGGGTAGACTCGTACACTGACTATATAGAACCATACACTTGAGATGGGTCTATAGACAGTCTGATAGTCGAGTCTCACACTGACTATATAGTACCATACATTTGAGATGTGTCTGCAGACAGTCTAAGGGTCAAGTCGCACACTGACTATATAGTACCACGGTGGACGCGGTGGTCGAGTGGCAGCGCACTGGACTGTCGTACCGATGGTCACGGGTTCGAATCCGTGTGAAGGCAAGGGTTTGTTCCCGGGGCCTAGGGCGTCCCTGAGTCACCCCGCTCCGAATGGGTACCTTAACACTACATGTAGTTAGTCGGCTGGGTAATGCGTGGAACCCACAAAGCCGTGGCCTGTGATTGCTGCATCACTTGCCAACAGATCATCTGTCATGACGCAACTATCTTCTGCATAGAAGGAGCGTCTGTATAGATAAGATAATACCATAATTTTGAGATGTGTCTGCAGACAGTCTTAGGGTTGAGTCGCACACTGACTATATAGTACCATACTTTTGAGATGTGTCTGCAGACAGTCTTAGGGTCGAGTCGCACACTGACTATATAGTACCATACCCTTGAGATGTGTCTGCAATCAGTCTTAGGGTTGAGTCGCACACTGACTATATAGTACCATACTTTTGAGATGTGTCTGCAGACAGTCTTAGGGTCGAGTCGCACACTGACTATATAGTACCATACTTTTGAGATGTGTCTGCAGACAGTCTTAGGGTCGAGTCGCACACTGACTATATAGTACCATGCTTTTGAGATGTGTCTGCAGACAGTCTTAAGATGGAGTCGCACACTGACTATATAGTACCATACTTTTGAGATGTGTCTGCAGACAGTCTTAGGGTCGAGTCGCACACTGACTATATCGTGTCTGCAGACAGTCTTAGGGTCGAGTCGCACATTGACTATATAGTACCATACCCTTGAGATGTGTCTGCAGACAGTCTTAGGGTCGAGTCGCACACTGACTATATAGTACCATGCACTTGAGATGTGTCTGCAGACAGTCTTAGGGTCGAGTCGCACACTGACTATATAGTACCATACCCTGGAGATGTGTTTGCAGACAGTCTTAGGGTCGAGTCGTACACTGACTATATAGTACAATACCATTGAGATGTGTCTGCAGACAGTCTTAGGGTCGAGTCGAACACTGACTATATAGTACCATACACATGAAATGTGTCTGCAGACAGATTTAGAGTTCAGTTGTACACTGACTATATAGTACCATGCACTTGAGATGTGTCTGTAGACAGTCTGAGTGTCGAGTCGCACACTGACTATATAGTACCATACTTTTGAGATATGTCTGCAGACAGTCTTAGGGTCGAGTCGTACACTGACTATATAGTACCATACTCTTGAGATGTGTCTGCAGACAGTCTTAAGGTCGAGTCGCACACTGACTATATAGTACCATACTCTTGAGATGTGTATGCAGACTGTCTTAGGGTCGAGTCGTACACTGACTATATAGTACCATACCCTTGAGATGTGTCTGCAGACAGTCTTAGTGTCGAGTCGCACACTGACTATATAGTATCATACCCTTGAGATGTGTCTGCAGACAGTCTTAGGGTCGAGTCGCACACTGACTATATAGTACCATACCCTTGAGATGTGTCTGCAGACAGTCTTAGGGTCGAGTCTTACACTGACTATATAGTACCATACCTTTTAGATGTGTCTGCAGACAGTCTTAGGGTCGAGTCGTACACTGACTATATAGTACCATACCCTTGAGATTTGTCTGCAGACAGTCTTATAGTTGAGTCGCACACTGACTATATAGTACCATACTTTTGAGATGTGTTTGCAGACAGTCTTAGGGTCGAGTCGTACACTGACTATATAGTACCATACCCTTGAGATGTGTCTGCAGACAGTCTTAGGGTCGAGTCGTACACTGCCTATATAGTACCATACACTTGAGATGTGTCTATAGACAGTCTTATAGTTGAGTCGCACACTGACTATATAGTACCATACCCTTGAGATGTGTCTATAGACAGTCTTATAGTTGATTCGCACACTGACTATATAGTACCATACATTTGAAATGTGTCTGCAGACAGTCTTAGGGTCGAGTCGCACACTGACTATATAGTACCATAGCTTTGAAATGTGTCTGCAGACAGTCTAAGGGTCAAGTCTCACACTGACTATATAGTACCATAGCTTTGAAATGTGTCTGCAGACAGTTTTAGGGTCGAGTCGTACACTGACTATATAGTACCTTACCCTTGAGATGTGTCTGCAGACAGTCTTATTGTTGAGTCGCAAACTGACTAAATAGTACCGTACCCTTGAGATGTGTTTGCAGACAGTCTTAGGGTAGACTCGTACACTGACTATATAGAACCATACACTTGAGATGTGTCTATAGACAGTCTGATAGTCGAGTCTCACACTGACTATATAGTACCATACATTTGAGATGTGTCTGCAGACAGTCTAAGGGTCAAGTCGCACACTGACTATATAGTACCACGGTGGACGCGGTGGTCGAGTGGCAGCGCACTGGACTGTCGTACCGATGGTCACGGGTTCGAATCCGTGTGAAGGCAAGGGTTTGTTCCCGGGGCCTAGGGCGTTCCTGAGTCACCCCGCTCCAAATGGGTACCTAACACTACATGTAGTTAGTCGGCTGGGTAATGCGTGGAACCCACAAAGCCGTGGCCTGTGATTGCTGCATCACTTGCCAACAGATCATCTGTCATGGTCTGTGGACGCAACTATCTTCTGCATAGAAAGAGCGTCTGTATAGATAAGATAGTACCATAATTTTGAGATGTGTCTGCAGACAGTCTTAAGGTCGAGTCGCACACTGACTATATAGTATCTAAATTTTGAGATGTGTGCAGTCGTAGGGTCGAGTCGCACACTGACTATATAGTACCATACCCTTGAGATGTGTCTGCAGACAGTCTTAGAGTCGAGTCGCACACTGACTATATAGTACCATACCCTTGAGATGTGTCTGCAGACAGTCTTAGAGTCGAGTCGCACACTGACTATATAGTACCATACCTTTGAGATGTGTCTGCAGACAGTCTTAGAGTCGAGTCGCACACTGACTATATAGTACCATACCTTTGAGATGTGTCTGCAGACAGTCTTAGAGTCAAGTCGCACACTGACTATATAGTACCATACCTTTGAGATGTGTCTGCAGACAGTCTTAGAGTCAAGTCGCACACTGACTATATAGTACCATACCCTTGAGATGTGTCTGCAGACAGTCTTAGAGTCAAGTCGCACACTGACTATATAGTACCATACCTTGAGATGTGTCTGCAGACAGTCTTAGAGTCAAGTCGCACACTGACTATATAGTACCATACCCTTGAGATGTGTCTGCAGACAGTCTTAGAGTCAAGTCGCACACTGACTATATAGTACCATACCCTTGAGATGTGTCTGCAGACAGTCTTAGAGTCAAGTCGCACACTGACTATATAGTACCATACCCTTTGAGATGTGTCTGCAGACAGTCTTAGAGTCAAGTCGCACACTGACTATATAGTACCATACCCTTGAGATGTGTCTGCAGACAGTCTTAGAGTCAAGTCGCACACTGACTATATAGTACCATACCTTTAGATGTGTCTGCAGACAGTCTTAGAGTCAAGTCGCACACTGACTATATAGTACCATACCTTTGAGATGTGTCTGCAGACAGTCTTAGAGTCAAGTCGCACACTGACTATATAGTACCATACCTTTGAGATGTGTCTGCAGACAGTCTTAGAGTCAAGTCGCACACTGACTATATAGTACCATACCTTGAGATGTGTCTGCAGACAGTCTTAGAGTCAAGTCGCACACTGACTATATAGTACCATACCTTTTGAGATGTGTCTGCAGACAGTCTTAGAGTCAAGTCGCACACTGACTATATAGTACCATACCCTTGAGATGTGTCTGCAGACAGTCTTAGAGTCAAGTCGCACACTGACTATATAGTACCATACCTTGAGATGTGTCTGCAGACAGTCTTAGAGTCAAGTCGCACACTGACTATATAGTACCATACCCTTTGAGATGTGTCTGCAGACAGTCTTAGAGTCAAGTCGCACACTGACTATATAGTACCATACCCTTGAGATGTGTCTGCAGACAGTCTTAGAGTCAAGTCGCACACTGACTATATAGTACCATACCCTTGAGATGTGTCTGCAGACAGTCTTAGAGTCAAGTCGCACACTGACTATATAGTACCATACCCTTGAGATGTGTCTGCAGACAGTCTTAGAGTCAAGTCGCACACTGACTATATAGTACCATACCCTTGAGATGTGTCTGCAGACAGTCTTAGAGTCAAGTCGCACACTGACTATATAGTACCATACCCTTGAGATGTGTCTGCAGACAGTCTTAGAGTCAAGTCGCACACTGACTATATAGTACCATACCCTTGAGATGTGTCTGCAGACAGTCTTAGAGTCAAGTCGCACACTGACTATATAGTACCATACCCTTTGAGATGTGTCTGCAGACAGTCTTAGAGTCAAGTCGCACACTGACTATATAGTACCATACCCTTGAGATGTGTCTGCAGACAGTCTTAGAGTCAAGTCGCACACTGACTATATAGTACCATACCCTTGAGATGTGTCTGCAGACAGTCTTAGAGTCAAGTCGCACACTGACTATATAGTACCATACCTTGAGATGTGTCTGCAGACAGTCTTAGAGTCAAGTCGTACACTGACTATATAGTACCATACCCTTGAGATGTGTCTGCAGACAGTCTTAGAGTCGAGTCGTACACTGACTATATAGTACCATACCCTTGAGATGTGTCTGCAGACAGTCTTAGAGTCGAGTCGCACACTGACTATATAGTACCATACCCTTGAGATGTGTCTGCAGACAGTCTTAGAGTCGAGTCGCACACTGACTATATAGTACCATACCCTTGAGATGTGTCTGCAGACAGTCTTAGAGTCGAGTCGCACACTGACTATATAGTACCATACCCTTGAGATGTGTCTGCAGACAGTCTTAGAGTCAAGTCGCACACTGACTATATAGTACCATACCCTTGAGATGTGTCTGCAGACAGTCTTAGAGTCAAGTCGCACACTGACTATATAGTACCATACCCTTGAGATGTGTCTGCAGACAGTCTTAGAGTCAAGTCGCACACTGACTATATAGTACCATACCCTTGAGATGTGTCTGCAGACAGTCTTAGAGTCAAGTCGCACACTGACTATATAGTACCATACCCTTGAGATGTGTCTGCAGACAGTCTTAGAGTCAAGTCGCACACTGACTATATAGTACCATACCCTTGAGATGTGTCTGCAGACAGTCTTAGAGTCAAGTCGCACACTGACTATATAGTACCATACCCTTGAGATGTGTCTGCAGACAGTCTTAGAGTCAAGTCGCACACTGACTATATAGTACCATACCCTTGAGATGTGTCTGCAGACAGTCTTAGAGTCGAGTCGCACACTGACTATATAGTACCATACCCTTGAGATGTGTCTGCAGACAGTCTTAGAGTCGAGTCGCACACTGACTATATAGTACCATACCCTTGAGATGTGTCTGCAGACAGTCTTAGAGTCGAGTCGCACACTGACTATATAGTACCATACCCTTGAGATGTGTCTGCAGACAGTCTTAGAGTCAAGTCGCACACTGACTATATAGTACCATACCCTTGAGATGTGTCTGCAGACAGTCTTAGAGTCAAGTCGCACACTGACTATATAGTACCATACCCTTGAGATGTGTCTGCAGACAGTCTTAGAGTCAAGTCGCACACTGACTATATAGTACCATACCCTTGAGATGTGTCTGCAGACAGTCTTAGAGTCAAGTCGCACACTGACTATATAGTACCATACCCTTGAGATGTGTCTGCAGACAGTCTTAGAGTCGAGTCGTACACTGACTATATAGTACCATACCCTTGAGATGTGTCTGCAGACAGTCTTAGAGTCAAGTCGCACACTGACTATATAGTACCATACCCTTGAGATGTGTCTGCAGACAGTCTTAGAGTCAAGTCGCACACTGACTATATAGTACCATACCCTTGAGATGTGTCTGCAGACAGTCTTAGAGTCGAGTCGCACACTGACTATATAGTACCATACCCTTGAGATGTGTCTGCAGACAGTCTTAGAGTCAAGTCGCACACTGACTATATAGTACCATACCCTTGAGATGTGTCTGCAGACAGTCTTAGAGTCGAGTCGCACACTGACTATATAGTACCATACCCTTGAGATGTGTCTGCAGACAGTCTTAGAGTCGATTCGCACACTGACTATATAGTACCATACCCTTGAGATGTGTCTGCAGACAGTCTTAGAGTCGAGTCGCACACTGACTATATAGTACCATACCCTTGAGATGTGTCTGCAGACAGTCTTAGAGTCGAGTCGTACACTGACTATATAGTACCATACCCTTGAGATGTGTCTGCAGACAGTCTTAAAGTCGAGTCGTACACTGACTATATAGTACCATACCCTTGAGATGTGTCTGCAGACAGTCTTAAAGTCGAGTCGTACACTGACTATATAGTACCATACCCTTGAGATGTGTCTGCAGACAGTCTTAGTGTCGAGTCGCACACTGACTATATAGTACCATACCCATGAGATGTGTCTGCAGACAGTCTTAAAGTCGAGTCGTACACTGACTATATAGTACCATACCCATGAGATGTGTCTGCAGACAGTCTTAAAGTCGAGTCGTACACTGACTATATAGTACCATACCCTTGAGATGTGTCTGCAGAAAGTCTTAAAGTCGAGTCATACACTGACTATATAGTACCATACCCTTGACATGTGTCTGCAGACAGTCTTAAAGTCGAGTCGTACACTGACTATATAGTACCATACCCTTGAGATGTGTCTGCAGACAGTCTTAAAGTCGAGTCGTACACTGACTATATAGTACCATACCCTTGAGATGTGTCTGCAGACAGTCTTAAAGTCGAGTCGTACACTGACTATATAGTACCATACCCTTGAGATGTGTCTGCAGACAGTCTTAGTGTCGAGTCGCACACTGACTATATAGTACCATACCCATGAGATGTGTCTGCAGACAGTCTTAAAGTCGAGTCGTACACTGACTATATAGTACCATACCCTTGAGATGTGTTACCAAGGAACAGGAATGAGAGATAAATGGAAACCTTATCGCTCAATGTTACATCAGGTAGTTACAAAGGAACAGTAGAGAAAAGGAAACCTTATCGCTCAATGTTACATCAGGTAGTTACCAAGGAACAGGAATGAGAGATAAATGGAAACCTTATCGCTCAATGGTACATCAGGTAGTTACCAAGGAACAGTAGAGAAATGGAAACCTTATCGCTCAATGTTACATCAGGTAGTAACCAAGGAACAGGAATGAGAGATAAATGGAAACCTTATCGCTCAATGGTACATCAGGTAGTAGTTACCAAGGAACAGTAGAGAAATGGAAACCTTATCGCTCAATGGTACATCAGGTAGTTACCAAGAAACAGTAGAGAAATGGAAACCTTATCGCTCAATGGTACATCAGGTATAGTTACCAAGGAACAGTAGATAAATGGAAACCTTATCGCTCAATGGTACATCAGGTAGTTACCAAGGAACAGTAGATAAATGGAAACCTTATCGCTCAATGGTACATCAGGTAGTAGTTACCAAGGAACAGTAGATAAATGGAAACCTTATCGCTCAATGGTACATCAGGTAGTTACCAAGGAACAGTAGAGAAATGGAAACCTTATCGCTCAATGGTACATCAGGTAGTTACCAAGGAACAGTAGAGAAATGGAAACCTTATCGCTCAATGGTACATCAGGTATAGTTACCAAGGAACAGTAGATAAATGGAAACCTTATCGCTCAATGGTACATCAGGTAGTTACCAAGAAACAGTAGAGAAATGGAAACCTTATCGCTTAATGGTACATCAGGTAGTTACCAAGGAAAAGTAGAGAAATTGAAACCTTATCGCTTAATGGTACATCAGGTAGTTACCAAGGAAAAGTAGAGAAATTGAAACCTTATCGCTTAATGGTACATCAGGTAGTTACCAAGGAAAAGTAGAGAAATGGAAACCTTATCGCTCAATGGTACATCAGGTAGTTACCAAGCAACATTACCCCTGAAGAAGCTATCAAGAATATTTAATGAGTTTTTAAGTCGACGCAACTAGTCAACGTATTCATTCCACCTAGGACCGCGTTTATTGGTGTAAGTGTAACTCAGTACAGATAATTATACATGAAACCTCCAAATTTGTTGTATTTTTTGAAAAAATTGGTAGGGCATTGTAAGTTAGTTTCTGTGTAATGAATCTGGTCCATGGAATGGTGTGCTCTAAAAATCTAATCTTATTAAGGACAATAATAAATTTGAGATAAAACAAAAACTGTTATACCATGTTTAATCCAAAGCGATAAATAATATACAGACTTCTAGATACTCGTGAGAGTTGAGGATGTTTCGGTCGGTCGGCAACGCAAGACGATTGTGCATCATCGTTCGGCGAGTGGCTGTGCAGTCCTATCCTTGAGGGACAGTCTTTACCACAGCTTTTACACACGAGTTCTGTGCTTCCCAATGTGTTGGCCTTTCTCCTAGCTCTTTTGTCTGTAGCCTCCTACATCCTTCGTTCCTCGGCTACAATACTAATCTTTGTAAAAAAAAATTACAATCCTCAAACACAGATATTATCCTTAACAAATTGGCTGCGCTGTAATTATAAACTGCTGCGCGGTGAAGGTCACATATCTGCGCGGCCACGCAGCTTAAAAGGAACATTGCTTGCAAGACACGTTAGAATTGCTGACACTGTGATTGACAGAAATTAAGTCGATAAAGACTATTTAAAAATATTTTTTACGAAAAGTTTCTAATGAAATATACTTGTGCCTATGTAGATCAATTTTAAATGTTCTTATCTCCATAAAACGCTAAAGCCGTTTATGGATTTACTAAAACAATCATCCATATTTGACGTCTCGCAAATTTGGCCGATTTTTCATCCCCTCCCCCCTCGTCATCATAAAAATTTAGATCCCTCGGCCCCTTCAAACACGACGTCACCAAGCTTTGCGGACCCCCCCCCCTCACCTTAAAGCCGTATTTTCTATTTGAAAATGAGCATGTTTCATATCACTTTTTGTCATTTAATTGAGTATTTAGTGTAACGCTGCATTCTAATATCGTAACACGCGTGAAGCCATGTACAACGTCATTAAATAAATTGTAAGCAATCAAATATTTCAAGGAAACTTTTTTTAAAGTTGAATGTGTTGATGTGACGACACGGTTCCGAAACGTCACGGTTCCGAAAAGGATTGTCCTCTACGCACGGCTCGAACCACGAGAAGGGTCGCGCTACTGGCCGCGACCTGAAACGAACAACCCTGGCGGGCAACGCCGAAGACCATTTAGGTGCTAGTTAGTCATATATGATTACAGTCTCTGTACGGATCTTAGACACAGCACCAGACGCAACGTGATCAATGTGATCAATGTGATCAATTTCGATGATGAAACGATATCACTCGTTGAGGGTCGGGATATCCGACGGGACCTGTGAGAGGTAGGCCTACTGTTTACTGTTTACTGTTTAGGGACAGGAGTGCAAATATGGGTTATCAAAAGTTACCGCGAAGAACTTAGTGGACGTCAGCTCTGTGGTAACCTTCCGACAGGGTGACAGGTTGGTCACTTTGATGATCGCCCGTCTAGCGACACCCCTTGGATAATAGACTCGTTTGTTTAACCGGGGTAGCGCCGAGGTTGTAGCGAGTCGAAGTAGGGAAAATCCACCCTCCTTTGTGTGGTCAACTTTCGTGGAAGGCTCAGTGGAAGGCATTTTTGACCGTGTTCTTAGATATCTAGGTGGCCCCACTCAGAGGTGACCATTCCGGGGGTGGGGGTCCCTAGCATTAGTTCCCTTGTGGAAGGGGCATAGTTGCTTGGAGAGTTTTTCGTGAAGATCTGTTAAGAGCATTATTTCAGTGGAACTTTCAAGTTGCGCGTTTTCAGGGCTGCTGACTTCCTTCCACATGAAGAATGTGACGTCACAGTTCTTAAACACCCCCTCGTCACAAATGTGTGACACCCTCCTCCACTTGCACGTGACCAATGTTCCCTTAGAGCCTTAGAGGGAACATGGCATGTGACATCATTTATGGATGGACCCTTAGATTTGGGAAGGTTGCAGAAAATTAAACTTAATCAAACTACACTGATTACAAATGTAATTTAATAAAAAAATTAACAACATGCAATAGGTTAAAACAAAAAATACTTCTACTTCTAAACACTAGAACGAAAGCTGAAAAAATTAGAATATTTTATATACCTGTAATTATACTTATGTTCAAGTTCTAAAATTATAGACTATAGACAAGCGCAAATATAATATAATTTTTTTTTAAAAAAGGATTTTCGTCACAAATTTTAGTATACTTATCATATTATTGCTAATGCTTATTAAAACTTATCATAAAATAGGGCAAACAAAAATTAAACACTAAAAACGCAAATATTTTTCCACTACTACTAATTATAAATTCTGTAATTTTTGATTAACTAAGTTATTATAGATAAAACACATTTAAAAAAAAATTACGTTAAATTCCGGTAGTCACACCTACTACCACAACTAAATCGGTAGTCACACCTACTACCACAACTAAATCGGTAGTCACACCTACTACCACAACTAAATCGGTAGTCACACCTACTACCACAACTAAATCGGTAGTCACACCTACTACCACTACTAAATCGGTAGTCACACCTACTACCACTACTAAATATGTAGTCACACCTACTACCACAACTAAATCGGTAGTCACACCTACTACCACAACTAAATCGGTAGTCACACCTACTACCACTACTAAATCGGTAGTCACACCTACTACCACAACTAAATCGGTAGTCACACCTACTACCACAACTAAATCGGTAGTCACACCTACTACCACAACTAAATCGGTAGTCACACCTACTACCACTACTAAATCGGTAGTCACACCTACTACCACTACTAAATCGGTAGTCACACCTACTACCACTACCAAATCGGTAGTCACACCTACTACCACTACTAAATCGGTAGTCACACCTACTACCACTACTAAATCGGTAGTCACTCCTACTACCACTACTAAATCGGTAGTCACACCTACTACCACTACTAAATCGGTAGTCACACCTACTACCACTACTAAATCAGTAGTCACACCTACTACCACTACTAAATCGGTAGTCACACCTACTACCACTACTAAATCGGTAGTCACACCTACTACCACTACTAAATCGGTAGTCACACCTACTACCACTACTAAATATAAATATATAAATTCTGTATTGCTGGCTAATAAATATCGCGCATTTAAGAAAAAAACAATTTTGTTGAACTAAGTTTATTTTAATAAAACATTTTAAAAAAAATTCTGTTACGTTCTGGTAGTTAGTTATCTCAAGGGGTTTAATCAGTAGGAAAAATAGTGAAAATAGTAGAAAAGTGTGTCAATAGCCCATCTAACTGGAATTTCGCTAATTTGCAAGGCCAACGCAGATGTGGTACATTATTACAGTACCATACCCTTGAGATGTGTCTGCAGTCTTAGAGTTCAGTTGTACTCTGATTATTTAGTACCATACCCTTGATAAGTACATAAGGGCCGTCCATAAATGACGTCACACACTTAGGGGGAGGTCACACATTAGTGACGATGTGTTTCGAGGCGGAGGTGGATGTTAGAGAAATGTGATGTCACAAGAAAACGCGCAACGTTCCACTGAAATATTTGATTGCTTACAATGTATTTTTTGAAGTTTAACATGGCTTCACGCGTGTTAATATTAGAGTGCAACGTTAGACTAAATACATACTTAAATGACAAAAAAAGTGCTTTGAAACATGCTCATTTTCAAATAGAGATTACGGATTTAATGGGGGGGGGTAAGGTTTATTACATGTTATATAGGAGGGCGGGGGGTCTAAGTTTTTTTTTGACGACGTATGACAAGTGGAAAGGGGGAAGAGGGGTAAAAAATCGGCAATAAATCGCGTGATATCATTTATGGATTGCCCCATAGGTCATACATGACAGCATCCTGTCTCCAGTCTTGACATGTGTGCAGACATTGGCCCTCTCATCCCCATTACTCTGGCTACTTAATGGAAGAGTTATCTTCATATAGCGACATGTCTCCAGTCTTGGCATGTCTGCAGACATTGGCCCTCTCATCCCCATTACTCTGGCTACTTAATGGAAGAGTTATCTTCATATAGCGACATGTCTCCAGTCTTGACATGTGTCTGCAGACATTGGTCCTCTCATCCCCATTACTCTGGCTAGTTAATGGGAGAGTTATCTTCATATAGAGACATGTCTCCGCCCTCCGTCTATCTAAGCATATAATTGAAATATCCTTTACCTTTTTTACTAAACAAGGAAAGACAAGCAGGAACTAGAAGATTAACTCCTGTTTCATATTTTTATTTCTGTTGTCACCCCTTGTATTTAAAAAATATAAAATAAATAAAAAAACATAATCATATAAAGATCAATAAATCAAATCCTGTATCAGAAATGAAACCTTTTTTCTTTTTTTAAATGGGATTACTTTATTTTCTCACTCTTTACCGAAACAATTTTGGTGAGTCAAATTTATCAAATAAATCTTGATGTTATAATAATGGAGTCGTTTGACGTGCGGACATCTGGTGAAAATTTAGTGGATGGCAATTGTACTGAGTGACCCATTGAACATCGAGTTACACACACACACATACACAACACACACACGCACACACACACGCATAAACAACACACACATACGCAAACACTCACACACATGCACACACACACACACGCACACACATACACTCACAACTAAAGAATTAATAACTGTGAAATTAAATAATGTCATCATTTTAATAAAAGAGATTAAGAGTTATAAATCGACAAAATTTTAAGAAACATTGTGAAAGTTTTACATCAAAATTATAGAAAATAATTTTACGATCATTTTAATGATGATAAACTATAAATTGAAAATCTTAATCAGCATGTAGGTTACTGTATTAAATTCTTCGTTTATGTTACAGCAACCAACGATCCAAATTATAGAGTCTCTATGATAACCACGTGACACGTGATTCATCTCATTATCACAGGGAATACAAAACATAACAAAACACATAACAAACGTTATTTTATTCACTTTTGAAATTTATATCACAAACACCAACATAGCTGTTTAATTACAAACACATAATTAACTGTTTCATTACAAACACATACATAACTGTTTCATTACAAACACATACATAACTGTTTCATTACAAACACATACATAACTGTTTCATTACAAACACCAACATAACTGTTTCATTACAAACACCAACATAACTGTTTCATTACAAACACATACATAACTGTTTCATTACAAACACCAACATAACTGTTTCATTACAAACACATACATAACTGTTTCATTACAAACACCAACATAGCTGTTTCATTACAAAACACAAACATAACTGTTTCATTACAAACAAATACATAACTGTTTCATTACAAACACATACATAACTGTTTCATTACAAACACCAACATAACTGTTTCATTACAAACAAATACATAACTGTTTCATTACAAACACATACATAACTGTTTCATTACAAACACCAACATAGCTGTTTCATTACAAAACACATACATAACTGTTTCATTACAAACACATACATAACTGTTTCATTACAAACACATACATAACTGTTTCATTACAAACACCAACATAGCTGTTTCATTACAAACACATACATAACTGTTTCATTACAAACACATACATAACTGTTTCATTACAAACACATACATAACTGTTTCATTACAAACACATATATAACTGTTTCATTACAAACACATACATAACTGTTTCATTACAAACACATATATAACTGTTTCATTACAAACAAATACATAACTGTTTCATTACAAACACATACATAACTGTTTCATTACAAACACCAACATAACTGTTTCATTACAAACAAATACATAACTGTTTCATTACAAACACATACATAACTGTTTCATTACAAACACCAACATAGCTGTTTCATTACAAAACACATACATAACTGTTTCATTACAAACACATACATAACTGTTTCATTACAAACACATACATAACTGTTTCATTACAAACACCAACATAGCTGTTTCATTACAAACACATACATAACTGTTTCATTACAAACACATACATAACTGTTTCATTACAAACACATACATAACTGTTTCATTACAAACACATATATAACTGTTTCATTACAAACACATACATAACTGTTTCATTACAAACACATATATAACTGTTTCATTACAAACACATACAGAACTGTTTCATTACAAACACATACATAACTGTTTCATTACAAACACATACATAACTGTTTCATTACAAACACCAACATAGCTGTTTCATTACAAACACATACATAACTGTTTTATTACAAACACATACATAACTGTTTCATTACAAACACATACATAACTGTTTCATTACAAACATATATATAACTGTTTCATTACAAACACATATATAACTGTTTCATTACAAACACATATATAGCTGTTTCATTACAAACACATACATAACTGTTTCATTACAAACACATATATAACTGTTTCATTACAAACACATACATAACTGTTTGATTACAAACACATACATAACTGTTTCATTACAAACACCAACATAGCTGTTTCATTTCAAACACATACATAACTGTTTGATTACAAACACATACATAACTGTTTCATTACAAACACCAACATAGCTGTTTCATTACAAACACATACATAACTGTTTCATTACAAACACATACATAACTGTTTCATTACAAACACATACATAACTGTTTCATTACAAACATACGAAATGCCAACGCTAACTCATATTCACAAGTCACACGTCACAAGTCATTTTTATAGTTTTCTTGTTCGTTTCTCATCCTGTTTTCTATTTTAAAAAATTAAAATATGTTACAAAACATCAAAATATAAATATTTTCATAAAGCTTCTCTTCAGGCCAATGACTCGGTGCTGGCAAGGCCCCGGGGCATTGTGCTAGCCACACAATCCCTTGCTCGTTAGTGGTGGCTAAATAAAACTTGTGAACGCTACATCACTTGCCCCATAGTCCGTCATGGACTGGAAAGGGGGTTATTGTTATTATATTGTAAAACACAAAAATTGAGTGGGTAGTGTGCTGAAAATTCATCAAAATTCCAGAGGTTTAGCTATGACAATTAAAGTATTTTTAAGAAAGCCATGACTAGTTTGTGACAAAAACGTGACGAAACCGTGGCTAGCTTGTGACAAAAATGTGGACTAAACTATGGCTAGCTTGTCACAAAAATGTGACTAAACTGTTGCTGTTTAGGCTGTGGCTAACCTCAGAACTGAATAATTGTGAAATACAGTGGAACCTCGGTATACGTCTGCTGTGGTATAAGTCCAAGTGTCTGTAGCGTATTAAGGACGTGTACCGAGGTATAGGTCTGCTGTGGTATAAGTCCAAGTGTCTGTAACGGATTAAGGACATGTACCGAGGCTCCACTGTACAGATTGTCTTCTAACATTTGATGAATCAAGCTGTTAAAAATAGATTTGATCCAACGTATGACTGGCAATTGATCCAACGTATGACTAGCAAACTGGAAATTATTTTCAAACATAACTTCAAGGCCAATTCGTGCTGGTGTTTGGGTGACATTATACACATTTGGGGGGGGGGTGGGCAACTAAACCAATTCTCCATCTTCAATCTCTCACTCGTGGAAGATTGACAAGCAAAAAAATCTATGTTAAACGAGACACTGTTTATTGCAGTCTAAAATCTGTTACTTATAAATCTAACAGATTGAAGTTTAAACTCTTTTGTTCAAAGATCTAATAGATGGAATAGATATAATAGATTTAAGACGACTTTATTAAATATAGATCTTGTAGATTTAAGACAAATTTGTTCAATAGGGATCTAAAAGATTTAAGATGACTTTGGTCTATTAGATATAATAGATTGAAGACTACTTTGTTCTACATACATTTAATAGATTGAAGTCTAAACTCTTTTGTTCATAGATCTTACAGATATAATAGACCTAATAGATAGAAGACGACTTTGTTCTATATAGATCTAACAAATAGATGACGACTTTGTTCTATATAGATATTATAGATAGATAACGACTTTGTTCTATATAGATCTAATAGATAGATAACGACTTTGTTCTATATAGATTTAACAGATAGATGACGACTTTGTTCTCTTCATCAGTTTGTAGTCAGACGCCACTGTCGCTTTGCCCTCGCCAATCTTTCGACCAGTGACTTGAGTACACGAGCTGACCTTTGAACCTCCAACGTCTCGCTCATCAGAGGCGTTGCCAACAGGACACGGCAGCTCTAAGGGGACTGAGAGGAAGGACGTGAACTCACTGAACTCGTCTGAAAGGTCAAAGTTCACCACAATTACTGAGTTCAATGAAAATAAAGTATGTAGCTATGACGTGGATATGTAAGACACTTCATCCATGCAGGAGTTCAACTTAATGAATGTATAACGTCTTGTTGTTGGAGGTTAGTATTGAATTTTACAGTTTACAATTTATTTATTGTACGCTTTCGTGTTAAACAGTTTGACACTTGTGCCAAAAACATTTCTTCAAAGACTATTGATAAATGACCAAACGATTGTCCACAAAATAAAACCAGGTATTTTGACCTGCGAAAAGACCGAGATTTGACCAGACATAAAACGGACATTAGACCTGACGTAAAGACGGACATTAGACCTGACGTAAATACGGACATTAGACCTGAAGTAAAGACGAACATTAGACCTGAAGTAAACACGGACATTAGACCTGACGTAAAGACGGACATTAGACCTGAAGTAAAGACGGACATTAGACCTGAAGTAAAGACGGACATTAGACCTGAAGTAAAGACGGACATTAGACCTGACGTAAAAACGGACATTAGACCTGATGTAAAGACGGACATTAGACCTGACGTAAAGACGGACATTAGACCTGACGTAAATACGGAAATTAGACCTGACGTAAATACGGACATTGGAACTGAAGTAAAGGCGGACATATGACCTGAAGTAAGGGCGGACATCAGACCTGACGTAAATACGGACATTAGACCTGACGTAAATACGGACATAAGACCTGAAGAAAAGACGGATATTAGACCTGACGTAAAGACGGACATTAGACCTGAAGAAAAGACGGACATTAGACCTGACGTCAATACGGACATTAGACCTGACGTAAAGACGGACATTAGACCTGACGTAAAGGCGAACATTAGACCTGAAGTAAAGACGGACATTAGACCTGACGTAAAGACTGACACTGGACATGACGTAAATACGGATATTAGACCTGACGTAAATACGGATATTAGACCTGACGTAAATACGGACGTTAGACCTGACGGAAAGACGGACAACAGACCTGTCATAAATAAGGACATTAGACCTGACGTAAAGGCGGACATTATACCTGAAGTAAAGACGGACATTAGACCTAACGTAATTACGGAAAATGGACATGACGTAAATACGGACATTAGACTTGACGTAAATACGGACATTAGATCTGACGTAAAGACGGACATTAGACCTGACGTAAAGGCGGACATTAGACCTGAAGTAAAGACGGACATTAGACCTGAAGTAAATACGGACATTAGACCTGACGTAAAGGCGGACATTAAACCTGACGTAAATACGGACATTAGACCTGACGTAAAGACGGACATTAGACCTGACGTAAAGGCGGACATTAGACCTGACGTAAAGACGGACATTAGACCTGACGTAAATACGGACATTAGACCTGAAGTACAGACGGACATTAGACCTGACGTAAAGACGGACATTGGAACTGAAGTAAAGGCGGACATTAGACCTGAAGTAAGGGCGGACATCAGACCTGACGTAAATACGGACATTAGACCTGACGTAAATACGGACATAAGACCTGAAGAAAAGACGGACATTAGACCTGACTTAAAGACGGACATTAGACCTGAAGAAAAGACGGACATTAGACCTGACGTAAAGGCGAACATTAGACCTGAAGTAAAGACGGACATTAGACCTGACGTAAAGACGGACACTGGACATGACGTAAATACGGATATTAGACCTGACGTAAATACGGACGTTAGACCTGACGGAAAGACGGACAATAGACCTGTCGTAAATAAGGACATTAGACCTGACGTAAAGGCGGACATTATACCTGAAGTAAAGACGGACATTAGACCTGACGTAAAGGCGGACATTAGACCTGACGTAAAGACGGACATTAGACCTGACGTAAATACGGACATTAGACCTGAAGTACA
This sequence comes from Ampullaceana balthica, assembly GCA_944989445.1. Classification (NCBI taxonomy): domain Eukaryota; kingdom Metazoa; phylum Mollusca; class Gastropoda; family Lymnaeidae; genus Ampullaceana; species Ampullaceana balthica. Next base: position 349,560 of record CALYLW010000535.1, on the reverse strand, counting down.
GACGGACATTAGACCTGACGTAAAGACGGACATTGGAACTGAAGTAAAGGCGGACATTAGACCTGAAGTAAGGGCGGACATCAGACCTGACGTAAATACGGACATTAGACCTGACGTAAATACGGACATAAGACCTGAAGAAAAGACGGACATTAGACCTGACTTAAAGACGGACATTAGACCTGAAGAAAAGACGGACATTAGACCTGACGTCAATACGGACATTAGACCTGACGTAAAGGCGAACATTAGACCTGAAGTAAAGACGGACATTAGACCTGACGTAAAGACGGACACTGGACATGACGTAAATACGGATATTAGACCTGACGTAAATACGGACGTTAGACCTGACGGAAAGACGGACAATAGACCTGTCGTAAATAAGGACATTAGACCTGACGTAAAGGCGGACATTATACCTGAAGTAAAGACGGACATTAGACCTGACGTAAAGGCGGACATTAAACCTGACGTAAATACGGACATTAGACCTGACGTAAATACGGACATTAGACCTGACGTAAAGACGGACATTAGACCTGACGTAAAGGCGGACATTAGACCTGACGTAAAGACGGACATTAGACCTGACGAAAATACGGACATTAGACCTGAATTAAAGACGGACATTAGACCTGAAGTAAATACGGACATTAGACCTGACGTAAAGACGGACATTAGACCTGACGTAAATAAGGACACTGGACATGACGTAAAGACGGACATTAGACCTGAAGTAAATATGGACACTTAGGTGGTCGGACACTTCGAACCCGGACGATTCGACCCCGGACGGTTCGACCCTGCCAGTTCGATAACAGGACGGTTCGACCCCAGGACGTTTCAACCCCGGTCGGTTCGACAACGGACGATTCGACCCCGGGCGTTTCGACCCTCTCGTTTCTACATTGCGAAATGATTTTATTTATTCTATGTTTTAAAAAAAAATATTTTTAACAATTAATTTTGTATATTATCCATTAAAAATTAAAAACTCCTATCGCAAACTAAACAAAAAACTAAAAAGGAGCTAATTTATTATTGTGTTTTAAAAATGTTTCTATTTAAGTCGTTCAAAGATTTTCACCGTGATAACAAAAACAAACGGAAGTTGATTTTTTTCTTTTTTTTAATATATTTTTTTAATTTATTAGTTTTAAAATCTTTTTAAAGTGTCGACATGCTGAACGCAGGCGCTGAAACAATAACAAACCCGCGCCCTTGCATTCATTTCAGTTTCTTGTGTTGTTTAACACGTATATACCTTCCTAGCAGAAATACTGATTTTAATAAGTACAAAGTTGTCAGTATTTAAAGTTCATCAATTTCAATAGTTTATACCGCTGCCTAGCAGACAATAACATTCAAGCTGCTGGTCCCGTATGACCGGACTGAACGTTACGTTGTTGTTTACATTTCCTCCGAGGGTTTCTTAATCCGGTGTTACGAAGGCTACACTCAGTGACCACCATAGCAAACCGTGTGCTGGCGAGGGTAAATATAGTAAGTGGGGGCAGAGAGAATGTAGGCACCTTTTGAAAGGACTGTCTGACCACATTGCCTTTGTTTTCTCCGATTATATCGGACGGGCGGGGAGGGGGTGGAGTTGGATTTGTTTGGAAGGACTTTCTACCTCAGAGGAATGACGCATTGATCACAATCATGAATTCGCGTTGAATATTTTCTGGTTGTCAATAACAATTTCAAACTGTATTTAATTTTTAATGGATAATAATTTTAAGCTAAATTATTTTTAGTAAATGGATAACATGTAAACATGTTTCTAGCAAAAATTACTTTTAAAAATAATAATTTTTAAAAAGTATATTAAAAAATATATTTTAAAAATATACGGTGTAGATACGAAGGGGTCGAAACGTCCGGGATCGAAGTGTCTGTAATTCTGACACTGGACATGACGTAAAGACGGACATTAGACCTGACGTAAATTTGGACACTGGACATGACGTAAAGACCGACATTTGACATGACGTACGTCTCATAGAGCATGTGCTCCCGCCAGTGTCCGACGTCCGACTGCAGCTGCATGACCTACTTTTCATCTTCAACAGCTGGGCCCGGAAACGGAAGCCGAAAATGCAGTAGAGGAAAAAATTGGTGGCGTTGGAGAGGTAGACGATTTGAACTGTGATGGAGGAGGCTATGGATGTCACGTGATACAATATCTGTTATACGATGTCAAGTATTACAACAACTGTTATACGATGTCATGTATTACAACAACTGTTATACCAAGTCATGTATTACAACAACTGTTATACAATGTCATGTATTACAACAACTGTTATACCAAGTCATGTATTACAACAACTGTTATACAATGTCATGTATTACAACAACTGTTATACCAAGTCATGTATTACGAAAACTGTTATACGATGTCATGTATTACAACTACTGTTATACCAAGTCATGTATTACAACAACTGTTATACGATGTCATGTATTACAACAACTGTTAAACCAAGCCATGTATTACAACAACTGTTATACCATGTCATGTATTACAACAACTGTTATACCATGTCATGTATTACAACAACTGTTATACCATGTCATGTATTACAACTGTTATACCAAGTCATGTATTACAACAACTGTTATACCAAGTCATGTATTACAACAACTGTTATATAATGTCATGTATTACAACAACTGTTATATAATGTCATGTATTACAACAACTGTTATACCATGTCATGTATTACAACAACTGTTATACCATGTCATGTATTACAACTACTGTTAAACCATGTCATGTATTACAACAACTGTTATACCATGTCATGTACTACAACAACTGTTATACCATGTCATGTATTACAACAACTGTTATACCATGTCATGTATTACAACAACTGTTATATAATGTCATGTATTACAACAACTGTTATATAATGTCATGTATTACAACAAATGTTATACCAAGTCATGTATTACAACAACTGTTATACCAAGTCATGTATTACAACAACTGTTATACCATGTCATGTATTACAACATCTGTTATACCATGTCATGTATTACAACAACTGTTATACCAAGTCATGTATTACAACTACTGTTATACCATGTCATGTATTATAACAACTGTTATACCATGTCATGTATTACAACAACTGTTATACCATGTCATGTATTACAACAACTGTTATACCATGTCATGTATTACAACAACTGTTATACCAAGTCATGTATTACAACTACTGTTATACCATGTCATGTATTAAAACAACTGTTATACCATGTCATGTATTACAACAACTGTTATACGATGTCATATATTACAACAACTGTTATACCATGTCATGTATTACAACAACTGTTATATAATGTCATGTATTACAACAACTGTTATACGATGTCATGTATTACAACAACTGTTATACCATGTCATTTATTACAACAACTGTTATTCCAAGTCATGTATTACAACAACTGTTATACCATGTCATGTATTACAACAACTGTTATACCAAGTCATGTATTACAACAACTGTTATACGATGTCATGTATTACAACAACTGTTATACGATGTCATGTATTACAACTACTGTTATACGATGTCATGTATTACAACAACTGTTATACCAAGTCATGTATTACAACAACTGTTATACGATGTCATGTAATACTATAATTGTTATATGAGATGATTTAATACAACAAGTTTTATATGAATTCTAGATATAGGATTATATAAATACTTTACATTAACTTCATAGTGATCCAACAACACATCAGACAAATGATCCAACAACACATCAGACAAGTGATCCAACAACACATCGACAAGTGATCCAACAACACATCAGACAAGTGATCCAACAACACATCAGACAAGTGATCCAACAACACATCAGACAAGTGATCCAACAACACATCAGACAAGTGATCCAACAACACATCAGACAAGTGATCCAACAACACATCAGACAAGTGATCCAACAACACATCAGACAAGTGATCCAACAACACATCAGACAAGTGATCCAACAACACATCAGACAAGTGATCCAACAACACATCAGACAAGTGATCCAACAACACATCAGACAAGTGATCCAACAACACATCAGACAAGTGATCCAACAACACATCAGACAAGTGATCCAACAACACATCAGACAAGTGATCCAACAACACATCAGACAAGTGATCCAACAACACATCAGACAAGTGATCCAACAACACATCAGACAAGTGATCCAACAACACATCAGACAAGTGATCCAACAACACATCAGACAAGTGATCCAACAACACATCAGACAAGTGATCCAACAACACATCAGACAAGTGATCCAACAACACATCAGACAAGTGATCCAACAACACATCAGACAAGTGATCCAACAACACATCAGACAAGTGATCCAACAACACATCAGACAAGTGATCCAACAACACATCAGACAAGTGATCCAACAACACATCAGACAAGTGATCCAACAACACATCAGACAAGTGATCCAACAACACATCAGACAAGTGATCCAACAACACATCAGACAAGTGATCCAACAACACATCAGACAAGTGATCCAACAACACATCAGACAAGTGATCCAACAACACATCAGACAAGTGATCCAACAACACATCAGACAAGTGATCCAACAACACATCAGACAAGTGATCCAACAACACATCAGACAAGTGATCCAACAACACATCAGACAAGTGATCCAACAACACATCAGACAAGTGATCCAACAACACATCAGACAAGTGATCCAACAACACATCAGACAAGTGATCCAATCACAACAACACATCAGACAAGTGATCCAATAACACATCAGACAAGTGATCCAACAACACATCAGACACGTGATCCAACAACACATCAGACAAGTGATCCAACAACACATCATACAAGTGATCCAACAACACATCAGACAAGTGATCCAACAACACATCAGACAAGTGATCCAACAACACATCAGACAAATGATCCACCAACACACGACACACTTGATCTAACAACACACCCGTGCACACACCATGTCAAAACAGATGACGTCACTTACAGAGCTCCGCCTTGGCCCTCTCCACTGGGTTGCTGTACCTGAAGACAACTGACCCGGTCAGATTGCCAATCAGGAGGGGGATGATGCTCAGGACAAAATGGAGACTGGACACGATGACCAGTGTGATCATGTGACGACTGACTGTGGAAAGGCAACAGGGGAGATGTTATAATAACAGTTGTGTTGTGGACAGGTAACAGGGGAGATGTTATAGGTAACAGTTTCTTTAACAAACCGATCATCTTTTGGTAGAAACTGATAATATAAATACTCTAACTTCTAAAATTCTAGTACATGCCGCTAAAAGTATTGTTAAAATAATATTTAGATTTTGGGATACAAGGTTGAATGAATATATTGTATGTTGTATGTTGTACGTTGCATGTTGTGTGTTGTATAATGTACAATGTATGTTGTATATTGTTCGTTTCATGTTGTATGTTGTTTATTGTACATTGTATGTTCAATGCAATAGTTATTAAACCTTTTGACGGCTGCTTGTTGTCTGCACGCGCCAATCTTTCCTTCTTCCTAAAATGGAAGACTAGCAAGGCCAAGGTCAGAACTGAGAGAATGATGGCCGGAAGGATGGAGTAGATGACCAGTATCAGAACTGACCAGAAGTTGTTCTGGATGTAGCAAGAGTCCACTTTTCTGAGATAGGTCAATCAATTCCATTTCTATATTATTTTATGACGAAACTAAGTTTACTGAAGTAATTTAAAATGGTTCAATTATTTAATTCAATTTATATCAATATTTGACAAGTTTTCACTTATAATGACATTCAATGAACTTTCGTAACGAAACTCGAATTCAAATTTGATCTTGTTCCTATTGTTAGAAATTGAACAACACTTTGATAGTTGATAGAACAAGACTTTGATAGTGTATAGAACAAGACATTGACGGTGAAAAGAACAAGACTTTGATAGTGTTTAGAACAAGACATTGACGGTGAATAGAACAAGACTTTGATAGTGTATAGAACAAGACATTGACGGTGAATAGAACAAGACTTTGATAGTGTATGTACGAGACTATCGAAATAACTAGGTTTTCTCTAAATTTTAATAATTTTTCACTGAAAAGTTTAATTAACTGATGATGATGGTTTGGGACTGACAGTTGTAGATCTTGACAAAAATAATCAGAATTTCATCTTACACTCTCTGACATTTCATCTTACACTCTCTGACATTTCATCTTACACTCTCTGACATTTTCAATATATACCTATGAGATAATGAAATGTTTGATATATTAATATGAGTACATGTAAAGTGACCTGTCTGAGTAGAATGGAGTAGGGACATTGTTCTACTGGTCAATAACTTACGCCACTTTACGGTTGACCACTGCCATGCAGACCACACCGCCTAGGATGACCCCAATGGTGATGGAGAATGAGAGAATGACCATTGTGGGGTTTGTGTGAGTGAAGCAGCATCTGGTGCTGGGGAACAATAACACAACACATGACTCAATAAACAATAACACAACACATGACTCAATAAACAATAACACAACACATGATTCAATAAACAATAACACAACACATGACTCAATAAACAATAACACAACACATGACTCAATAAACAATAACATAACACATGACTCAATAAACAATAACACAACAGATGACTCAATAAACAATACAACACATGACTCAATAAACAATAACACAACACATGACTCAATAAACAATAACACAACACATGACTCAATAAACAACACAACACATTACTCAATAAACAATGCAACACATGAAACAATAATTGACATCTTTGACTCACTAGGCACTCAAAATGAACACAGTAAAACCAAACTGCATAACGCAGGTAGTCAATACAAGACATTAAACACTGGACATCAGTTAAACGTTATTAAACACAAGACATTAAACACTTGGCATTAATTAAACGTTACGTAACACAAACAATAAGCACAATAACCTTAATAAGAATTTGTAAAATTAAAGATAGTTTTCCGACATGTTTCTAAGAAATGAACTCTATTTTTTATACAGAAGTTTGATGTCCCAGATGGTAGCTAAATAAGTTTTGCTAATTAATTTGAAAAGAAAGCAATAAAATAAAAGAATAAAAAAAATGTAGTTACCAACAAAGTAAAAAATTAATAATTAAATTTTAAAACAAATTTTTTTAAAAAATTGCGTCTAAAAGATAGGCTGCAGACTGTATTCAATTATGATAATTACAATTTCAAATTTAATGTGTTTCCTACACAATTACGTGGTCTCTACACCAAAGGCAAATGTTCTGTACATCCTAGTGAAAGGTCTAATAGTCTGTTGTATGAAGATAGTGGCAAATGTTCTGTACATTCTAGTGAAAGGTCTAATAGTCTGTTGCATGAAGATAGTGGCGTCCTACAGCATTAGCAACTGATAAACACCCTGGTGCTATGAACATTGTCCTTAAGTCATCATAAATAACTAAAATGATTTGAACACTAACAGGTTACAGGGCTCCGGTGAGGTCATGATGAGAAATTAAATTAGCTATCCTTTAATTATTATACAATAAGATTTTTGATTGTCTTTACAGTCATAACTTCGCCAGTAAATATTTGGATATCAATTAGAGAGAACAGGAGCAGGACACCTTGTTTACCTGGTGATCAAATAGAGTAGGACACACATTGTTTACCTGGTGATCAAATAGAGTAGGACACACATTGTTTACCTGGTGATCAAATAAATAGAGTAGGACACACATTGTTTACCTGTTGATCAAATAGAGTAGGACACACATTGTTTACCTGGTGATCAAGTAGAGTAGGACACACAAGGTGATAGTGACCAGGTGCCAGGCAGTCAGGGCGATGTTGAAAGCTGTTATCCATTTAATAAAACTGCGGACGTGGAAAGACAATGAGTCCAATTTGACAACACTAATTTAACGTTCTAAACTTACCTAAACTTATCAAGAATTTATTCTATGTAGATGATAAGTTTAATTTTTAGCCATTGGGTTGACAACGTCAAAATATCTCTAGGAATCTCTAATACAATAGTCATGGGGCCTCAAGGGAGAAAAGAATATGAAAAACTCTTGAATGTTATCCATGTTTGGAAACTTTAGAAAAATATTTATTGTAAAACAAGACTTTGTGAAACTGAACAAATGAAATCCTGGTCCTAGTACTCACGCACAGAAGTATGTGTTCTCAATGGACAAGTCCAGTCCTGTCAGTCCCTTGTGGATCTGTAGTGGCATGGCCACACTGAGGGTCAGCAGGTTGGTCACACACAGACTGATGAAGTACACGTACAGGCGATTGCGACGTTTTAACATTCGGTAGAACACGGCAATAGACAACAGGTTACCTGGCAGGTGGAGGATTAGTGGCAGGTTACCTGGCAGGTGGAGGGATTAGTGGCAGGTTACATGGCAGGTGGAGTGATTAAAGGCAGGTCGCCTGGCAGGTGGAGTGATTAGTGTCAGGTTAACTCGCAGGTGGAGGGATTATTGGCAGGTTACCTGGCAGGTGGAGGGATTAGTGGCAGGTTACCTGGCAGGTGGAGGGATTAGTGTCAGGTTAACTGGCAGATGTTGGGATAAGTGGCAGGTTACCTGGGAGATGGAGGGATTAGTAGCTGATTACCTAGCACATGAAGGGATTGGTGAAAGATTAACTTGCAGGTGGAGGGATTAGTGGCAGACTCAGATTATCTATAAGTTGAAGGGATTGGAGTCAGATTATTTTGAAGATAAAGTGATTAGTGGAAGTTTACTGACGCATGGATTTAATAGTTGCAGATTACCTGGCCCGTAGAGAAATTAATGGCATATTACCTGGAAGTTTGAGGGATAAATGAAGATTAAAGGATTAGTGGTAGAATATCGGAGAAATAGAGTGATTTTCGGTAGGCAGTAATTTGAAGAGCCTAGTTAGTTTACCTTACCTACAACATGTCTTGCCAGCAACCAATCTACCTGAGTACATTTCTGGCCCCTCCAAACCCCCACGCCCCCAACAACCTTTGCAAACATCAAGAAACTAGGTTACCCTTCCCTACCATGGTTACTTTACCTGCCAACATCAAGAAACTAGGCTACCCTTCCCTACCATGGTTACTTTACCCGCCAACATCAAGAAACTAGGTTACCCTTCCCTAACACGGTTACTTTACCTGTCAACATCAAGAAACTAGGTTACCCTTCCCTACCGTGGTTACTTTACTGCCAACATCAAGAAACTAGGTTACCTTTCCCTACCATGGTTACTTTACCTGTCAACATCAAGAACCTGCCTACATCAAGAAACAAGGTTACCTTTCCCTAACACGGTTACTTTACCTGCCAACATCAAGAAACTAGGTTACCCTTCCCTAACACGGTTACTTTACCTGTCAACATCAAGTAACTAGGTTACCGTGGTTACTTTACCTGTCAACATCAAGAAACTAGGTTACCTTTCCCTAACACGGTTACTTTACCTGCCAACATCAAGAAACTAGGTTACCTTTCCCTAACACGGTTACTTTACCTGCCAACATCAAGAAACTAGGTTACCCTTCCCTAACACGGTTACTTTACCTGTCAACATCAAGTAACTAGGTTACCGTGGTTACTTTACCTGTCAACATCAAGTAACTAGGTTACCATGGTTTCTTTACCTGTCCCCATACCTGGTAGTCCAATCAGTAACAAGAAGATGGAGAAGGTCACTCTAAAGATGGCCGACGCACGTCTGACCCTCTTGATGGTCTCCATGTCAGCTGTAGTGACCTTGCTAAAGTTGCCCCCGAGGCTGATGTCCACCCAGTCCATCGGAGGCCGCCAATCAAACAACTGGGGCTACAAGGAGACGCATTAAGCTATCACGACAATCAGTCCTTGTGGTCTGTCACAGAACACACTACTACTACATAGTATTAAGGAATACCATATGCTAATAATTGTTAGTGTGTTGTTTTTTAAATGTATAGTACGTCAACAGAGTGGAAATTACAAAAATGGTAATATATATGGTAAAATTGATAAGTACTTTGTCTCTTCCGAAGTCAATTCACGTAGCCAGTTCGGATATTCTGTTCACAACATCGACTAGGAATCTTGGCTACATTATTTCTGACAACATGTCTATTAACAACTTCATCAATCACATCTGTCGCTCTGCCTACACTGCCATTCGTCAGATCAGCTCAATCCGTCATTACTTAACAGTTAGTGCCACAAAAACACTAGTCTGTGCTCTTGTACTGGCTCGTATGGATTACTGCAATTCTCTTTTGTCTGGTGTGCCAAAACAATGCATTGAAAGAATACAGAAAGTTCAAAATTCAGCTGCCAGACTGGTGCTCAAGGCAAAAAAACATGACCATGTTACTCCACTTCTTCGCTCACTTCATTGGCTGCCTATACAAGCCCGTATTGATTACAAACTGGCCGTTCTCTGTCACAATTTCTTTTCGGACTCATGCCCATCGTATCTTACTGAACTTTTGTCGGTCTACTCACCCACTCGCAAGCTAAGATCTTCTGCAGACACACGCGATCTCTCTGTTCCTACGACACGCACCAAAACGTTTGGTGAAAGGTCGTTCTCTTTTTGTGCAGCCAAACAATAGAATTCTCTACCATTACACATACGTGGTATTCAAACAACCAAGTCCTTCAAGACTGCACTTAAGACACATCTTTTCACAACTTTTTTTTAAAATTGATGAAACAACATTTCTTGTAAATGATTAACATAGCTTATGTATAATGTATTGTAATTTTTTGTGTTTGTTGTGATATGAAAGTTAATTTAATATTTATAGGTATGTTATTTCTTTCATGTAAAGCGCTGTGAGCCCAGTTCCTTACTGGGATACAGCGCTATATAAATAATCAATTTATTATTATTATTATTATTATATGCAAATTTCAGCGTTTGCCAGCGAATTGTGCCATGGCCTTTCAATGGACAAGAGTTTAATACATGGTTTTAATTACATTTCTTTATTGTCAAGCTCATACTAGAACCAGCACAAGTGACTAACTCTTCGTTTACATTAATGAGGAGGAAACACATTGTTTGTTTAACTTTGTTTGGTGCTATGAGTTGCTAATGTACCGGGTTGTCACTTTGTTTGGTGCTATGAGTTGCTAATGTACCGGGTTGTCACTTTGTTTTGTGCTATTAGTTGCTAATGTACCGGGTTGTCACTTTGTTTGGTGCTATGAGTTGCTAATGTACCGGGTTGTCACTTTGTTTGGTGCTATGAGTTGCTAATGTACCGGGTTGTCACTTTGTTTTGTGCTATTAGTTGCTAATGTACCGGGTTGTCACTTTGTTTGGTGCTATGAGTTGCTAATGTACCGGGTTGTCACTTTGTTTGGTGCTATGAGTTGCTAATGTACCGGGTTGTCACTTTGTTTGGTGCTATGAGTTGCTAATGTACCGGGTTGTCACTTTGTTTTGTGCTATGAGTTGCTAATGTACCGGGTTGTCACTTTGTTTGGTGCTATGAGTTGCTAATGTACCGGGTTGTCACTTTGTTTGGTGCTATGAGTTGCTAATGTACCGGGTTGTCACTTTGTTTGGTGCTATGAGTTGCTAATGTACCGGGTTGTCACTTCACAGTGCAAAGATTGACCGTGACTGGACATTTCCTGTTCCTCGATTTTGTCCCAGGTGGATAGATTTGTGATAAAATGAAATTATGACCTTCTTTTTGCTCGCTAGAATAATAAAAAAAATAATATATATATATATATTACTTAGAAATACTAATACAATACTAATAATTACTCACACGATGTGGAAAGATAAGTGCGATAAGAAAAAATAAAATGTAAGTAACTCGATACTTTTGTTTACAGTAATTTTTTTACATATACGAAGGCAATAATTTTGTCCTCATTGATTTGATAAATTTACCGACGAGAACTGAGTCAAAACATTGGCCGCCATTTTAGGTGTTTATGCACTTGCTTGGCGTTTCCCTTCCTTGTTTTTAAGCGACAATCTTGATGGCGTCATAATCACAATTAACTTACAAAATTACCACTGATGTTCGATTTAACAAAGGGGGATAATTCATTGACGTGACCATCAAACTTAATTATCAGCCTTGTATTATTTCATATCACCGCTGTTGTAGGCCTGCATGCGGAGATCGAGGCCCACTTGCTTGACACTTCTAGCTGTAACAGGTCACCTGAGGGAGGTTCTTAGTCCATTGAATAGCTGTCTGATGGCGGACACAAGGTCAGGTCACTAGCTGCCTGATGGTGGACACAAGGTCAGGTCACTAGCTGCCAGATGGGGACACATTAAGGTCAGGTAGTAGGGGGACTTTTGTCCCAGCCTAGACCTAGCGGTCACTACGGCACAATTCGTCCCAAGAAGCTGACTCTATGAGAGTGTTTATCATAAGAGTCATTGTCTCGGCGTCATTCCTATCAATCAAAATAATTAGGGCTGAGGAAATTAACGATTAATTAATTTTTAATCGATTAAAGTTAATTTGATCGATTAAAATTTAAGAAAATTTTCCCTCCAATCTATATATACATAATTCTCTTCATGGGACCATGCGAGACACCAAGCAAGTATGTGCAAACGATCATGATGAATGACCCTCGCTGGGGTCAACTAATCACAGTTAAGTGTTGGCAAGCCAAGGTATTGGAGGGGTGGGGCATGTCTTGAGACCAGCAATGTTTTTAACATTCACTTTAATTGTTCCTTCACAGTGTGCATGTATTTCGTAGTGTATTGGTTACTACATCCGACTGACATGCGGAAGGTCTTAGGTTCAAGCCCAAGCGGCAACATTTGTTTGTTTTTAATTTTTTTAAAATGCTTATGCCCGTTCTCCCCCCTTTTTTTTTCTTAGCGAACATAAACATCGCCTCTCCAGGCATACGCAACAGTGTGTACCCGCAGCAGTGTGTACCTCAGTGGCTCCTTCGTCCTCAGTCGCTTTGGTATCTCCTACAGTCGTCTGAGCCACGTTGCCTTTCCATTGTTCTCTTCGTTTGTCCCAGAAGCTTTGTTTTGATTTTTCCCCTTCGTTTCCTAACCATAGCCATCGCTTCACATAATATATTAGCGAACATAAACACCACTTGGCATGTCACAGAAAGAAGCTTCGTTCAATGTTATACAATTTCCTTCGCCAGGTAACTGTTTCTATTGGTCGCATATTTCTTTCATGGACGAAGTTGTTGCTCTCCAACTTGGCTTCCTTGCTGTAATATTTGTTTATCAACATTGACGTGACGTAACTTCAGTGACGAGCTTTCCATTGTTCTCAGTGACGGAAACGTAGTCATACACTCTCAACAATACGCTGAGTACATGAATACTTCAGGGGTTTATGGTGACAAAGTAGAAATTGTGGCGATGTCCGAAATACTTCCCAAAAATGCTTCGGTGGTCCCCCAACGTTCACTCGCGTTGTTCCCATTTGTTCGTGCTAATGTTTGTGTCCGTTCCCCCCCCCCAAATTTCACTCACGTTGTTCCCATTTGTTCGTGCTAATGTTTGTGTCCGTTCTCCCCTTCCCCATTTTTTTCTTTGCACTATGAGCAAGTCTGCGGCGTATGCTACGCCGCGGGGCGTCTTGTTTATTTATAATTTATATGTTGTTGTTACTTACATAATTTCCCCTTCTATTATTATTATTTATTTGGACTTGCATACGTAAACAAAAAGGGTTTTCTTCTTTATTTCTTCCATAGCAGAACGGATTCGCTTTGTTACGTCACAAAGGTTGGGAGTCAGGGAATGACCGCGACTTAACCGATTTCGCAAAATAATGAATCGTGACTTAACGGGATCTACATATGCGTTATACAAATATGATTCATCGAAATTAATCGATTAATCGATTAAATTTTTCCCGATTCATTTTTTAAAAATCAGTACCAGCCCTAAAAATAATACATGTAACAAACATTGTGGCCCATGTTTTCTGATGGTGTACGACAGACTTTAGTTGAACTAATCATGTTTGCCAGTTACGCCTACGATGACAATAGATGTGGGTAATGGTCATGGTTTTAATTCATTTAAAGATTCACGCAGACTTATCTGGCACTCTACACACATTGTTTAAATTTGGATAAGGTAAATAAAAAAATGTTTGAAAATATTTAATAAAAGTTAAAATGTTAGAAAATATTTAATTTTAGTTAAAATGTTAGAAAATATTTAATAAAAGTTAAAATGTTAGAAAATATTTAATAAAAGTTAAAATGTTAGAAAATATTTAATAAAAGTTAAAATGTTAGAAAATATTTAATAACAGTTAAAATGTTAAAAAATATTTAATAAAAGTTAAAATGTTAGAAAATATTTAATAAAAGTTAAAATGTTTGAAAATATTTAATAAAAGTTAAAATGTTAGAAAATATTTAATAAAAGTTAAAATGTTAGAAAATATTTAATAACAGTTAAAATGTTAAAAAATATTTAATAAAAGTTAAAATGTAAGAAAATATTTAATAAAAGTTAAAATGTTAGAAAATATTTAATAAAAGTTAAAATGTTAGAAAATATTTAATAAAAGTTAAAATGTTAGAAAATATTTAATAAAAGTTAAAATGTTAGAAAATATTTAATAAAAGTTAAAATGTTAGAAAATATTTAATAAAAGTTAAAATGTTAGAAAATATTTAATAAAAGTTAAAATGTTAGAAAATATTTAATAAAAGTTAAAATGTTAGAAAATATTTAATAAAAGTTAAAATGTTAGAAAATATTTAATAAAAGTTAAAATGTTAGAAAATATTTAATAAAAGTTAAAATGTTAGAAAATATTTAATAAAAGTTAAAATGTTAGAAAATAGTAAATAAACGCCCAAAATTAAGTTGCCCGCAAGTATATTTAAAGCATTCAAATAAATTTAAAAATTTAACAACATTCATGTGACACATTTTAGCTATCTAGAATTTTTCTTTGCTATCTTTATTGCAATTTCGCTATCTAAATTACTCATTTTCTCTCTAGAATAATCATTGGCTACTTATTTGCACATATACAAGAATTCGCGATTCGTGTATTTTACGAAATTGAAAAAAAACTCTTCCTGTAAGTGCTTCTTTGATGGAAAGTGAATAAAAAATTTAAAAATGATGTTATATATTTGTTTACCCTAAATAAATAGTTTATTGACGTTGAAGACACCCAATTCATGTTTACGATCGTAACCATGACAACAAGTGATTTGAAGGCAGATGTTGTAAGTATTAAACCGTTCGCCCTTTCTCACCTAATATATTTATATTTATGATTATATTAAATTTTAAACAATAAAAATCAGATTCGTTCACCGAAACATTCAAAATTAATTTTGAATTAAATTGTTTCATTGTGTAGTTCTCTTTCAGCGACATCAATAAAAATTCTTTAAAAAGGAATAATTAACATAACCAGCAACTTGAATAAAAAATAATTAATTAAGTTAGTCATTAATTATTGAGTTAAACCTTGTACACACACACACACTTCCCGTGAAGCAAATTAACACAAGAAAATGGAAATGTTTTTAACAAATGATCAAACTTAGAGGTTCTGTGGTTAAAAATTTATTTAATAAATAACTTGACATGAAAAGAACGAATAATACATGTGATAAAATATCATGGGAATAATTAGTTAACAATTGTTAAAAACGGAGAAAATTACCCTTCAAAGTAAATAATATAAGAGTTAATTAAATAGATTTGAACCGTTTCAAAATGGATGAAACCCTGTAAAGGTATGTTCCTTGATTATACACTAGCTTATGTAGCTATCCTACACCATCGGATGTAGCAATCTTGCACTAGCTTCTGTAGCTTTTGTAGAATAGTTTATATGAGTTCCTATTCTAGCTAGTCTTGTTGTCCTACATTAACGTATGGACCTGCGTTACAGTAGCGTGTCTAGCTGGCCTACTATTGTTGCTTAGGTAGATGTCCAACACGATATATCCGACTAGATGCAGGTAGAAAAGTTTTGGTTGAATGTCCGACTAGATGCAGGTAGAAAAGTTTGGGTTGAATGTCCGACCAGATGCAGGTAGAAAAGTTTGGGTTGAATGTCCGACTAGATGCAGGTAGAAAAGTTTGGGTATCGTGGTTTCATACTATACACAGGTTTTGGCTTTTCTGGAAGTTGTGGAAATAAGACAAAAATTACCATTTATAACTAAAGTAATTTCAATATTTATATAAGACATACATTACCATTTATAACTAAAGGTAATTCTGCCCAGGCCCCGCAATTAGGGGGGCTCCGCGTTTCAGACTTGAGATTATATTTTAGTAAGAAAAGAGCCGGCAGATATTGCACTACTGAGTTTGCACAAGAATTGATCTAATCTAGGGGGGCCCGTGGGGTCATTGTTGCACCAGGCCTCGCGCGTACCTAACGCCGCCTCTGCATGTACATGAATGAATGAGTTGTTTAAGTTATACTTGCCAGAAGTTTGAAACAACATATACCAACACGAATAGTTGTAAATGGATCTTGCAATACGATTTTTTAAATATTGTTAATCCATCTGTCAATAACAACTGGTGTGTGTGTGTGTGTGTGCGTGCGTGAGTGCGTGTGTGTGTGTGTGTGCGTGCGTGTGTGTGTGTGTGTGTTTGTTTTTTGGGGCCGGGGGGGGGGTCAAAGAATCAGAAAATACCAACCTACGCAGACGTTGATGACGTATGGCCCAGATGACGACTCCGATGACGTGTGCTCATGTTTGACTGGACGCTTGACCCGTCCACAGCAACGCTTCAACACCTTGAACATCTCGGCACGGAACCTGCGCCCAATCCAGCAGTAGATGAGGAGGTTGGTAACATTCTCAAGGTAAAGCAGAATGACACTGATGTTATAACCTAGGGTACAAGATGACACTTATGTTATAACCTAGGGTACAATATGACACTAATGTTATATCCTAGAGTACAAGATGACAGTGATGTTATAACCTAGAGTACAAGATGACAGTGATGTTATAACGTAGAGCACAAGATGACACTGATGATATAATGTAGAGTACAAGATGACAATGATGTTATAGATGCCTTCACCCGGTCAGTTTGTCCAAGTTGAATATCGTGTTAGCTGTGGTCAGATACCTACACAGTGAAGCCTTGGCCCGGCCATACGTTGTGGTCATGTCGAAGAGTTTGTCCATGAAGATGTAGATGACCCCAACAGGTAGCACTGTGACGCTGTACTCTAAACTGCTGACCGCTACCAAGATGATCAGTCTGTTACGGACTGTGGACAGATGTAAGATTATCAGTCTGTTACGGACTGTGGACAGATGAAAGATGATCAGTCTGTTACGAACTGTGGACAGATGTAAGATTATCAGTCTGTTATGGACTGTGGACAGATGTAAGATTATCAGTCTGTTACGGACTGTGGACAGATGTAAGATTATCATTTTGTTAAGAACTGTGGAGAAATGTTGGACATTATCATTACTATAATTGAGTTAACCCGGTTTATTTAGGACGGAAGTGGTTTAAGATAATTGATCAATTTTACAACGTTATCTTCAACACGTTGGTTACTTTGATTATATGCCTCCAGGGATCTAGGATAAATGTTGAGCTATTAGAAGGCTGTTATATGCCTCCAGGGATCTAGGGTAAATGTTGAGCTATTAGAAGGCTGTTATATGCCTCCAGGGATCTATGATAAATGTTGAGCTATTAGAAGGCTTTTATATGCCTCCAGGGATCTAGGATAAATGTTGAGCTATTAGAAGGATGTTATATGCCTCCAGGGATCTAGGATAAATGTTGAGCTATTAGAAGGCTGTTATATGCCTCCAGGGATCTAGGATAAATGTTGAGCTATTAGAAGGCTGTTATATGCCTCCAGGGATCTAGGATAAATGTTGAGCTATTAGAAGGCTGTTATATGCCTCCAGGGATCTAGAATAAATGTTGAGCTATTAGAAGGCTATTACATGCCTACAGGGATCTAGGATAAATGTTGAGCTATTAGAAGGCTGTTATATGCCTCCAGGGATCTAGGATAAATGTTGAGCTATTAGAAGGCTGTTATATGCCTACAGGGATCTAGGATAAATGTTGAGATATTAGAAGGCTGTTATATGCCTCTAGGGATCTAGGATAAATGTTGAGCTATTAGAAGGCTGTTATATGCCTCCAGGGATCTAGAATAAATGTTGAGCAATTAGAAGGCTGTTACATGCCTCCAGGGATCTAGGATAAATGTTGAGCTATTAGAAGGGTGTTATATGCCTCCAGGGATCTAGGATAAACGTTGAGCTATTAGAAGGATGTTATATGCCTCCAGGGATCTATGATAAAGGTTGAGCTATTAGAAGGCTGTTATATACCTCAAGGGATCTAGGATAAATGTTGAGCTATTAGAAGGATGTTATATGCCTCCAGGGATCTATGATAAAGGTTGAGCTATTAGAAGGCTGTTATATACCTCCAGGGATCTATGATAAAGGTTGAGCTATTAGAAGGCTGTTATATACCTCCAGGGATCTAGGATAAATGTTGAGCTATTAGAAGGATGTTATATGCCTCCAGGGATCTATGATAAAGGTTGAGCTATTACACGGCTGTTATATACCTCCAGGGATCTAAGATAAATGTTGAGCTATTAGAAGGATGTTATATGCCTCCAGGGATCTATGATAAAGGTTGAGCTATTAGAAGGCTGTTATATACCCCCAGGGATCTAGGATAGAGGTTGAGCTATTAGAAGGCTGTTATATACCTCCAGGGATCTAGGATAAATGTTGAGCTATTAGAAGGATGTTATATGCCTCCAGGGATCTATGATAAAGGTTGAGCTATTAAAAGGCTGTTTTATACCTCCAGGGATCTATGATAAGGGTTGTGCTATTAGAAGGCTGTTATATACCTCCAGGGATCTAGGATATAGGTTGATCTATTAGAAGGCTGTTAAATACCTCCAGGGATCTATGATAAGGGTTGAGCTATTAGAAGGCTGTTATATACCTCCAGGAATCTAGGATAAAGGTTGAGCTATTAGAAGGCTGTTATATACCTCCAGGGATCTATGATAAGGGTTGAGCTATTAGAAGGCTGTTATATACCTCCAGGGATCTAGGATATAGGTTGATCTATTAGAAGGCTGTTATATACCTCCAGGGATCTATGATAAGGGTTGAGCTATTAGAAGGCTGTTATATACCTCCAGGAATCTAGGATAAAGGTTGAGCTATTAGAAGGCTGTTAAATACCTCCAGGGATCTATGATAAGGGTTGAGCTATTAGAAGGCTGTTATATACCTCCAGGGATCTAGGATATAGGTTGATCTATTAGAAGGCTTTTATATACCTCCAGGGATCTATGATAAAGGTTGAGCTATTAGAAGGCTGTTATATACCTCCAGGGATCTATGATAAAGGTTGAGCTATTAGAAGGCTGTTATATATCTGAAGGGATCTATGATTCAGGTTGAGCTATTAGAAGGCTGTTATATACCTCCTGGGATCTATGATAAGGGTTGAGCTATTAGAAGGCTGTTATATACCTCCAGGGATCTAGGATATAGGTTGATCTATTAGAAGGCTGTTATATACCTCCAGGGATCTATGATAAGGGTTGAGCTATTAGAAGGCTGTTATATACCTCCAGGAATCTAGGATAAAGGTTGAGCTATTAGAAGGCTGTTAAATACCTCCAGGGATCTATATTAAGGGTTGAGCTATTAGAAGGCTGTTATATACCTCCAGGGATCTAGGATATAGGTTGATCTATTAGAAGGCTGTTATATACCTCCAGGGATCTATGATAAAGTTTGAGCTATTAGAAGGCTGTTATATACCTCCAGGTATCTATGATGAAGGTTGAGCTATTAGAAGGCTGTTATATACCTCCAGGGATCTATGATAAAGGTTGAGCTATTAGAAGGCTGTTATATGCCTCCAGGGATCTATGATAAAGGTTGATCTATGAGAAGGCTGTTATATGCCTCCAGGGATCTATGATAAAGGTTGATCTATTAGAAGGCTGTTATATACCTCCAGGGATCTAGGATAAAGGTTGAGCTATTAGAAGGCTGTTATATATCTGAAGGGATCTATGATTAAGGTTGAGCTATTAGAAGGCTGTTATATATCTGAAGGGATCTATGATTAACGTTGAGCTATTAGAAGGCTGTTATATACCTCCAGGGATCTATGATAAAGGTTGAGCTATTAGAAGGCTGTTATATACCTCCAGGGATCTAGGATAAATGTTGAGCTATTAGAAGGCTGTTATATGCCTCCAGGGATCTAGGATAAATGTTGAGCTATTAGAAGGCTGTTATATGCCTCCAGGGATCTAGAATAAATGTTGAGCTATTAGAAGGCTATTACATGCCTCCAGGGATCTAGGATAAATGTTGAGCTATTAGAAGGCTGTTATATGCCTCCAGGGATCTAGGATAAATGTTGAGCTATTAGAAGGCTGTTATATGCCTACAGGGATCTAGGATAAATGTTGAGATATTAGAAGGCTGTTATATGCCTCTAGGGATCTAGGATAAATGTTGAGCTATTAGAAGGCTGTTATATGCCTCCAGGGATCTAGAATAAATGTTGAGCAATTAGAAGGCTGTTACATGCCTCCAGGGATCTAGGATAAATGTTGAGCTATTAGAAGGGTGTTATATGCCTCCAGGGATCTAGGATAAATGTTGAGCTATTAGAAGGATGTTATATGCCTCCAGGGATCTATGATAAAGGTTGAGCTATTAGAAGGCTGTTATATACCTCCAGGGATCTATGATAAAGGTTGAGCTATTAGAAGGCTGTTATATACCTCCAGGGATCTAGGATAAATGTTGAGCTATTAGAAGGATGTTATATGCCTCCAGGGATCTATGATAAAGGTTGAGCTATTACAAGGCTGTTATATACCTCCAGGGATCTAAGATAAATGTTGAGCTATTAGAAGGATGTTATATGCCTCCAGGGATCTATGATAAAGGTTGAGCTATTAGAAGGCTGTTATATACCCCCAGGGATCTAGGATAGAGGTTGAGCTATTAGAAGGCTGTTATATACCTCCAGGGATCTAGGATAAATGTTGAGCTATTAGAAGGATGTTATATGCCTCCAGGGATCTATGATAAAGGTTGAGCTATTAGAAGGCTGTTTTATACCTCCAGGGATCTATGATAAGGGTTGTGCTATTAGAAGGCTGTTATATACCTCCAGGGATCTAGGATATAGGTTGATCTATTAGAAGGCTGTTAAATACCTCCAGGGATCTATGATAAGGGTTGAGCTATTAGAAGGCTGTTATATACCTCCAGGAATCTAGGATAAAGGTTGAGCTATTAGAAGGCTGTTATATACCTCCAGGGATCTATGATAAGGGTTGAGCTATTAGAAGGCTGTTATATACCTCCAGGGATCTAGGATATAGGTTGATCTATTAGAAGGCTGTTATATACCTCCAGGGATCTATGATAAGGGTTGAGCTATTAGAAGGCTGTTATATACCTCCAGGAATCTAGGATAAAGGTTGAGCTATTAGAAGGCTGTTAAATACCTCCAGGGATCTATGATAAGGGTTGAGCTATTAGAAGGCTGTTATATACCTCCAGGGATCTAGGATATAGGTTGATCTATTAGAAGGCTTTTATATACCTCCAGGGATCTATGATAAAGGTTGAGCTATTAGAAGGCTGTTATATACCTCCAGGGATCTATGATAAAGGTTGAGCTATTAGAAGGCTGTTATATATCTGAAGGGATCTATGATTCAGGTTGAGCTATTAGAAGGCTGTTATATACCTCCAGGGATCTATGACAAAGGGTTGAGCTATTAGAAGGCTGTTATATACCTCCAGGGATCTAGGATATAGGTTGATCTATTAGAAGGCTGTTATATACCTCCAGGGATCTATGATAAGGGTTGAGCTATTAGAAGGCTGTTATATACCTCCAGGAATCTAGGATAAAGGTTGAGCTATTAGAAGGCTGTTAAATACCTCCAGGGATCTATATTAAGGGTTGAGCTATTAGAAGGCTGTTATATACCTCCAGGGATCTAGGATATAGGTTGATCTATTAGAAGGCTGTTATATACCTCCAGGGATCTATGATAAAGTTTGAGCTATTAGAAGGCTGTTATATACCTCCAGGTATCTATGATGAAGGTTGAGCTATTAGAAGGCTGTTATATACCTCCAGGGATCTATGATAAAGGTTGAGCTATTAGAAGGCTGTTATATGCCTCCAGGGATCTATGATAAAGGTTGATCTATGAGAAGGCTGTTATATGCCTCCAGGGATCTATGATAAAGGTTGATCTATTAGAAGGCTGTTATATACCTCCAGGGATCTAGGATAAAGGTTGAGCTATTAGAAGGCTGTTATATATCTGAAGGGATCTATGATTAAGGTTGAGCTATTAGAAGGCTGTTATATATCTGAAGGGATCTATGATTAACGTTGAGCTATTAGAAGGCTGTTATATACCTCCAGGGATCTATGATAAAGGTTGAGCTATTAGAAGGCTGTTATATACCTCCAGGGATCTAGGATAAAGGTTGAACTATTAGAAGGCTGTTATATGCCTCCAGGGATCTATGATAAAGGTTGAGCTATTAGAAGGCTGTTATATACCTCCAGGGATCTATGATAAAGGTTGAGCTATTAGAAGGCTGTTATATACCTCCAGGGATCTAGGATAAAGGTTGAGCTAGTAGAAGGCTGTTATATATCTGAAGGGATCTAGGATATAGGTTGAACTATTAGAAGGCTGTTATATGCCTCCAGGGATCTAGGATAAAGGTTGAGCTATTAGAAGGCTGTTATATGCCTCCAGGGATCTAGGATAAAGGTTGAGCTATTAGAAGGCTGTTATATGCCTACAGGGATCTATGATAAAGGGTTGAGCTATTAGAAGGCAGTTATATATCTGAAGTGATCTAGGATATAGGTTGAACTATTAGAAGGCAGTTATATGCCTCCAGGCATCTATGATAAAGGGTTGAGCTATTAGAAGGCTGTTATATGCCTACAGGGATCTATGACAAAGGGTTGAGCTATTAGTAGGCAGTTATATGCCTCCAGGGATCTATGATAAAGGGTTGAGCTATTAGAAGGCTGTTATATGCCTACAGGGATCTATGATAAAGGGTTGAGCTATTAGAAGGCAGTTATATGCCTCCAGGGATCTAGGATTAAGGTTGAGCTATTAAAAGGCAGTTATATGCCTCCAGGGATCTAGGATAAAGGTTGAGCTATTAGAAGGCAGTTATATATCTGAAGTGATCTAGGATATAGGTTGAGCTATTAGAAGGCAGTTATATGCCTCCAGGGATCTAGGATAAAGGTTGAGCTATTAGAAGGCTGTTATATGCCTACAGGGATCTATGATAAAGGGTTGAGCTATTAGAAGGCAGTTATATATCTGAAGTGATCTAGGATATAGGTTGAACTATTAGAAGGCAGTTATATGCCTCCAGGGATCTAGGATAAGGGGTTGAGCTATTAGAAGGCTGTTATATGCCTCCAGGGATCTAGGATATAGGTTGAACTATTAGAAGGCAGTTATATGCCTCCAGGGATCTAGGATAAAGGGTTGAGCTATTAGAAGGCTGTTATATACCTCCAGGGATCTAGGATATAGGTTGATCTATTAGAAGGCTGTTATATACCTCCAGGGATCTATGATAAGGGTTGAGCTATTAGAAGGCTGTTATATACCTCCAGGAATCTATGATAAGGGTTGAGCTATTAGAAGGCTGTTATATACCTCCAGGGATCTAGGATATAGGTTGATCTATTAGAAGGCTGTTATATACCTCCAGGGATCTATGATAAAGTTTGAGCTATTAGAAGGCTGTTATATACCTCCAGGTATCTATGATGAAGGTTGAGCTATTAGAAGGCTGTTATATACCTCCAGGGATCTATGATAAAGGTTGAGCTATTAGAAGGCTGTTATATGCCTCCAGGGATCTATGATAAAGGTTGATCTATGAGAAGGCTGTTATATGCCTCCAGGGATCTATGATAAAGGTTGATCTATTAGAAGGCTGTTATATACCTCCAGGGATCTAGGATAAAGGTTGAGCTATTAGAAGGCTGTTATATATCTGAAGGGATCTATGATTAAGGTTGAGCTATTAGAAGGCTGTTATATATCTGAAG
The DNA here is from genome assembly GCA_944989445.1 of Ampullaceana balthica. Taxonomy (NCBI): domain Eukaryota; kingdom Metazoa; phylum Mollusca; class Gastropoda; family Lymnaeidae; genus Ampullaceana; species Ampullaceana balthica. The sequence goes on along the minus strand of CALYLW010000535.1, from coordinate 325,374 downwards.
GGATCTATGATTAACGTTGAGCTATTAGAAGGCTGTTATATACCTCCAGGGATCTATGATAAAGGTTGAGCTATTAGAAGGCTGTTATATACCTCCAGGGATCTAGGATAAAGGTTGAACTATTAGAAGGCTGTTATATGCCTCCAGGGATCTATGATAAAGGTTGAGCTATTAGAAGGCTGTTATATACCTCCAGGGATCTATGATAAAGGTTGAGCTATTAGAAGGCTGTTATATACCTCCAGGGATCTAGGATAAAGGTTGAGCTAGTAGAAGGCTGTTATATATCTGAAGGGATCTAGGATATAGGTTGAACTATTAGAAGGCTGTTATATGCCTCCAGGGATCTAGGATAAAGGTTGAGCTATTAGAAGGCTGTTATATGCCTCCAGGGATCTAGGATAAAGGTTGAGCTATTAGAAGGCTGTTATATGCCTACAGGGATCTATGATAAAGGGTTGAGCTATTAGAAGGCAGTTATATATCTGAAGTGATCTAGGATATAGGTTGAACTATTAGAAGGCAGTTATATGCCTCCAGGCATCTATGATAAAGGGTTGAGCTATTAGAAGGCTGTTATATGCCTACAGGGATCTATGACAAAGGGTTGAGCTATTAGTAGGCAGTTATATGCCTCCAGGGATCTATGATAAAGGGTTGAGCTATTAGAAGGCTGTTATATGCCTACAGGGATCTATGATAAAGGGTTGAGCTATTAGAAGGCAGTTATATGCCTCCAGGGATCTAGGATTAAGGTTGAGCTATTAAAAGGCAGTTATATGCCTCCAGGGATCTAGGATAAAGGTTGAGCTATTAGAAGGCAGTTATATATCTGAAGTGATCTAGGATATAGGTTGAGCTATTAGAAGGCAGTTATATGCCTCCAGGGATCTAGGATAAAGGTTGAGCTATTAGAAGGCTGTTATATGCCTACAGGGATCTATGATAAAGGGTTGAGCTATTAGAAGGCAGTTATATATCTGAAGTGATCTAGGATATAGGTTGAACTATTAGAAGGCAGTTATATGCCTCCAGGGATCTAGGATAAGGGGTTGAGCTATTAGAAGGCTGTTATATGCCTCCAGGGATCTAGGATTTAGGTTGAACTATTAGAAGGCAGTTATATGCCTCCAGGGATCTAGGATAAAGGGTTGAGCTATTAGAAGGCTGTTATATGCCTCCAGGGATCTAGGATATAGGTTGAACTATTAGAAGGCAGTTATATGCCTCCAAGGATCTAGGATATAGGTTGAACTATTAGAAGGATGTTATATACCTCCAGGGATCTAGGATAAAGGTTGAGCTATTAGAAGGCTGTTATATACCTCCAGGGATCAAGGATAAAGGTTGAGCTATTAGAAGGCAGTTATATGCCTCCAGGGATCTAGGATATAGGTTGAACTATTAGAAGGCAGTTATATGCCTCCAGGGATCTAGGATAAAGGGTTGGGCTATTAGATGGCTGTTATATGCCTCCAGGGATATATGATAAAGGGTTGAGCTATTAGAAGGCTGTTATATGCCTCCAGGGATCTAGGATATAGGTTGAACTATTAGAAGGCAGTTATATGCCTCCAAGGATCTAGGATATAGGTTGAACTATTAGAAGGATGTTATATACCTCCAGGGATCTAGGATAAAGGTTGAGCTATTAGAAGGCTGTTATATACCTCCAGGGATCTAGGATAAAGGTTGAGCTATTAGAAGGCAGTTATATGCCTCCAGGGATCTAGGATATAGGTTGAACTATTAGAAGGCAGTTATATGCCTCCAGGGATCTAGGATAAAGGGTTGGGCTATTAGATGGCTGTTATATGCCTCCAGGGATATATGATAAAGGGTTGAGCTATTAGAAGGCTGTTATATGCCTCCAGGGATCTATGATAAAGGGTTGAGCTATTAGAAGGCTTTTCTATGCCTCCAGGGATCTAGGATAAATGTTGAGCTATTAGAAGGCTGTTATATGCCTGCAGGGATCTATGATATAGGTTGAGCTATTAGAAGGCTGTTATATGCCTCCAGGGATCTAGGTTAAATGTTGAGCTATTAGAAGGCTGTTATATGCCTCCAGGGATCTAGGATAAATGTTGAGCTATTAGAAGGCTGTTATATGCCTGCAGGGATCTATGATATAGGTTGAGCTATTAGAAGGCTGTTATATGCCTGCAGTGATCTATGATATAGGTTGAGCTATTAGAAGGCTGTTATATGCCTCCAGGGATCTAGGATAAATGTTGAGCTATTAGAAGGCTGTTATATGCCTGCAGGAATCTATGATATAGGTTGAGCTATTAGAAGGCTGATATATACCGACTCTTGTATATTTCTGTTTGCTCAAAGAAACCATTATTGACATTCACGTGTTGTTTTAGTCGTGCGGTGATTTCGGTGATGCTGAACAGACCAGTCCGAGACCGGGAGTGTCAGTCGTACTGAAAACATGGAAGTTCATGCTTTTTTTTTGTTTAGGGGGGGGGGCAGAACCTCTCGCCCTGGAATTATTCTGCTGTATTTCGCCTCTGTCTTCGCCACAGGTCGCAGCTGACTCCAGTCATTTAGTGAGTCATTTAGGGAGTCATTTAGTGAGTCGTTTAGTGAGTCGTTTAGTGAGTCGTTTAGTGAGTCGTTTAGTGAGTCGTTTAGTGAGTCGTTTAGTGAGTCGTTTAGTGAGTCGTTTAGTGAGTCGTTTAGTGAGTCGTTTAGTGAGTCGTTTAGTGAGTCGTTTAGTGAGTCGTTTAGTGAGTCGTATAGTGAGTCGTTTAGTGAGTCGTTTAGTGAGTCGTTTAGTGAGTCGTTTAGTGAGTCGTTTAGTGAGTCGTTTAGTGAGTCGTTTAGTGAGTCGTTTAGTGAATCGTTTAGTGAGTCGTTTAGTGAGTCGTTTAGTGAGTCGTTTAGTGAGTCGTATAGTGAGTCGTTTAGTGAGTCGTTTAGTGAGTCGTTTAGTGAGTCGTTTAAGGAGTCGTTTAGTGAGTCGTTTAGTGAGTCGTTTAGTGAGTCGTTTAGTGAGTCGTTTAGTGAGTCGTTTAGTGAGTCGTTTAGTGAGTCGTTTAGTGAGTCGTTTAGTGAGTCGTTTAGTGAGTCGTTTAGTGAGTCGTTTAGTGAGTCGTTTAGTGAGTCGTTTAGTGAGTCGTTTAGTGAGTCGTTTAGTGAGTCGTTTAGTGAGTCGTTTAGTGAGTCGTTTAGTGAGTCGTTTAGTGAGTCGTTTAGTGAGTCGTTTAGTGAGTCGTTTAGTGAGTCGTATAGTGAGTCGTTTAGTGAGTCGTTTAGTGAGTCGTTTAGTGAGTCGTTTAGTGAGTCGTTTAGTGAGTCGTTTAGTGAGTCGTTTAGTGAGTCGTTTAGTGAGTCGTTTAGTGAGTCGTTTAGTGAGTCGTTTAGTGAGTCGTTTAGTGAGTCGTTTAGTGAGTCGTATAGTGAGTCGTTTAGTGAGTCGTTTAGTGAGTCGTTTAGTGAGTCGTTTAGTGAGTCGTTTAGTGAGTCGTTTAGTGAGTCGTTTAGTGAGTCGTTTAGTGAATCGTTTAGTGAGTCGTTTAGTGAGTCGTTTAGTGAGTCGTTTAGTGAGTCGTATAGTGAGTCGTTTAGTGAGTCGTTTAGTGAGTCGTTTAGTGAGTCGTTTAAGGAGTCGTTTAGTGAGTCGTTTAGTGAGTCGTTTAGTGAGTCGTTTAGTGAGTCGTTTAGTGAGTCGTTTAGTGAGTCGTTTAGTGAGTCGTTTAGTGAGTCGTTTAGTGAGTCGTTTAGTGAGTCGTTTAGTGAGTCGTTTAGTGAGTCGTTTAGTGAGTCGTTTAGTGAGTCGTTTAGTGAGTCGTTTAGTGAGTCGTTTAGTGAGTCGTTTAGTGAGTCGTTTAGTGAGTCGTTTAGTGAGTCGTTTAGTGAGTCGTTTAGTGAGTCGTTTAGTGAGTCGTATAGTGAGTCGTTTAGTGAGTCGTTTAGTGAGTCGTTTAGTGAGTCGTTTAGTGAGTCGTTTAGTGAGTCGTTTAGTGAGTCAATTAGTGAGTCGTTTAGTGAGTCGTTTAGTGAGTCGTTTAGTGAGTCGTTTAGTGAGTCATTTAGTGAGTCATTTAGTGAGTCGTTTAGTGAGTCGTTTAGTGAGTCGTTTAGTGAGTCGTTTAGTGAGTCGTTTAGTGAGTCGTTTAGTGAGTCGTTTAGTGAGTCGTATAGTGAGTCATTTAGTGAGTCATTTAGTGAGTCATTTAGTGAGTCATTTAGTGAGTCATTTAGTGAGTCATTTAGTGAGTCATTTAGTGAGTCATTTAGTGAGTCATTTAGTGAGTCATTTAGTGAGTCATTTAGTGAGTCATTTAGTGAGTCAGGACGGGTGATCGACAGGCACACTATTCCAAATGTCTGGGCCTTTTTCGAAGTTTTTTTAGAGAGGCCTTGAGAATGGATAACTTATAGACATTCATCTCCTTCCCTATTCCTATAATAGCTGTTCAACTAGGCTGTAGTAAATTTACAAACATTCACCATTCAACTGAGGTAACCACACACACAATGTATTCTATCATTCGTTTACACAGATGACAAGTTACCAGAGTCTTTTAAGTAAAATTACCTTTCCTGGTATTGACGCCTTCATGTCTGTTGAGTATAACGAACTGCATGGATAACATGGCGACGTTGATAACAATGATGAGTAGAGATGGACAGGCAGCAAACACGAACTGGATGAAAAATACCCAGTTCATGTCTATGACAGAACACATGACTTGGTCTCTAGGAGAAATAAACATATCATGTCTATGACAGAACACATGACTTGGTCTCTAGGAGAAATAAACATATCATGTCTATGACAGAACACATGACTTGGTCTCTAGGAGAAATAAACATATCATGTCTATGACAGAACACATGACTTGGTCTCTAGGAGAAATAAACATATCATGTCTATGACAGAACACATGACTTGGTCTCTAGGAGAAATAAACATATCATGTCTATGACAGAACACATGACTTGGTCTCTAGGAGAAATAAACATATCATGTCTATGACAGAACACATGACTTGGTCTCTAGGAGAAATAAACATATCATGTCTATGACAGAACACATGACTTGGTCTCTAGGAGAAATAAACATACTGTGAAATATGTTTAAAAAAAACAATAATATCGAGAGACATACAAAACACTAAAAAAAAATTAATCGAACAATGATGTTGTAACTTAGAGTACAAGATGACAATGATGTTATATCCTAGAGTACAAGATGACACTGACCAGAAGTTACCAGAAAGTGAGAGGAAATTGACGAATATAGGTGTTCCATTATTTATGCTTATATTAATAATTATACATTAACTATATTGTTTATTCTGATGCCCCAATTTTCACATACAAATTTAAAGACAAACATTAACATTTCATTATTTCATCTAAAAGTTTTTGTATTTGTGTCGCTAATTCGCCACCACACACAAGTTTGTGCAACAGAAAATACGAGGAGTCTTACTTACTGGGCGTTGTACTTGAAGACCAAAGATTTCTTGAGTTGGAGAAACAGAATGAGGGCCAAGACGAAGGTCAGTCCTCCAATGACGACCAGCGGATCTGTGTTAGAGTGACACCCTCGGGTACTGAGAAACACAATGTGAGAACATGTTTTAGTGCACAATCTGTACAGGGGCCTCAATAAAACACGTTTGTACCTAGCTGAGTCTGACCTAGAACAATATCTTATCTTATCTGATCTTATCTTATTTTATCTTATCTGATCTGTTACAGACGCTCCTTCTATACAGAAGATTATTGTGTCCTACGCTTATCTATGGTTTGTGTCTAGTCTCTCATTTTTATTAGAGTTTTAAATGTTTCTTCAGGCAACCCATACCACGCCCGAATTCCGGACGGGAAGAAGGAAAATTTGTATGTGTTTGTTCTTGCATACGGAATAAGAAGGTTGTTTTTATCCTTATGTCTATCTGAGGGTTGTATTAAGTTATCTTTGTGTTGTATTTCTAAATTAGAATTAATTGCTTTATGTATGATTACTACTTTGCTCTTGGTTCTTCTATCCTCTAGTGTTTCAAGGTTTAATGATTAAAGTAATGGTGTTATTCTTGTCAGTTTTGAATATTCTCCAGTAATGAATCTGGCAGCTCTTTTGTGAATTCAAGTGAAGTCATCCAAATAAGTCACATATTTTAAACTGAAGTCATCAAAATAAGTCATATATTTTGAATTGAAGTCATCCAAATAAGTAATATATTTTGAAGTGAAGTCATCCAAATAAGTCACATATTTTGAAGTGAAGTCATCAAAATAAGTCACATAATTTGTAGTGAAGTCATCCAAATAAGTCACATATTTTGAAGTGAAGTCATCCAAATAAGTCATATATTTTGACGTGAAGTCATCCAAATAATTCATATATTTTGAAGTGAAGTCATCCAAATAAGTCAGATTTCAGTTGATATCATTTGTATTAAGGAGAACCTAATTTAGGATGCCACTGGTAAAACCGGGGGTAACAATAGCAGACAGGTTGAGGTCATTTTTTAATTTGATATATTTAGTTCAACATTGGTGGAGTATTGATTAAGTTATTATTAAAACTATGTGGAATTATTGAGAAAACAATCAATAGGACATTTTGATACGTTTTTAGCAGTTAAGTAGAGTGAAAGAAAGGTGAAACGAATGGCTAAATTTTAAAATTTGACAATACATTTTTATAATGTAGGCATAATACTTTACATTTGGTGTCAACTTGAATTTGATAGATATGATTTAAGTCAAACTTTCAATAGTAAAGACTGACCTGTCCACCAACTGCAGCAGACGACAAAGGGACATCACTACAAGGTGCCAGCCCGTGACCGCAAGGTTGGTATAGGTCACCCACTTGGTCCAGCTGAGAAATGGGAAAGTGGGAGTGGGAGTGGGGGTGGGCAAGCCGTCCTTTTAGTACCTCTACTTCTGCTCACGTGAATGCTAACTTTACAAACAACACAATGATGTCTTTTACAAGCACCAAACATATGTCATTTACAAGTACCAAACATAAGTCATTTACATGCACCAAAAACATTTCATTAAAAATAACAAGATCATGTCATTTACAAACGAAAACCATGTCATTAACAAAAATCACAAACATATCATTTACGAACACCAAAACATATTAAAAAAATCAAAAGTTACAAAAACCGATCTTACACCACATGTCAATTACAAATATCACATGTCACTTACAAAAACCAAATTTCAAATACAAAAACTAAACGTCATTTACACCAAATGTCACATAAACATCACATGTTACAAACACCACATGTCAATTACAAATATCACATGTCACTTACAAACACCAAATTTCAAATACAAACACAAAATGTCATTTACACCAAATGTCACATAAACATCACATGTTACAAACACCACATGTCAATTACAAATATCACATGTCACTTACAAACACCAAATTTCAAATACAAACACTAAATGTCATTTACACCAACTGTCACATAAACACCACATGTTACAAACACCATATGTCACTTACAAACACCACATGTTACAAAGACCACATGCCACTTACAAACATCACACATAACTTACAAACACCACATGTCACTTACAAACACCACATGTTACAAACACCACATGTTACAAAGACCACATGTCACTTACAAACATCACACATAACTTACAAACACCACATGTAACTTACAAACATCACATGTTACAAACACCACATGTTACAAACACCACATGTCACTTACAAACATCACACATAACTTACAAACACCACATGTAACTTACAAACATCACATGTTACAAACACTCCATGTTACAAACACCACATGTCACTTACAAACATCACACATAACTTACAAACACCACATGTAACTTACAAACACCACATGTCACTTACAAACATCACAAATAACTTACAAACACCACATGCCACTTACAAACATCACACATAACTTACAAACACCACATGTCACTTACAAACACCACATGTCACTTACAAACACCACATGTCACTTACAAACACCACATGTCACTTACAAACACCACACATAACTTACAAACACCAGGTCTCTGACTGAATGAGGAGATCTGATCCGGTAAAGGACAGCAGGAAATGCCTTGGAATGGCGAAGGTCAAGGTTGAGATGTTGAACACACACATACTGATGAGGTAAGTGTAGAAATTTCTGTCTCGGGAGAGATTCTTGCACAACACAATGATAGACAACATGTTTCCTGAAATAACAACGTTACGCTAGAATAGACTAGAATATTGCACAACACAATGATAGACAACATGTTTCCTGAAATAACAACGTTACGCTAGAATAGACTAGAATCTTGCACAAGACTATGATAGACATCATGTTGCCCGAAATAACAACGTTACGCTAGAATAGACTAGAATCTTGCACAACACAATGATAGACATCATGTTGCCTAAAATAACAACGTTACGCTAGAATAGACTAGAATCTTGCACATGACTATGATAGACAACATGTTGCCTGAAATAAGAACTTTACGCTAGAATAGACTAGAATATAGCACATGACTATGATAGACAACATGTTTCCTGAATTTTGAAATTACAATGTCAAATAGAGCAGATTCGAGTAATTGGATTTCTAAACTGCCCATGGCTATGACCTAAGCATGGTTATGAACTTTTCAGGTATAGAAACTACAAATGGATATGAACAATATGTCATGTCGTCAGGCAATATGTTATCATATAATGTTAAAATAAACATATACTAACCAGGTGAGGTGAAATTTGACTTGCTTGTTTGGAATTAGTTCGTTTAGCGATGCTAAGATATTAGAAAAACAAACTTTTCTATTTATAGTAACGAGGGAACGAAACAAAATCAGTCAACTGAGATGAATCAATTTTCAAAACTTTACCAGGTGAAAGAAAGTAATCTACCAAGACCGACCAGCTATTCCAAGAACAAGACAAACCAGCTATTCCAAGACAGACCAGCTATTCCAAGACCAACGAGTTATACCAAGACCAACCAGCTATACCAAGACCAACCAGCTATTCCAAGACCAACCAGCTATTCCAAAACCGACCAGCTATTCCAAGACCGAGGAGCTATTCCAAGACCAACCAGCTATTCCAATACCAACCAACTATTCCAAGACCAACCAGCTATTCCAAGACCAACCAGCTATTGCAAGACCGACCAGCTATTCCAAGACCGACCAGCTATTCCAAGACCAACCAGTTATACCAAGACCAACCAGCTATTCCAAGACCAACCAGCTATTCCAAGACCAACCAGCTATTCCAAGACCAACCAGCTATACCAAGACCAACCAGCTATTACCCTATACCAACCAACTATTCCAAGACCAACCAGCTATTCCAAGACCAACCAGCTATTCCAAGACCAACCAGCTATTCCAAGACCAACCAGCTATTCCAAGACCAACCAGGTATGGGTAGTTGACCCCATGACCTACCACACTGTTTGACACCATGACCTACCACACTGGGTTACACCATGAGCTACCATTCTCGGTGAGACCATGAGCTACCACACTGGGTGACACCCTGAACTACCAAACTGGGTGACACCATGAGCTACTACTCTGTGTGACACCATGACCTACAACACTGGCTGACAGCATGAGCTACCACACTGGCTGACACCATGAACTGCCACACTGGCTGACAACATGAGCTACCACTTTGGATAACACCATGAGCTACCACACTGGTTGACACCATGAACTACCACACTGGTTGACACCATGACCTACCACACTGGGTGACACCATGAGCAACCACTCTGGGTGAGACCATGAGCTACCACACTGGGTGACACCATGAACTACCACTCTGGGTGACACCATGAGCTACCACACTGGGTGACACCATGAACTACCACTCTGGGTGACACCATGAGCTACCACACTGGGTGACACCATGAACTACCACTCTGGGTGACACCATGAAGTACCACACTGGGTGACACCATGAGCTACCACTCTGGGTGACACCATGAGGTACCACTCTGAGTGACACCATGAGCTCCCACACTGGGTGACATCATGAACTACCACACTGGGTGAAACCATGTGCTACTACATTGGGTGAAACCATAAGCTACCACACTGGCTAACACCATGAGCTACCACACTGGGTGACACCATGAGCTACCACACTTGCTGATACCATGAGCTACCACACTGGGTGACACCATGAGCTACCACTCTCGGTGACACCATGAGCTACCACTCTGGATGCCACCATAACCTACCTCTCTGGATGACAACATGAGCTAGCACTGTGGATGACACCCTGAGTTACCACATTTGGTGACACCATGTGCTACCACACTGGGTGACACCATGAGCTACCACACTGGCTGATACCATGAGCTAACACACTAGCTGACACCCTGAGCTACCACTCTGGGTGACACCATAAACTACCACTCTGGGTGACACCATGAGCTACCACTCTGGATGACACCATGACCTACCACACTGGCTGACACCCTGAACTACCAATCTGGGTGACACCATGAGCTACCACTCTGGGTGACACCATGAGCTACCACTCTGGATGACACCATGACCTACCACACTGGCTGACACCCTGAACTACCAATCTGGGTGACACCATGAGCTACCACTCTGGGTGACACCATGAGCTACCAATCTGGATGACACCATGAGCTACATTTCTTGATAACACCATGAGCTACCACACTGGGTGACACCATAAGCTACCACATTTTTGTGACACCATAAGCTACCACACTGGGTGACACCATGAGCTACCACACTAGGTGACACCATGAGCTACCACACTTGGTGACACCATGAGCTACCACACTGGGTGACACCATGAGCTACCACACTGGATGACACCATGACCTACCACACTGGCTGAAACCATGAGCTACCACACTGGGTGACACCATGAGCTACTACTCTTCGTGACACCATGAGCTACCACACTGGCTGAAACCACGAGCTGCCACACTAGCTGACACCACGAGCTGCCACACTGGCTGACATCATGAGCTACCACACTGGTTGACACCATGACATACCACACTGGGTGACACCATGAGCTACCGAATTAGTTGACCCCATGACCTACCACACTGGTTGACACCATGACCTACCACACTGGGTTACACCATGAGCTACCATTCTCAGTGAGACCATGAGCTACCACACTGGGTGACACCATGAACTACCACACTGGGTGACACCATGAGCTACCACTCTGAGTGACACCATGACCTACCACACTGGCTGAAAGCATGAGCTACCACACTGGCTGACACCATGAACTGCCACACTGGCTGACAACATGAGCTACCACTCTGGATGACACCATGAGCTACTACACTGGTTGACACCATGACCTATCACACTGGATAACACCATGAGCTACCACACTGGTTTACACCATGACCTACCACACTTGTTGACACCATGACCTACCACACTGGGTGACACCATGAGCTACCACTCTGGGTGAGACCATAAGCTACCACACTGGGTGACACCATGAACTACCACACTGGGTGACACCATGAGCTACCACTCTGGGTGACACCATGAGCTACCACACTTGGTGGCACCATGAGATACCACTCTGAGTGACACCATGAGTTACCACACTGGGTGACACCATGAACTACCACACCGGGTCACACCATAACCTACCACAAAGGATGACACCATGAACTACCACTCTGTTACACCATGACTTTCCACACTGGGTGACACCATGAGCTACCGAACGGGTTGACACCAGGACCTACCACACTGGGTGACACCATGAGCTACTACTCTGGTTGACACCATGAGCTACTCCTCTGGTTGACACCATGAGCTATCACACTTGGTGACACCATGACTTACCACACTGGCAGACACCATGAGCTACTACTCTGGTTGACACCATGAGCTACACAACTTTGTGACACCATGAGCTACCGCACTGGGTGACACCATGAAATACCACACTGGGTCACACCATGACCTACTACACTGGCTGACACCATGAGCTACCACACTGGGTGACACCATGAGCTACCACACTGGGTGACACCATGAGCTACCAGTCTGTGTGACACCATGAGCTACCACGCATGGTGACACCATGAGCTACCATTCTAGTGACACCATGAGCTACCACGTTGGGTGACACCATGACCTACCACACTGGATGACACCATGGGCTACCACAATGGCTGACACCATGACCTACCACACTGGGTGACACCATAGGCTACCACTCTGGGTGACATCATGACCTAGCACACTGGGTGACACCATGGGCTACCACTCTGGCTAACACCATGAACTGCCACACTGGCTGACAACATGAGCTACCACTCTGGATGACACCATGAGCTACTACACTGGTTGACACCATGACCTACCACACTGGATAACACCATGAGCTACCACACTGGTTTACACCATGACCTACCACACTTGTTGACACCATGACCTACCACACTGGGTGACACCATGAGCTACCACTCTGGGTGAGACCATGAGCTACCACACTGGGTGACACCATGAACTACCACACTGGGTGACACCATGAGCTACCACTCTGGGTGACACCATGAGCTACCACACTTGGTGACACCATGAGATACCACTCTGAGTGACACCATGAGTTACCACACTGGGTGACACCATGAACTACCACACTGGGTCACACCATAACCTACCACAAAGGATGTCACCATGAACTACCACTCTGGGTGACACCATGACTTACCACACTGGGTAATACCATGACTTACCACACTGGGTGACACCATGAGCTACCGAACGGGTTGACACCAGGACCTACCACACTGGGTGACACCATGAGCTACTACTCTGGTTGACACCATGAGCTACTCCTCTGGTTGACACCATGAGCTACCACACTTGGTGACACCATGACTTACCACACTGGCAGACACCATGAGCTACTACTCTGGTTGACACCATGAGCTACCACACTTTGTGACACCATGAGCTACCGCACTGGGTGACACCATGAAATACCACACTGGGTCACACCATGACCTACTACACTGGCTGACACCATGAGCTACCACACTGGGTGACACCATGAGCTACCACACTGGGTGACACCATGAGCTACCAGTCTGAGTGACACCATGAGCTACCACGCATGGTGACACCATGAGCTACCATTCTAGTGACACCATGAGCTACCACGTTGGGTGACACCATGACCTACCACACTGGATGACACCATGGGCTACCACAATGGCTGACACCATGACCTACCACACTGGGTGACACCATAGGCTACCACTCTGGGTGACATCATGACCTAGCACACTGGGTGACACCATGGGCTACCACTCTGGCTGACACCATGAACTGCCACACTGGCTGACAACATGAGCTACCACTCTGGATGACACCATGAGCTACTACACTGGTTGACACCATGACCTACCACACTGGATAACACCATGAGCTACCACACTGGTTTACACCATGACCTACCACACTTGTTGACACCATGACCTACCACACTGGGTGACACCATGAGCTACCACTCTGGGTGAGACAATGAGCTACCACACTGGGTGACACCATGAACTACCACACTGGGTGACACCATGAGCTACCACTCTGGGTGACACCATGAGCTACCACACTTGGTGACACCATGAGATACCACTCTGAGTGACACCATGAGTTACCACACTGGGTGACACCATGAACTACCACACTGGGTCACACCATAACCTACCACAAAGGATGACACCATGAACTACCACTCTGGGTGACACCATGACTTACCACACTGGGTAACACCATGACCTACCACACTGGGTGACACCATGAGCTACCGAACGGGTTGACACCAGGACCTACCACACTGGGTGACACCATGAGCTACTACTCTGGTTGACACCATGAGCTACTCCTCTGGTTGGCACCATGAGCTACCACACTTGGTGACACCATGAGCTACCACACTGGCAGACACCATGAGCTACTACTCTGGTTGACACCATGAGCTACCACACTTTGTGACACCATGAGCTACCGCACTGGGTGACACCATGAAATACCACACTGGGTCACACCATGACCTACTACACTGGCTGACACCATGAGCTACCACACTGGGTGACACCATGAGCTACCACACTGGGTGACACCATGAGCTACCAGTCTGAGTGACACCATGAGCTACCACGCATGGTGACACCATGAGCTACCATTCTAGTGACACCATGAGCTACCACGTTGGGAGACACCATGACCTACCACACTGGATGACACCATGGGCTACCACGCTGGCTGACACCATGACCTACCACACTGGGTGACACCATGGGCTACCACTCTGGGTGACATCATGACCTAGCACACTGTGTGACACCATGGGCTACCACTCTGGGTGACACCAACCCTTGTGACGTTCGGATGGGAGGTACCTACCAGGTATGCCAATATCTATAAGTAGTTTGGATCCTATTATTAAGACCAGTCTGGAGTTACAAGTCCAGCCTTGTATGTCAGGTACCTACCAGGTAAGTCAGGTACCTACCAGGTTAGTCAGGTACCTACCAGGTAAGTCAGGTACCTACAAGATAAGTCAGGTACCTACCAGGTATGCCAATACGTATGAGTACAGTAGATCCTATAATTAAGACCAACCAGGTAAGTCAGGTACCTACCAGGTAAGTCACCTACCAGGTATGCCATACGTATGAGTACATTAGATCCTATAATTAAGACCAACCAGGTAAGTCAGGTACCTACCAGGTAAGTCACCTACCAGGTATGCCGATGCCTATGAGTACAGTAGATCCTATAATTAAGACCAGTCTTGAAGCCTTGACCAGCGTTGCCACACTTTGACTGTTGTCGTCCAGGGAGAGTTTGGTGTTGTCCAGCATCTCAATCCAGTCGGCACCGGGAACATCAGCCATCTGCCACATGAACGTGGCGTTACTTGACCACTCAATGATGATCTGGTGTACGGGAATGGGCATTAGAAGTCATGCTAGTGTTTCTAAGGCATGCTATTGTTTCTAAGTCATGTTAGTGTTTCTAAGTCATGCTAGTGTTTCTAAGTCATGCTATTGTTTCTAAGTCATGCTAGTGTTTCTAAGTCATGCTAATGTTTCTAAGACATGCTAGTGTTTCTAAGTCATGCTAGTGTTTCTAAGTCACGTTAGTGTTTCTAAGTCATGCTAGTGTTTCTAAGTCATGCTAGTGTTTCTAAGTCATGCTAGTGTTTCTAAGTCACGTTCGTGTTTCTAAGTCATGCTTGTGTTTCTAAGTAATGTTAGTGTTTCTAAGTCATGCTAGTGTTTCTAAGTCATGCTATTGTTTCTAAGTCATGCTAGTGTTTCTAAGTCATGGTAGTGTTGATAAATCAAGTTATTTATGTAAAATCTCATAAGCTATGTCATGTGAATTATCAAGTTTTACAAGTTGAATGTTTGGACTAACTTACCGCTTGGTTCTTGAGATATTGAAAGACTTGTAATTTTACATTACCTCATACATTGGTGTCAACAAAACAGCAATGAGCAATGACATAGTTTTTGTTAGTAAAACAGCAAAAGCAATTTTTATGTCTACAAAACAAAAATGACATTTGATGTAAAATGAGAGCAAATTTATTGTTACTAAATATTTGTATATATATTTGATACATATCTGTTTACAGACGCTCCTTCTATACAGAAGATTATTGCGTCCTATGATACTAATGATACATACACTGATGATACATACTGATGATACATACACATTTTAAAGTAATTTAAATTATTTTATTTTATACATTACATCCTCTCCTTGTACAACCTATCATTACATCCTCTCCTTGTACAACCTATCATTACATCCTCTCCTTGTACAACCTATCATTACATCCTCTCCTTGTACAACCTATCATTGCGTTTTATATTAAGTTAAATTACTCATTAAAACAAAACAAAAAGAAAAGAATTCGCAGAACTAAACGATTTGGGAACATTCAGCAATTTTACAAAATGTAAAGATCACAAATTTAAATTTAGTAATATAGTAATACATTTATAAAAGACATGTATTTATAATTACATAATGTTGTGGTATTATCGTATTATCAATACTGAACAATAAAATTACCGAATTCATTAACAAAAAAATCAAGTAAGATATTATTTATGAAATAATTAATGTTTGCTAAGAGAATAACACATTTCCTATTGTACATTAAATCTTAAAGATGGCGGCATTCTCAACATCTTCCGGTTTATATTGTATCCATTCTTTGATTTCGTCATTATTTGCATTTTAATGTAATTCCAAAATTAAATTTATGCTTGAAATATGTATTTAAATTTAAAATAGAACAATAGTTTTGTTGAATTTCTCTTAGTTTTTTGTTGCATCGCTTGAATGGATCAAAAGAAGATACCACATAAGGAATTATTTCAACTTAAATTTATGCTTCTAAAGTTATGATCCGAAGTCTGATAGACCAGTGCGCCCTAATGTTGGGTACTTACAAACCAGTCATGCGTGTTGAACACATTCTTGAAGGGCAGTTAGCAAATGGACACTAACACAATATATGCAGAGCCACCTCAGCAATGAGGCACAGTGAC
Organism: Ampullaceana balthica; assembly: GCA_944989445.1. Taxonomy (NCBI): domain Eukaryota; kingdom Metazoa; phylum Mollusca; class Gastropoda; family Lymnaeidae; genus Ampullaceana; species Ampullaceana balthica. The sequence continues at coordinate 308,761 of CALYLW010000535.1, read as the reverse complement.
AACATTGCCTACTGTGCCTACAGTTGATACTGTGCCGTGAGTGCCTACAGTATCTACTGTGCATACAGTGCCTACCTACTGTGCACAGAGTGCCCACTATGCATACATTTCCTACTGTGCCTACAGTGTCTACTGTGCATACAGCGCCTACATTTTCTACTGTGCCTACAGTGTATACTGTGCATACAGTGCCTACATTTCCTACTGTGAATACTGTGCTTACAGTGTTTAAATTTCCTACTGTGCCTGCTGTTCCTACTGTGCCTACATTTCCTACTGTGCCTACTGTGCCTGCATTTCCTACTGTGCCTACTGTGTCTACATTTCCTACAGTGCCTACTGTGCCTGCATTTCCTACTGTGCCTGCATTTCCTACTGTGCCTACTGTGCCTACATTTCCTACTGTGCCTACTGTGCCTACATTTCCTACTGTGCCTACATTTCATACTGTGCCTACAGTGTCTACTGTGCATAGAGCGCCTACATTTCCTACTGTGCCTACAGTGTATACTGTGCATACAGTGCCTACATTTCCTACTGTGAATACTGTGCATACAGTGTTTAAATTTCCTACTGTGCCGGCTGTTCCTACTGTGCCTACATTTCCTACTGTGCCTACTGTGCCTACATTTCCTACTGTGCCTACATTTCCTACTGTGCCTACATTTCCTACTGTGCATCCTGTGGCTACATTTCCTACTGTGCCTACATTTCATACTGTGCCTACTGTGCCTACATTTCCTACTGTGCCTACTGTGCCTACATTTCCTACTGTGCCTACATTTCCTACTGTGCCTACATTTCCTAATTTGCATAATGTGCCTACATTTCCTACTCTGCCTACATTTCCTACTGTGCCTACTGTGCCTACATTTCCTACTGTGCCTACATTTCCTACTGTGCCTACATTTCCTACTGTGCATCCTGTGGCTACATTTCCTACTGTGCCTACATTTCCTACCGTGCCTACTGTGCCTACATTTCCTACTTTGCATACTGTGCCTACATTTCCTACTCTGCCTACTGTGCCTACATTTCCTACTGTGCCTACATTTCCTACTGTGCCCACTGTGCCTACATTTCCTACTGTGCCTACATTTCCTACTGTGCCTACATTTCCTACTGTGCCTACATTTCCTACTGTTCCTACTGTGCCTACATTTCCTACTGTTCCTACTGTGCCTACATTTCCTACTGTTCCTACTGTGCCTGCATTTCCTACTGTGTCTACATTTCCTACTGTGAACTCTGTGCATTGTGTTTACATTTCCTACTGTGCCTGCTGTTCCTACTGTGCCAACAGTGTCTACTGTGTCTACAGAGTCTACTGTGCATACAGTGCCTACATTTCCTACTGTGTATACAGTACCTTATGTGCATACAGTACCTATTGTGCATACATGGCCTACTGTTCCTACATTGCCTACTGTGCCCACAGTGCCTAAAATGTTACACGCAAAATATGGTTCAGTTTGAAAGAAATATAGATTCACCTTTCCAACATAATTAAATTAAAACATGTTAATGTATAAAGTAAAAGGGTCACATACGAGTAGGTAATTTGTTTTATTACTTTGTACTAAATCAATCGGTGTATGACAAAGTAATATGGACTAAAACTTTACATTAATTAAACACACGTTAACTTTATGTTGTCATCCATGACATGCTCTATACCAACAACATCACTATTACTACAACATCACTACTACTACAACATCACTACTACTACTACAACAACATCACTACTACTACTACTACTACAACTTCACTACTACTATTACTACAATATCACTACTACTACAACATCAATACTACTACAACATCACTACAACTACTACTACTACAACTTCACTACTACTACTACTACAACATCACTACTACTACAACTTCTCTACTACTATTACTACAACATCACTACTACTACAACATCACTACAACTACTACTACTACAACATCACTACTACTACAACATCACTACTACTACAACTTCACTACTACTATTACTACAACATCACTACTACTACAACATCACTACTACTACAACATCACTACAACTACTACTACAGCATCACTACTACTACAACATCACTACTACTACTACATCACTACTACTACTACTACTAGAACATCACTACTACTACTACTACTAGAACATCACTACTACTATTACTACAACATCACTACTACTACTGCAACATCACTACAACTACTACTACAACATCACTACTACTACAACATCACTACTACTACTACTACTACAACATCACTACTACTACTACTACTACATCATCACTACTACTACTACTACAACATCACTACTACTACTACTACAACATCACTACTACTACTACTACTACAACATCACTACTACTACAACATCACTACTACTACTACTACAACATCACTTCTACTACTACTACAACATCACTATTACTAGTACTACAACATCACTACTACTACAACATCACTATTACTACAACATCACTATTACTAAAACATCACTACTACTACAACATCATTATTACTACAACATCACTACTACTACAACATCACTACTACTACAACATCACTACTACTACAACATCATTATTACTACAACATCACTACTACTACAACATCACTACTACTACTACTACAACATCACTACTACTACTACTACTACAACATCACTACTACTACAACATCACTACTACTACAGCATCACTACTACTACTACTACAACATCACTACTACTACAACATCACTACTACTACTACTACAACATCACTACTACTACTACTACAACATCGCTACTACTACAACATCACTACTACTACTACTACAACATCACTACTACTACTACGACATCACTACTACTACTACTACAACATCACTACTACTACAACATCACTACTACTACTACAACATCACTACTACTACTTCTACAACATCACTACTACTACAACATCACTACTACTACTACTACAACATCACTACTACTACAACATCACTACTACTACAACATCACTACTACTACAACATCACTACTACTACTAAAACATCACTACTACTACAACATCACTACTACTACTACTACTACAACATCACTACTACTACAACATCACTACTACTACAACATCACTACTACTACAACATCACTACTACTACAACATCACTACTACTACTACAACAGCACTACTACTACAACATCACTACTACTACAACATCACTACTACTACAACATCACTACTACTACAACATCACTACTACTACTACAACACTACTACTACTACAACATCACTACTACTACTACTACAACATCACTACTACTACAACATCACTACTACTACAACATCACTACTACTACAACATCACTACTACTACAACATCACTACTACTACTACAACACTACTACTACTACAACATCACTACTACTACTAATACAACATCACTACTACTACAACATCACTACTACTACAACATCACTACTACTACTACAACATCACTACTACTACAACATCACTACTACTACTACTACAACATCACTACTACTACAACATCACTACTACTACTACATCATCACTACTACTACTACTACAACATCACTACTACTACTACTACATCACTACTACTTCTACTAATACAACAGATGAAGTTTAAGACACACAACTTCCGATATCACTGTTAAACTCACTCGCAGACATTTACTAGAAAAATCAGACTGAAATGTACTAAACATCACCACAACGTAATATAATATGTAGTGTATTTATACATTAAACCATAATATCATATATATATATATATATATATATATCGTTCTATACATGAGTGCGCCCCAATGTTACATACATGAGTGCGCCCCAATGTTACTTACATGAGTGCGCCCCAATGTTACTTACATGAGTGCGCCCCAATGTTACTTACATGAGTGCGCCCCAATGTTACTTACATGAGTGCGCCCCAATGTTACTTACATGAGTGTGCCCCAATGTTACATACATGAGTGCGCCCCAATGTTACTTACATGAGTGCGCCCCAATGTTTTGGAAGCTAACATTCAAATCGACAAATCAAGTGATTCAATAATTTAATGTAACTTTAAGCTGTTTTTAAGCCATCTCAACCTGACAACCCCTTACATCCATCTGGCAACCCATTCCATCCATCTACAATCCCAATCTGACAACCCATTTCATCCATTTTACTAACACAGCCTAACAACACGCACCATTTTGAAATCAGCCCTTATTACCGGACCCACCAATCTGCCCACGTCACTACTCGCCACGGGCTCGTAGCTGAACGCCAGCTCACGAGACAAATGACGTGCTGTCGTCCGCCACATTGTCCCAGTACGGCCTCTGTGGATCTGTGGGACTGCTCGTGGAGGCCGAGGAGAGTCTGAGGGCTGTCGGTAAAAGGTAATACATGTGGTGCATCATGTCGATGTCCGAGTGGGCGGGGTGGGAAAACCCGGAACCCGTCAGGGAACTGTAAGGAGAGTAGATCTCAACCTTTTTCGCCCCGGCCCTGTGGGACTGGACCCCTTCAGAGGTTCTCTTCACCTCGTCCACACTTTTATCGTAAGTCACGTGGGCCCTCACGCTGGGTAACGATGTGCTGTGTCTGAGTTTCTCCCCTTTGGACCCTCCAAGGATGGACACGTGACTGCTGTTGGTCCGCTTGACTTCTGTGAGGAAGGATGTGCTGAGTGTGGGGTCAGGGAAGAAATCGACGGTGTTTTCTCGGAATGATGTGGCAGAGAATATATTCATGATGGTCTGTGATGGTACTGTAAGTATAAATAAATGAGATGTGCCAGAGAATATATTCATGATGGTCTGTGATGGTACTGTCGATATAAATAAATGAGATGTGCCAGAGAATATATTCATGATGGTCTGTGATGGTACTGTCGATATAAATAAAAGAGATGTGCCAGAGAATATATTCATGATGGTCTGTGATGGTACTGTCGATATAAATAACAGAGATGTGCCAGAGAATATATTCATGATGGCCTGTGATGGTACTGTCGATATAAATAAAAGAGTTGTGCCAGAGAATATATTCATGATGGTCTGTGATGGCACTGTCGATATAAAATAAAAGAGATGTGCCAGAGAATATATTCATGATGGTCTATGATGGTACTGTCGATATAAATAAAATAGATGTGCCAGAGAATATATTCATGATGGTCTGTGATGGCACTGTCGATATAAATAAAAGAGTTGTGCCAGAGAATATATCCATGATGGTCTGTGATGGTACTGTCGATATAAATAAAAGAGATGTGCCAGACAATATATTCATTAACGTTTTTAGTCATATTAAATCAAAGTACTTGAACTTATAAGTTTAAAATTATTTTCTTCTTTTTAGTCCACTTATAAAAACGTCGTTTTTAAAAATGCTTTTTACCTTTATTTTTAAAAATCTAAAAGCACGATTGCAGTCACACACACATTTTTTTCCGTTTAAATCTCAAACTCTAGTTTGGACAGATAATTTTGTAGGGCGAGGAAAGTTGCGTTGAGTAAATTTCTGTCTCCAGATTTGAATAAAACAAACCCGTAAAAACAAAGTTTTTGACTATAAATCCCTTATATATGAGACATAACTAACAGTATTGATTATTTTCAAACATTTACAGACTGAATCTGTCTTAACTCAAGTTTGCTTCATAACCCTGTGGGGGGGGGGTGAGAGGGGAAAAGTATTGTCACCGATTCGCTTGACCTAGCTCAGCGTGACACGTAAAATGTAAACAAAAGTGCCCCGGTGCTAAGATGGGTCGCCTCAACGCGTCAACTCAAACTTTCACGTGGGGAAAAAAAACAATAACAAACCGTGAATTTGAATTACATATCTCATATAAGGATAAACTAAAAATGCATTAATTTAATTACGGTACGGTCGATCGATCTGAAATTTTGATACGATGCATTGTTAGGTGAGACGGGTCCGTGTGCCAAATTTCAGCTCGATCGAATCACGGAAAGTGGGTCATTTTTTACTTCTAATTTTCCGCCCGCCCAAGACAGACAGAGAGAGAGAGACGCCGGTGAAGTTAATATAAGGGATTTAAAAAAATAGTAACTATGGTAGCAATAACAACACATTTCTCTATTTGTTCCATTCCTTGACACTGTCTTTTTATTTTCACATTCCATGCCTCTTCCCAAATCCTGCCTCCCTCACAAACATCCCCCACCCCCACTCCCAGGCCCCAGGAGAACAAACAGACCCCAGGTAGTCACACCGGCCTCCGGGGATTAAACCAAGTTGACATAACTGTGTCCGGACAATGTTCATGTTAAACTTCAATGTTTAGTTTAACCACACAGGTCCTGAAATAACTGTTTTCTAGCATCGATGCTTGAATCAAAAATTGAACACACAACACAATCACTAGGCGATTCCCTTGTATGAATATCACAAAACACATCTTTGTACACACATTTTATACACATTTTATACACAATTCATTTGAACATGATTAAAATACAGATGTCATGTACCAACAAGTATACGCCATACATTACATCACAGATGTCATGTATCAAAAAGTATACACCATACATTACATCACATATGTCATGTATCAAAAAGTATACACCATACATTACATCACAGATGTCATGTATCAACAAGTATACACCATGCATTACATCACATATGTCATGTATCAACAAATATACACCATACATTACATCAACATTTAAAAACACATTTTTTCTACTCCAATAGCAATTATTATATGAACGCTTGACCACACATCCCTTATATCAACGCTTGACCACACATCCCTTCTATCAACGCTTGACCACACACAGGGCCGACTTAAGAGACCCAGGGCACCTAGGCACTTGCCATTTTGGATCCCCAACCATCGCGAAGCTATTTTTGAAATTTAGAAAATTAAATTTACTAGTACAGAACATATAATTTTTAAATGTCTTTAAAAAACATCAGAAAAATAAAGTCAATGTTACTAAAATTTCGTTTCTCTTTAACTTTTATAGAATTCTACGACGACCTTTCTTCTGTGCAAAAGTACACATGACGTCATCATAGTCAATTGACTTCATTATTTCTGACTCTATGTACATTACAGAGAGTAAATTGAGCCTGTTTTCTCCTATGTTTGATCTTAAGTAATTCTTTACTATCTAGAGAACGAACGTTCTGCCGAGCAGTTTGACGATGGTGTGCACAACAGCATTCGGAGCGCAATTCGTACGATAGAATAAATGTCCAAAACGCCTTTTCCTCCCTAAATTACTTGCATAGATTCAGTGACGATAACTCCATAACTTCATCATTCGATGAGAAATGAGCTTGCAGGTTCAGACACTCGTTTTCAAAAGTCATATCCATATCCCCCCAGATAAAAAGTTACAAGGTATATGGCTCCTTCATGGATGACTTTAGTGTCGTTAGAGTCAAACTTTAGCGACGTAAGAGAGTCAAACTTTAGTGACGTAAGAGAGTCAAACTTTAGTGACGTAAGAGAGTCAAACTTTAGCGACGTAAGAGAGTCAAACTTTAGTGACTTAAGAGAAGCAAACTTTAGTGACGTAAGAGAGTCAAACTTTAGTGACGTAAGAGAGTCAAACTTTAGCGACGTAAGAGAGTCAAACTTTAGTGACGTAAGAGAGTCAAACTTTAGTGACGTAAGAGAGTCAAACTTTAGTGACGTAAGAGAGTCAAACTTTAGCGACGTAAGAGAGTCAAACTTTAGTGACGTAAGAGAGTCAAACTTTAGTGACGTAAGAGAGTCAAACTTTAGCGACGTAAGAGAGTCAAACTTTAGCGACGTAAGAGAGTCAAACTTTAGGGACGTAAGAAAATCAAACTTTAGTGACGTAAGAGAGTCAAACTTTAGTGACGTAAGAGAGTAAAACTTTAGTGACGTAAGAGAGTCAAACTTTAGGGACGTAAGAGAGTCAAACTTTAGCGACGTAAGAGAGTCAAACTTTAGCGACGTAAGAGAGTCAAACTTTAGTGACGTAAGAGAGTCAAACTTTAGCGACGTAAGAGAGTCAAACTTTATTGACGTAAGAGAGTCAAACTTTAGGGACGTAAGAAAATCAAACTTTAGTGACGTAAGAGAGTCAAACTTTAGTGACGTAAGGTATTCAAACTTTAGTGACGTAAGAGAGTCAAACTTTAGTGACGTAAGAGAGTCAAACTTTAGTGACGTAAGAGAGTCAAACTTTAGTGACGTAAGAGAGTCAAACTTTAGTGACGTAAGAGAGTCAAACTTTAGGGACGTAAGAAAATCAAACTTTAGGGACGTAAGAGAGTCAAACTTTAGTGACGTAAGAGAGTCAAACTTTAGTGACGTAAGAGAGTCAAACTTTAGTGACGTAAGAGAGTCAAACTTTAGGGACGTAAGAGAGTCAAACTTTAGTGACGTAAGAGAGTCAAACTTTAGTGACGTAAGAGAGTCAAACTTTAGTGACGTAAGAGAGTCAAACTTTAGTGACGTAAGAGAGTCAAACTTTAGTGACGTAAGAGAGTCAAACTTTAGCGACGTAAGAGAGTAAAACTTTAGCGACGTAAGAGAGTCAAACTTTAGTGACGTAAGAGAGTCAAACTTTAGCGACGTAAGAGAGTCAAACTTTATTGACGTAAGAGAGTCAAACTTTAGGGACGTAAGAAAATCAAACTTTAGTGACGTAAGAGAGTCAAACTTTAGTGACGTAAGAGAGTCAAACTTTAGTGACGTAAGAGAGTCAAACTTTAGGGACGTAAGAGAGTCAAACTTTAGTGACGTAAGAGAGTCAAACTTTAGTGACGTAAGAGAGTCAAACTTTAGTGACGTAAGAGAGTCAAACTTTAGTGACGTAAGAGAGTCAAACTTTAGTGACGTAAGAGAGTCAAACTTTAGGGACGTAAGAAAATCAAACTTTAGTGACGTAAGAGAGTCAAACTTTAGTGACGTAAGAGAGTCAAACTTTAGGGACGTAAGAGAGTCAAACTTTAGTGACGTAAGAGAGTCAAACTTTAGTGACGTAAGAGAGTCAAACTTTAGTGACGTAAGAGAGTCAAACTTTAGTGACGTAAGAGAGTCAAACTTTAGTGACGTAAGAGAGTCAAACTTTATTGACGTAAGAGAGTCAAACTTTAGGGACGTAAGAAAATCAAACTTTAGTGACGTAAGAGAGTCAAACTTTAGCGACGTAAGAGAGTCAAACTTTAGCGACGTAAGAAAATCAAACTTTAGTGACGTAAGAGAGTCAAACTTTAGTGACGTAAGAGAGTCAAACTTTAGTGACGTAAGAGAGTCAAACTTTAGTGACGTAAGAGAGTCAAACTTTAGGGACGTAAGAGAGTCAAACTTTAGCGACGTAAGAGAGTCAAACTTTATTGACGTAAGAGAGTCAAACTTTAGGGACGTAAGAGAGTCAAACTTTAGCGACGTAAGAGAGTCAAACTTTAGGGACGTAAGAGAGTCAAACTTTAGCGACGTAAGAGAGTCAAACTTTAGGGACGTAAGAGAGTCAAACTTTAGCGACGTAAGAGAGTCAAACTTTAGTGACGTAAGAGAGTCAAACTTTAGGGACGTAAGAGAGTCAAACTTTAGCGACGTAAGAGAGTCAAACTTTATTGACGTAAGAGAGTCAAACTTTAGGGACGTAAGAAAATCAAACTTTAGTGACGTAAGAGAGTCAAACTTTAGCGACGTAAGAGAGTCAAACTTTAGCGTCGTAAGAAAATCAAACTTTAGTGACGTAAGAGAGTCAAACTTTAGTGACGTAAGAGAGTCAAACTTTAGTGACGTAAGAGAGTCAAACTTTAGTGACGTAAGAGAGTCAAACTTTAGTGACGTAAGAGAGTCAAACTTTAGCGACGTAAGAGAGTCAAACTTTAGGGACGTAAGAAAATCAAACTTTAGTGACGTAAGAGAGTCAAACTTTAGGGACGTAAGAGAGTCAAACTTTAGCGACGTAAGAGAGTCAAACTTTAGTGACGTAAGAGAGTCAAACTTTAGCGACGTAAGAGAGTCAAACTTTATTGACGTAAGAGAGTCAAACTTTAGGGACGTAAGAAAATCAAACTTTAGTGACGTAAGAGAGTCAAACTTTAGTGACGTAAGAGAGTCAAACTTTAGTGACGTAAGAGAGTCAAACTTTAGGGACGTAAGAGAGTCAAACTTTAGTGACGTAAGAGAGTCAAACTTTAGTGACGTAAGAGAGTCAAACTTTAGTGACGTAAGAGAGTCAAACTTTAGTGACGTAAGAGAGTCAAACTTTAGTGACGTAAGAGAGTCAAACTTTAGGGACGTAAGAAAATCAAACTTTAGTGACGTAAGAGAGTCAAACTTTAGTGACGTAAGAGAGTCAAACTTTAGGGACGTAAGAGAGTCAAACTTTAGTGACGTAAGAGAGTCAAACTTTAGTGACGTAAGAGAGTCAAACTTTAGTGACGTAAGAGAGTCAAACTTTAGGGACGTAAGAGAGTCAAACTTTAGTGACGTAAGAGAGTCAAACTTTAGTGACGTAAGAGAGTCAAACTTTAGTGACGTAAGAGAGTCAAACTTTAGTAACGTAAGAGAGTCAAACTTTAGTGACGTAAGAGAGTCAAACTTTAGTGACGTAAGAGAGTCAAACTTTAGTGACGTAAGAGAGTCAAACTTTAGTGACGTAAGAGAGTCAAACTTTATTGACGTAAGAGAGTCAAACTTTAGGGACGTAAGAAAATCAAACTTTAGTGACGTAAGAGAGTCAAACTTTAGCGACGTAAGAGAGTCAAACTTTAGCGACGTAAGAAAATCAAACTTTAGTGACGTAAGAGAGTCAAACTTTAGTGACGTAAGAGAGTCAAACTTTAGTGACGTAAGAGAGTCAAACTTTAGTGACGTAAGAGAGTCAAACTTTAGTGACGTAAGAGAGTCAAACTTTAGGGACGTAAGAAAATCAAACTTTAGTGACGTAAGAGAGTCAAACTTTAGTGACGTAAGAGAGTCAAACTTTAGGGACGTAAGAGAGTCAAACTTTAGGGACGTAAGAGAGTCAAACTTTAGTGACGTAAGAGAGTCAAACTTTAGCGACGTAAGAAAATCAAACTTTAGCGACGTAAGAGAGTCAAACTTAAGTGACGTAAGAGAGTCAAACTTTAGTGACGTAAGAGAGTCAAACTTTTGGGACGTAAGAGAGTCAAACTTTAGTGACGTAAGAGAGTAAATTTTAGTGACGTAAGAGAGTAAACTTTAGTGACGTAAGAGAGTCAAACTTTAGGGACGTAAGAAAATCAAACTTTAGTGACGTAAGAGAGTCAAACTTTAGTGACGTAAGAGAGTCAAACTTTAGTGACGTAAGAGAGTCAAACTTTAGTGACGTAAGAGAGTCAAACTTTAGTGACGTAAGAGAGTCAAACTTTAGGGACGTAAGAAAATCAAACTTTAGTGACGTAAGAGAGTCAAACTTTAGTGACGTAAGAGAGTCAAACTTTAAGGACGTAAGAGAGTCAAACTTTAGGGACGTAAGAGAGTCAAACTTTAGTGACGTAAGAGAGTCAAACTTTAGTGACGTAAGAAAATCAAACTTTAGCGACGTAAGAAAATAAAACTTTAGCGACGTAAGAGAGTCAAACTTTAGTGACGTAAGAGAGTCAAACTTTAGTGACGTAAGAGAGTCAAACTTTTGGGACGTAAGAGAGTCAAACTTTAGTGACGTAAGAGAGTAAATTTTAGTGACGTAAGAGAGTAAACTTTAGTGACGTAAGAGAGTAAACTTTTTACTTAACTCATCATAATCATAAGCAGATCCGCGTCTTCCCAGTTCTGTAATTAGTCTATCTATAATGACGTTAAAACGGTACCTTTGAATCTTTCCCTTCCAGAAAGCTCGGCCTGGTTTCTTTTCACTTCGTTGAACTGGACTTTACTCTTCGTTTTCCTGTGCATTTCATTTGCATAGCTATTTTCACAGGATTTTTCAATAACTTTCGACTCATAATGATCAAAGGTACTAGGTATCCTTAAGTGTTCTAGTTATGTTACCAAACACTGATACAGTTCAATGATCGTACTAAGGTCGATGTTAGCAGATTGGAGAGATTTGTTTACTGTGTTGAACTTTTCCAAGAAGCCATTCCAGAGAAACAACGAAAAGCAAGTTTCAATCGAGTCTAATGAAGTCAGAAGACCTGAAGCCTCAGAGCGTGTTGATGGATTTTCATTTTCATCATTGGCAATTATCTGAAGAGCTGCCATGATCAAATGCCAGGAGCAACATAGACTTCGGCAGGCGTCAGCTCGAGCAGACCATCTTGTCTGAGAAAGAAAGTTGATCTACAGTACTAATGTCCGGAGTAGAGTCCACAAAGATAGACGGTATATTTGCCATGATTTGTCTCAGTCACAATTGTATTGCCATGATATTGATCATTTCATCGAAAAGAATCGAACACAGCCAAAATTTCTAGAGTCATAACTTAGTTTCCACTGTTTATTTCATCCTAAACTCTCATAGGAACCTGTAAATGGCTACATCCACGCGAAGAGAGTGACCCCATAACAGCCACAATGCGCCTGCATCAAAACCTAATGCCATTATGAAGAACTCTTGCCAACTCTAACGCCATCATTTTTCTAGCTTATAGTGTCGCAAGTGCGTGCTGACCTGCGTTTGTCCGAATTCTCACATTCCTTCATTCTTTGAACTGCGTTTTTCCATTCATTGAACCCTTCATTAGCTAGTGACCCAAATTTCCCAAACATCTTACAAGGATTGCAAAACACTGCACCTTTGCTCTTCGAAAATTTGAACAAAGGTCGAGGTCGTGTTTCGCCACTGCTTAATGTTCAGCTAAAACGTTGTATCTGCGTACTGACGCCACTGTAGCTGTTACGTGGTTTCTACAATGACAAACCAACACTAGGAAACGATGCGCTCTTGAGGAATGTAGTAAAAACAATTATTTTAATATTATTTTCTATAAATCTCTGTGATGATGCAAGCGGGCATTTGAGCTTATGTAAAGATTCCACCACCGGGGCCCCTAGTTTGGCTGGGGCCCTATGCCACCGAGTTGTAGGCCTAGTCACAAATACAGTCCTGACCACAAATCCCTTGTATAACATTCACATTTCAGACTCTTGTTTTACTCTAAGACATTCTAGCATCAATATATAAAGACAGCTTTACTTACTTGTTCTTTTTTTACTCTAACACATTCTAGCATCAATATATAAAGACAGCTTTACTTACTTGTTCTTTTTTTACTCTAACACATTCTAGCATCAATATATGAAGACAGCTTTACTTACTTGTTCTTTTTTTACTCTAACACATTCTAGCATCAATATATAAAGACAGCTTTACTTATTTGTTCTTTTTTTACTCTAACACATTCTAGCATCAATATATGAAGACAGCTTTACTTACTTGTTCTTTTTTTACTCTAACACATTCTAGCATCAGTATATGAAGACAGCTTTACTTACTTGTTCTTTTTTACTCTAACACATTCTAGCATCAATATATGAAGACAGCTTTACTTACGTGCTTTTGAATTTCGTTTGCTCATGACAGCTTGCGACATCCTTCGAAAAACTTCCGAGCATAAAGCAAATAAAAACAAGTCATTATCCATGATAAATTGTTGTACTTATAGACATGTTATTATCAATAACTAATTGTTGTACTTATACACATGTTATTATCAATAAGAAATTGTTGTACTTATACACAGTTATTATCAATAACTAATTGTTGTACTTATACACATGTTATTATCAATAAGAAATTGTTGTACTTATACACAGTTATTATCAATAACTAATTGTTGTACTTATAGACATGTTATTATCAATGACAAATTGTTTTACTTATACACATGTTATTATTATCAATGACATATTGGTGTACTTATAGACATCTTGCATCCCATGTTAAAACAATCCTTCTCGTAATAATACATTAATAATACAATACATACAATTCAAAGGTTTGTAAATGTAAAAGTATATGATCAAATGGAAAGACAACAAATTTTACCTCGCCAACAGTTGCGCTATTTGCATATTATATTACACAGGATTATTAGCAAAGTTAATTTTATGATTATTAGAAATTATTGCATTAATCGATTCGTTCAGACGTCGTGACTGTCTGAATGGCTTAAATAAAAGTCCAACATTAGAAGTTCTCAAACTCTGTGGTCGAGTGGTATGCGCGCTCTGCTGCCATACTGATGGCCACGGGTTCTTATCTCGGTGAAGGCAGGGCTTTATTCAATTGGACCTTGGGCCAAATGTGTCTCTTGAGTCTACCCAAATCCGATTGGGAACCTAATACTAGTTAGGGAAACAAAGGTTGCTGGGAATTGCGTGGAACCTCCATAGCCGTGAAAGAGGAACTGAGACTCATGCACTTCAAGGGAAATGATGTATTGGTATTAACTTTGAGAGGCGTTAGGCTTCTGTTTGATCAGCCCTTGAGAGGCGTTAGGCTTCCGTTTGATCAGCCCTTGAGAGGCGTTAGGCTTCCGTTTGATCAGCCCTTGAGAGGCGTTAGGCTTCCGTTTGATCAGCCCTTGAGAGGCGTTAGGCTTCCGTTTGATCAGCTTTGATCCGCCCTTGAGAGGCGTTAGGCTTCCGTTTGATCAGTCCTTGAGAGGCATTAGGCTTCCGTTTGATCAGTCCTTGAGAGGCGTTAGGCTTCCGTTTGATCAGTCCTTGAGAGGCGTTAGGCTTCTGTTTGATCAGCCCTATTGTCATCTCTTAAAGTTTATTAGGTAAATACGTCAGTACACCCTTTATTAATTAAAAAAAAGTTACCTGTGTAGGTCATTAGGTCATTACTCACTTTCATCTACAAACGTGACGCTCGGCTTGTACGTGTCATTTGATGTTTAGGTCAGTAGGTCATTAGGTCATTACTCACTTTCATCGATAAACGTGAAGCTCGGCTTGTAAGTGGCATTTTGGTGATTAGGTCAGTAGGTCATTAGGTCATTATATCAGTTCTCACTTTCAACTGTTCACGTGAAGCTTTGACTGTACTTGTCATTAGGTCAGTATGTTTTTAGGTCAGTTGGTGATTAGGTCAGTACTTACTTTCATCTGTTATTGTGAAGCTTGGCCTGTACGTGTCATTAGGTCAGTTGGTGATTAGGTCAGTACTCACTTTCATCTGTTATTGTGAAGATTGGCCTGTAGGTCAGTTGGTCATTAGGTCAGTACTCACTTTTATCTGTTATTGTGAAGCTTGGCCTGTTCGTGTCATTAGTTCAGTATTTCATTAGGTCAGTTGGTGATTAGGTCAGTACTTACTTTCATCTGTTATTGTGAAGCTTGGCCTGTACGTGTCATTAGGTCAGTACTTACTTTCATCTGTTATTGTGAAGCTTGGCCTGTACGTGTCATTAGGTCAGTACTTACTTTCATCTGTTATTGTGAAGCTTGGCCTTTCGTGTCATTAGGTCAGTACTTACTTTCATCTGTTATTGTGAACCTTATCCTGTACGTGTCATTAGGTCAGTACTTATTTTCATCTGTTATTGTGAAGCTTGGCCTGTACGTGTCATTAGGTAAGTACTTACTTTCATCTGTTATTGTGAAGCTTGGCCCGTACGTGTCATTAGGTCAGTATGTCATTAGGTCAGTACTTAATTTCATCTGTTATTGTGAAGCTTGGCCTGTACGTGTCATTAGGTCAGTACTTACTTTCATCTGTTATTGTGAAGCTTGGCCTGTACGTGTCATTAGGTCAGTATGTCATTAGGTCAGTACTTACTTTCATCTGTTATTGTGAAGCTTGGCCTGTACGTGTCATTAGGTCAGTATGTCATAAGGTCAGTACTTACTTTCATATGTTATTGTGAAGCTTGGCCTGTACGTGTCATTAGGTCAGTATGTCATTAGGTCAGTACTTACTTTCATCTGTTATTGTGAAACTTGGCCTGTACGTGTCATTAGGTCAGTACTTACTTTCATCTGTTATTGTGAAGCTTGGCCTGTACGTGTCATTAGGTCAGTATGTCATTAGGTCAGTACTTACTTTCATATGTTATTGTGAAGCTTGGCCTGTACGTGTCATTAGGTCAGTACTTACTTTCATCTGTTATTGTGAAGCTTGGCCTGTACGTGTCATTAGGTCAGTATGTCATTAGGTCAGTACTTACTTTCATCTGTTATTGTGAAGCTTGGCCTGTACGTGTCACGTGACTTCAGTAGCCTCATGAGGTCCATTCTAAACCTCTTACCAAAGAAACAGTAGACCAGGAAATTGGTAGCGTTGTTACTGTACAGTAAGATGACAGTCACATTTACAGCTGTAATAGTAGAGACAACAAGATGTTATAGACCAGGAAGTTAGGTTACTGTACAGTAAGATGACAATCACATAGACAGTTGTAATAGTAGAGACAACAAGATGTTATAGACCAGGAAGTTAGGTTACTGTACAGTAAGATGACAATCACATAGACAGTTGTAATAGTAGAGACAACAAGATGTTATAGACCAGGAAGTTAGGTTACTGTACAGTAAGATGACAATCACATAGACAGTTGTAATAGTAGAGACAACAAGATGTTATAGACCAGAAAGTTAGGTTACTGTACAGTAATATGACAGTCACATTAACAGCTGTAATAGTAGAGACAACAAGATGTTATAGACCAGAAAGTTAGGTTACTGTACAGTAAGATGACAATCACATAGACAGTTGCAATAGTAGAGACAACAAGATGTTATACCACCATAATCCATACGATCTAAGAAAAGACAACTGCTCACCTCTCTACCACCAGAAAAATAACACGATCTAAGGAAAGACAACTATTCACCCGTCTACCATCAGGAGCAATACGATCTAAGGAAAGACAACTACTCACCCAGTCTACCACAAGGAGCAATACCATCTAAGGAAAGACAACTGCTCACCCGTCTACCATCAGGAGCAATACGATCTAAGGACAGACAACTACTCACCCAGTCTACCACAAGGGGCAATGCCATCTAAGGAAAGACAACTGCTCACCCAGTTTGCCTTTGACCTGTCCGAGTCTCGAGTTGAGGTCCACCATGATTTGTAGGGTGCCGTATAAAATGGCCACCGGAAGTAGCGTCACTATAAACATTAGACTGGTCACAAATCCCAGGATGAGCAGCTGACTTTTGACTGGGGGGGGGGAGGAGGAGATGGTCATGTGGTTACGAGACTATTGTCAACATGGTGCAAACAACAAAAAACAAACACTTCTATACTAGACGTTAGCTAAAATGTTTGGGCAGCTTACAACTGTGAATGGTTTGAAGGATTTTTTAAACTCACGATGCGTCAATGACGTATTTTACCACGTTTTTATTATCTTACACTCGTGTCTGTTTGCAATTTTTTTAATTTGCCAACGTTAAATTACACCACTTCTGATGGTCCGAGAGAGCTCAAAATTTGACCACAGATAGATCTTGGATCTCAATGCATTGTATCAAAATTTCAGATCGATTGGATGTACCGTAATTAAATTATTTCATTTTTAGTTTATCTCTATATAAGCATCTCTTATCCGTCTGCTATTTTTTTACGTGCCAACTCAGTTAACTCATGTCAAAGCAAGTTGGTTTCCTTTGATGTAAAACATCAGACACCTCCTCTCTTTACTGTCAAGCCTTCTAGCCAGTATCGCTGTTCCCCCCACCACCCTCAATATCAACATTGTCCTTGATTAATCTTCGCATTTTCCTTTTAAGACAAAACTCCGAAGTCAATTTTATTTTTCGGGTACCTTTGATTTCGACTTAGAGAGGTCCGACATTATTATTTTTAAAAAAAACTATTGAACCATTTTGTTTACGCTGTCCTATTATTTTTCGGGTTGGCTTGCGAGCGGGTTACACACTTTTTATACTATTCACTTCCAAAAATGGAGGGGGTTGGTGTCGGCTTATGAACGAATATATACGGTAATCCTTACACGATTCATTTTTATATTACTTATGATACATGACAAATATATATTCAAATGTCTAGTCTTAAAATGAGGTTTTAAAATGTCTATTGTATAAACAACTTATAATTACACAAATTATCCTCAATGACATAACTTTCAGGGACTTATCCTTAAAAACATATGTTTTAAATTACTTTTCGTTAAATGACAGATACTTTGATAACTAATCTTAAAATAACTTAGCTTTACATGAGTTATCTTAACATCATTATTATGTACATGAATTATCATTACATGAAATATATTTAGCTCTTGATGTTAAAATAACATTGTTCAATGACGTATTACGTGACTTATTTTCCAACACTTTTTCTTTATAATAGTTACATTTACATTCTCTACCAATACACATCCGTAGTATTCCAACTACCAAGTCCTTCAAGACTGCACTTAAGACGCATCTTTTCAAAATGTACTTACAAACTTAATGAAACAAAATTTGTTTTTATGATTAGCGTAGCTTATGTGTAATGTACTGTCCTTTATGTTGTTATTATGGTATGAATGGTTATTTAATTATTATATGTATGTTATGATCTCCATGTAAAGCGCTGTGAGCCCGGTTCTTTACTGGGATACAGCGCTATATAAATTATCAATTATTATTATTGTTATTATTAAGCTGGTTCTTTTGAACTCATTAAAGTATTTTATTGTATACTTTAAAACAAATCTTTAAGTAGCCTACAATTGGTGATCTGGTCATGAACTGAAGTTTTTGAAGTAAAGAAGTTTTAACAAACTGCATGGAGTACATCTTTAACTCTACAGACTTTGATTTAATAGCACAAGAGATCAATAGCAACATCCAGTGTTGAGCTTTCTTGGTATGTTATCTGACTTCAATGAACATTCTCTATTACCCACGACTAAAATATTGACGCTTACTTAAATTTAACAAAACAATGACGTTAAGGGTAAACTAATTATGGGACGATGACAGTGGCGTAGCCTCCTGGTGAGGATGACTCCTCTTGATACCAATGTATAGTGACGCCTCTGGTCATTGCGCTGTCTTTTAGGCGCTCGACAGAACCACTGACTGGTCTAGCCACCTGTAGATTGAACTCAGTGGTTATCTACCTTTGTCCGAGCTCTTGTTGGCCGCCAGACCAGACTTCTTGCCCCGATGAATGAAGACAATGGCGCTGTTGAAGATGACGATGAGCAGGGCGGGGCCCACACAGTACAGGATGAACTGGACAGTGGCCCCAACTGTGGTAATGTCCAGGTAGCACTTGATGGTATACCTGGAGCAAGGAAAAGTAGGACAAAAAGAGATGCATTTCTGGTTCAAAGTCATAACTATAAGGAATTTCTAGCAATGAGATACGACTGGGGTCAAGGACGAATGAGAAAACCAAAAATTAAATATCAGAAAAAAGTATGAAGTTCACTGAGCAGTCAAAAGATCGAACAGATCGATTACATTTTCAAATACACAAATATTATGACATAGAATCACAGTAGTTATAACATTGACTAAGAACATAATTAATGCGACACAAATTACCAACAATCAACAGATTATAACACGTATCCTTCATACTCAATCTAAAAATATTAAATGTCAAAATGAGGATCTTGTGAAATGAGGATCTTGTGAAATGAGGATTTTGTGAAATGAGGATTTTGTGAAATGACGATTTTGTGAAATGAGGATTTTGTTATGTACCTACATTCATTTTAATAAATTTAAAAAAAAATGATTCTTAAAAATAAATATAAATATGATATATAAGAAATGATGGACGCTAAAAAATTTTTCTTGTAATAAAGATGTATCTTACTATTCTTACATAATTACCCGTGTTGCAAACGTTGTATCTTACATAATTACTGGTAACAAACGTGTATGTACATAATACGGTGTAACAAACGATGTATGTTACATAATTACTGGTGTAACAAACGATGTATGTTACATAATTACTGGTGTAACAAACGATGTATGTTACATAATTACTGGTGTAACAAACGATGTATGTTACATAATTACTGGTGTAACAAACGATGTATGTTACATAATTACTGGTGTAACAAACGATGTATCTTACATAATTACTGGTGTAACAAACGATGTATGTTACATAATTACTGGTGTAACAAACGATGTATGTTACATAATTACTGGTGTAACAAACGATGTATGTTACATAATTACTGGTGTAACAAACGATGTATGTTACATAATTACTGGTGTAACAAACGATGTATGTTACAGAATAACTAAACTGTGTCGTCTCCAAATACGTGCTACATTATCACCACAGACTTCATTCAGTTATTTTCGTCTAAATCAACATTTTGTTGAGGTTTTCTCTAACTTTATCAACTGCTAAATCAACATTTTGTTGAAGTTTTCTCTAACTTTATCAACTGCTAAATCAACATTTTGTTGAAGTTTTCTCTAACTTTATCAACTGCTAAATCAACATTTTGTTGAAGTTTTCTCTAACTTTATCAATTGCTAAATCAACATTTTGTTGAAGTTTTCTCTAACTTTATCAACTACTAAATCAACATTTTGTTGAAGTTTTCTCTAACTTTATCAATTGCTAAATCAACATTGTGTTGAAGTTTTCTCTAACTTTATCAACTGCTAAATCAACATTTTGTTGAAGTTTTCTCTAACTTTATCAACTGCTAAATCAACATTTTGTTGAAGTTTTCTCTAACTTTATCAACTGCTAAATCAACATTTTGTTGAAGTTTTCTCTAACTTTATCAACTGCTAAATCAACATTTTGTTGAAGTTTTCTCTAACTTTATCAACTACTAAATCAATATTTTGTTGACGTTTTCTCTAACTTTATCAACTACTAAATCAACATTTTGTTGAAGTTTTCTCTAACTTTATCAACTACTAAATCAACATTTTGTTGACGTTTCCTCTAACTTTATCAACTACTAAATCAACATTTTGTTGAAGTTTTCTCTAACTTTATCAACTGCTAAATCAACATTTTGTTGAAGTTTTCTCTAACTTTATCAACTACTAAATCAACATTTTGTTGACGTTTCCTCTAACTTTATCAACTACTAAATCAACATTTTGTTGAAGTTTTCTCTAACTTTATCAACTACTAAATCAACATTTTGTTGACGTTTTCTCTAACTTTATCAACTACTAAATCAACATTTTGTTGAAGTTTTCTCTAACTTTATCAACTACTAAATCAATATTTTGTTGACGTTTCCTCTAACTTTATCGACTACTCCTCACTGACCCTGTCTTAGACTTGGTGACAATGTCATTGTAGACGATGAGAGCAACACACAGAGAGACTACCACCACCAAGATGACGATGTTGGTCTGTGGTCGCAGACAGACACTCAGGTGACGTAGGCTGTGTGGGGGTGGGGGGGGGAGGGGATGGTTGTCCAATAAAACAGAAAGTTACTGATGGCAATGTTTGTCATACATGTATGTGGATGTCTTCAACACATTTGATAACTAAAGGACGCCTGAATGGAGCCCGTCCTCAAATCAGAATTTCAGCTTGAATTTCGTTAATCCCCAGAACCCAAAAAAAAACACAATATATATATTATTTTTTTTAACTGACATGTTATAAAAATTTTTTTAGTAATTTATACATAGAGTAGAAGTTGTAAGAGAAAGATAATAGTTTTATTATCAATAAATTAAGTAAATTAAAAACAAACAAACAATTGTTACGTGTAGAATGGTTCAACACTGCTGGCGACAAGCAGCCTGTCACTATGTGTATGTAACTGACTCCCATCACCCCTGACCCCTACATGTTAAACAATATAAGTAACTAACCCCTGCAGGGCCGCTCTTAGCAATTGCGGGGCTCTATGCGGCTTAGTATGCGAAACGGATTGCTTGGGGCCCAGCCTGGGATAGGGATAAGGAATTATAAATGATAATTATAATTGAAAATTAAGATAGGCGGGGCCTATGAAAGCGTGGGCCCACTGCGGGCGCATAGGTTGCATTGGCCTAAGACCGGCCCTGAATCCCTGACCCATATGTATAAAACAATATGTGTGACTGACCCCTTAACCTTTATGTTAAACGCTATGTTTGAATGACCCTTGACCCCTAATGTTAACAATACGTGTGACTGACCCCTTACTCTTTATGTTAAACGATATGTTTGAATGACCCTTGACCCCTAATGTTAACAATATGGGTGACTGACCCCTTACCCTTTATGTTAAACGATATGTTTGAATGACCCTTGACCCCTAATGTTAACAATATGTGTGACTGACCCCTTACCCTTTATGTTAAACAATATGTTTGAATGACCCTTGACCCCTAATATTAAACAAGGTAGACAACTCCAGCTGACCTGTTGATGAGATACACCAGGCGACATCCGGTTATAATGACGAGATGCCAGCTGGTTATTGTCATCAGGCTGTAGGTCAACCACTTGGTGAACCTGGAAGTCAATCAAATGTCAATCACACATACGTCATGACATTATTTTCAGTGTCATGGTTATGTACCTCTGTTATTAATCATTCCTAGAGTACCCGGTGCCACAAAGATTACATGACCAATAACTGTGTCACATCCGTCATAGACACTTAGCTACACCATTACCTTTGTTGGATACCGTAAATAACAATAAATATCCGGTTACACTGTAATCAGATTGGGTTTAAGTAAGTCGTTGAACTAGGTATGGTAAGCATTGAAAGGAAACAATAAGAGAACCATTGATGCCTTCATTAGTAAACAAAACATAAATAAGAAGATATCAAAATTGTCTTTACACTATCTCTGGAAAGTTTCCTTAATTGTGAGCCGTTGGTCACTAAAATCTTCGGACACACCTTGGCTGACAAGTAGGTCAATAAAAGTCAAGTCCAAATGATCAGGGATAGAGAAATCCGTCATAAATTAAGGAGATCTCTAAAGTTTTATAATACACCAGGTGATTGGGTCAATTGTGCAGACGTTTGTAGGTGCAAACATGACTTTTTAAAGATGAAACCCAACCTGTACCTGCTTTGAAGGTAAAAGACTATGTTATGTCCCTACCTGCACCAGCCAGGATGGTAGGATACAATCTCTGTTCCCTACCTGCACCAGCAAGGATGATAGAATACAATCTCTGTTCCCTACCTGCACCAGCAAGGATGATAGGATACAATCTCTGTTCCCTACCTGCACCAGCCAGGATGGTAGGATACAATCTCTGTTCCCTACCTGCACCAGCAAGGATGATAGGATACAATCTCTGTTCCCTACCTGCACCAGCAAGGATGATAGGATACAATCTCTGTTCCCTACCTGCACCAGCAAGGATGATAGGATACAATCTCTGTTCCCTACCTGCACCAGCCAGGATGATAGGATACAATCTCTGTTCCCTACCTGCACCAGCAAGGATGATAGGATACAATCTCTGTTCCCTACCTGCACCAGCCAGGATGGTAGGATACAATCTATGTTCCCTACATGCACCAGCCAGGATGGTAGGATACAATCTCTGTTCCATACCTGCACCAGCCAGGATGGTAGGATACAATCTCTGTTCCCTACCTGCACCAGCCAGGATGATAGGATACAATCTCTGTTCCCTACATGCACCAGCCAGGATGATAGGATACAATCTCTGTTCCCTACCTGCACCAGCCAGGATGGTAGGATACAATCTCTGTTCCCTACCTGCACCAGCCAGGATGATAGGATACAATCTCTGTTCCCTACATGCACCAGCCAGGATGATAGGATACAATCTCTGTTCCCTACCTGCACCAGCCAGGATGGTAGGATACAATCTATGTTCCCTACCTGCACCAGCCAGGATGATAGGATACAATCTCTGTTCCCATGTAAGCACTGCTCAAGAGTCTTGGCATGGCAATGACCAGAGTGATGAGGTTGAAGAGACAAAGACTGATGAGGTAGACAGAGAAGACGTTCTCTCGCTGTAAGCCACGGGCCAGAACCATGATGGACAACACGTTACCTGGTTGGACAAAAACAAGATGGATAACACGTTACCTGGTTGGACAAAAACAAGATGGACAACACGTTACCTGGTTGGACAAACACAAGATGGACAACACTTTACCTGGTTGGACAAACACAAGATGGACAACACGTTACCTGGTTGGACATACACAAGATAGACAACACGTTACCTGGTTGGACAAACACAAAATGGACAACACGTTACCTGGTTGGACAAACACAAGATGGACAACACGTTACCTGGTTGGACAAACACAAGATGGACACCACGTTACTTGGTTGGACAAACACAAGATGGACAACACGTTACCTGGTTGGACAAACACAAGATGGACAACACGTTACCTGGTTGGACAAATACAAGATGGACAACACGTTACCTGGTTGGACAAACACAAGATGGACAACACTTTACCTGGTTGGACAAACACAAGATGGACAACACGTTACCTGGTTGGACAAACACAAGATGAACAACACGTTACCTGGTTGGACATACACAAGATGGACAACACGTTACCTGGTTGGACAAACACAAGATGGACAACACGTTACC
Source organism: Ampullaceana balthica (assembly GCA_944989445.1). NCBI lineage: Eukaryota > Metazoa > Mollusca > Gastropoda > Lymnaeidae > Ampullaceana > Ampullaceana balthica. The sequence continues at coordinate 284,285 of CALYLW010000535.1, read as the reverse complement.
TGGTTGGACAAACACAAGATGGACACCACGTTACTTGGTTGGACATACACAAGATGGACAACACGTTACCTGGTTGGACAAACACAAGATGGACACCACGTTACCTGGTTGGACAAACACAAGATGGACACCACGTTACCTGGTTGGACAAACACAAGATGGACATATATATTAATTTATTTTTAAACCCGTGATAGGTATCTGAATATAAAACATTAAATTGATTCTTCAATAAATAGCATTCTGTTATATAAAAAATATTGTTGTCTAGTCATGTTAAAAAATTTCTGTCTTGTTATTTTAAGAAAGGGGCTGTCCATAAATTACGTCACACGATTTTGGCCCATTTTCACCCCCTCCATCACCTTATTTAAAACGTTAGGCCAACCTTAATATGATTTCACAAAGCTTTGTCCCCCCCCCTTTTTGTCATTTTAAAAGCTATGTTTCTTATTTGACAATGAGCATGTTTCAACACACTGCCATTTAAGTATTTTTTAGAGTAAGGCTGCACTCTAATTTAGTAACATGCTTGGAGACATGTTAAATGTCATCAAATAAATTGTAAGCAATCAAATGATTAAGTGGACCTTTTATTTAAACTTAAGCTTTTTGATGTGACGTCACATTTATTAAACACCTTTCTTCCCCTCGTCAAAAAAATTGTCACACCCCTTCCCCTCAGATGCGTGACGTCATTTATGAACGGCCTCAAATATCATTGTTTTGATTTGAACAAAGCTATGTTTTGTCATTGTAAAAGAGAGCTATGTCTCTTAACCTGACGAAACTGTTCTAACAGAAATCGCTATAAAAGACTATTTGAGAAATAAAATGACCCGAAACAATGGAACTGAAGTCAAACCAAAAGATCTTTGTTTACCCGGGGCCCCGAAGGCCAGGAGACAGATGGGGCTGACCGCCATAAAGATCTTGTTGATGCGGGTCAGACGGTCAATTTCGTCCTCGTCGCCAGGCGAGCTGGTCACATTGGTGTAGGCGTTGAATATACTGACGTCAGTGGCCATCTCACGCCTCGATGACGTCAGTGGCAGCTGGTGTGGGAAAACCCGATCACGTCTTGGCCTTGACATTGGTGTTCAGACATTGAACTCTGACCCTAATCTCGAGGTCATTAGCGGTAGCACAAATACTGAGACTCTAGCTAGCAAACTTATTGAATGAAATTTGTGAGCAAAGATATTCCGAGTATGTCTTAATATAATATAGCCTTTGTCCTAATCTAATGTTCAATGTAGAGTTTCATTCAATAAAAAATATCGGGGCTTTTGAATCAACAACAAGAAGAGATTATCTAAATACTAGAAAAACTAAATAGATAATCTAAATTTACTTTGACTCTGGTTATTATTTAGTGTTGGTTAGAAAACAAAGAAAATTTGTTGATATTTATTTTTTATTTTTTAATAGACTTATTCTTATCAATTTATGTTTTATCTAAAAAAACTCCAACTGCAGTTCACTGAATGATAGACAGGGTAATGAAACAGTCCGTGTCTATCTCTATTTTTTGTTTGTTTGCCTCAAAATATCAAATCAGATTAACTTCATTGTAAATCAGTTATTTATTTTCTTTCGCCATACTTTAGGAAATGGGTCAAAATGAAAAGGAATATTTATCGCTACACAGGCGGAGTTTAGTTTAAGACGACATTAAAAATGGAATCATAACTTCCGCTTGACAGAAAGCACTTTTTGATGACGTTATTTAATGTTATATATGTTATTAAAAAATGGGAATGAAACATTGACACGCTATTTTAGAGCAGTGACGGATGCACCAGTACTGCACTAACTTGGCACCAGTACTGCACTAACTTGGCACCAGTACTGCACTAGCTTGGCACCAGTACTGCACTAACTCGGCTACAGTACTGCGCTAACTTGGCAACAGTACTACACTAACTTGGCACCAGTACTCCACTAACTTGGCACCATTACTCCAATAACTTGGCACTAGTACTGCACTAATTTGAAACCAGTACTGCACTAACTTGGCACCAGTACTTCACTAACTTGGCACCAGTACTCCACTAACTTGGCACTAGTACTGCACTAACTTGGCACCAGTACTGCACTAACTTGACACCAGTACTGCACTAACTTGGCACTAGTACTGCACTAACTTGGCACCAGTACTGCACTAACTTGACACCAGTACTGCACTAACTTGGCACCAGTACTGCACTAAGTTGGCACCAGTACTCCACTAACTTGACACCAGTACTGCACTAACTTGGCACCAGTACTGCACTAACTTGGCACCAGTACTCCACTAAAATGGCACCAGTACTGCACTAACTTGGCACCAGTACTGCACTAACTTGGCACCAGTAATGCACTAAGTTGGCACCAGTACTGCACTAACTTGGCACCAGTACTGCACTAACTTGGCACCTAAAGCTCATTTTATGACTTTACTTTGATAATGTTGTACATTGACAGATCTGAGCACGTGACTTATGTGCATGAGTTATATGGCGAGATCTTTTGTGAGCGAGAAGTTAAAATAATTTGTGTTTCTTGCATAGCGCTAAATGTCCATATTGGTTTAACATGCCGAAAGCATTCTGACAATTGACACATGTGTTGTCTATTGCCTCCTGTCCCCAACTTCCAGTTGCTTACACACTCAATATGCAGCCCGACAAAGTTTCATCTTCACAGATGTATTGCAGACACGGCAGCATTTACAGGGGCCCGAATGATCAGCATATTGATAGTGTCCTTACGTAACAGAGAAGTAAGTTCATCTGTGTGATTCGTTTGTTTGGTTCGTGTTATTCAAGTCTGCAGAGGTCCTGCTATAAATGGAACTTTTTGTAAGAGAGCCTGAGACAAACAAACAATGACGTCACAACTGCTTCGATTGTATCTTATGTGGCTTTATTATACAATCATATCATCATTTCAAGAATGCCTAAATTCACAGTCATTATAACACACGCTTAAATTCACAGTCATTATAACACACGCCTAAATTCACAGTCATTATAACACACGCCTAAATTCACAGTCATTATAACACACGCCTAAATTCACAGTCATTATAACACACGCCTAAATTCACAGTCATTATAACACACGCCTAAATTCACAGTCATTATAACACACGCCTAAATTCACAGTCATTATAACACACGCCTAAATTCACAGGCATTATAACACACGCTTAAAAGTATTATCACATTTCATCATAAGGAAACATAGTAAATTATAGTAATACAGTACAACATAAGAAAAAATGGTAAATTATAGTAAATTATATTAATACAGAGAAGCACATAAGGTTGTTTACATAAATCAGTAGATGCTTGGGTCAGTAGATGCTTGGGTCAGTAGATGCTTGGGTCAGTAGATGCTTGGGTCAGTAGATGCTTGGGTCAGTAGATACTTGGGTCAGTAGATACTTGGGTCAGTAGATACTTGGGTCAGTAGATGCTTGGGTCAGTAGATACTTGGGTCAGTAGATACTTGGGTCAGTAGATAGAGGGCCTCAATGTGAATATTACATCATCGTTGTCTATTTAATGATTATATTACACTTTAACCTTGACTGCATCCGAATACTTGTTATGTGTATGTGCTATCAGGGCAACATATCAAGTGACCGTTAGTGTTTACGTCCAATTATATGAACTTAGCACGAGAAAGGTACGCAAGCTCCACACTTGATGTCATATGTCATGTGTTGTCAAATGTGTCCTGTGACATCACACGTGATCTTGATGTCATATGTCATGTGTTGTCAAATGTGTCCTGTGACATCACACGTGATCTTGATATCATATGTCATGTGTTGTCAAATGTGTCCTGTGATATCACACGTGATCTTGATGTCATATGTCATGTGTTGTCAAATGTGTCCTGTGACATCACACGTGATCTTGATGTCATATGTCATGTGTTGTCAAATGTGTCCTGTGACATCACACGTGATATTGATGTCATATGTCATGTGTTGTCAAATGTGTCCTGTGACATCACACGTGATCTTGATGTCATATGTCATGTGTTGTCAAATGTGTCCTGTGACATCACACGTGATATTCATGGACAGACTCACAGACTGACTCATGGTTAGACTCATGGATAGACCTACTGACAGACTCATGTCCAGCGTCACACCCACGGACAGATTCATGTCCAGCGTCACACCCACGGACAGACTCATGTCCAGCTTCACACCCACGGGCAGACTCATGTCCAGCGTCATGGCGACTCGACCGTCCTTGCGCTGACCTTATTGAAGAAGTAAACTGACCGCCTGTCGACCGAGGACGAAATGGACGAAGATCTCCGTGGCAGGAACGTGTAGTCCTCCAAGTTTCTCAGCACCGAGTCGTGCAGGGGCGGCTGGTGTTTCTTGTACTCCCTGTCTGAGGGCGCCATATTCCAGCCAGCATACTGGGAATCAGCGTTGGAGTCGTGTTCGCTGTAAACTGAGCCCTTGACCGGGTCTAGTAAATGACCAGTGCTGGCTATAGAGCCTCGCCGTGGCTGGGTGAGCTCCCTTGTGTTTTCAGACATATGAATACCATACATCTCAAAGGCAGACATCAGCGGTTCTCTACATGTCGTCGTTGCGTGACCCTTCATGATAGATGTAGGAGCTGTAAAACCGATAAGCATAAGAAAATACGACAAAAATGAGATAGACAAATTTTACGAAATTACTAGCGGCGTTGCCATAGTTACAATGCTACCCAGCGGCGGAGCGTGGGTATGTGCCGCCCGGGGCAGAAATCAGGTTTGCTCGGAAAAATAGTTGAACTATGTTGACATTATAAAGAAAATATATTTTTTTATTAGAAATAAATAAATATTAAGGGATTATACACGAAGAAAAGCTTTAATTATTTGAACAGTAATTTAACCATACTGCTTTTCCTTATAGCACAATCTTAATTGTATGAATGTTGCACAATCTTAATTGTATGAATGTTGTTCAATAGCACAATCTTAATTGTATGAATGTTGTTCAATAGCACAATCTTAATTGTATAAATGTTGTTCAATAGCACAATCTTAATTGTATAAATGTTGTTCAATAGCACAATCGTAATTGTATAAATGTTGTTCAATAGCACAATCTTAATTGTATAAATGTTGTTCAATAGCACAATCTTAATTGTATGAATGTTGTTCAATAGCACAATCTTAATTGTATAAATGTTGTTCAATAGCACAATCTTAATTGTATGAATGTTGTTCAATAGCACAATCTTAATTGTATAAATGTTGTTCAATAGCACAATCTTAATTGTATAAATGTTGTTCAATAGCCAAAGTTGCTAATTGGGTAAATCTTGTTGTATTCATTATTGATCGTAATTAATGTTCCATTAACTTAATTTGAGATACGCTTTTATTTTAGGAAAATTCTACGTAATGTTATTTTATTAGGCAGTGCAAATACAAGCTTAAATATCTTAATAAACTCGAATAAATCAAGTGGCCTGGAATTCATAATTCATTTTCTTACCCCTAAGGTAAAATAGCTTTTGCTTGACAATTTCTTGTTAGATACTTTGAATCTAAATGCTCTAACCTGAAGGCGAAATTTCAAAGACCAGTAGATTAGCTAGAGTACGAAAATCATATCTGTTTTCCGAATTCTTTAAACTGCCAAAATCTCACATGAATTTCTAAAGTAGCTCACCTACAAATTTTTTCTCAACTTTTTTCTACATAACGTTGCTTTGATCGCCAAAAAGTTGCTCTCTTGTTCTTTGACTGGAAGGTTCCATTAAAATGATAAGGTCTTCAAATTAATTTTTAGCAAATGCCAAAGCATCCTTTAAGTATTCCATTACATTCTCTGTGAGTAGCATCTGAAAGGCATTCTTAGCCATATAATTTGTAAATAATTTCGGGCATAATTGACTTTATAAAGAACATGTGTCCAGATAGTAAATGTTTCCAAATGTAAATTTTTAAAAAAGCAAAGAAAAGAGAAAGATTTAATAGTGGCCAGCAAAGTTCCTGCGTCTGTTCGTGCGTTTAACTTTTCGTCTGCCTCACCAAACGAGAGAGCAAATTATTGGCGATAATAATGTCAAACTTTGTAACAAGAATTTTTCCACTTTGTTTTGTTTTATTTTACAACAACATTTTGTTCTTCTTTTTAAATACGGTATTCAATTCTTTTTTCTCCGATTTCTCATTCCTTCTATTTCTCTATTTGCGAACACTAAGTAATGTTGAGCACTTGTTCCTAAGTACATATATTTTATGGATTTAGTTTATGCCAGTTGTTAATTCCTTTAGATAAGCAATTTTGTTCATTATATTTTAGGAGAATAACCCATATAAATATGCAACATTATTTTTCACAACAGGCACATGAGCTCACACGCGTTAGTCTTTAACATGTTACCCGTCTCATCTCTATCTTGGTGTGAGCTCTGTGTCTAATTTGTTGGACACTCCTCTAACTATCTCAAATCTTGATGTACGTGAACTTTATTTATATTACGTCCATCAATATTACAATTATTTGGTTGTTATTGGAATTTAACGGATACATTTCTACATGAGCGGCTGACAAACTTGAATCAGTTACAATAACCAGCACGTTGTTTCGTGTTTTTATTCTACTCCAGCATAACGGCTTTTCAGTTAATTAGCATTAGTATCCGAAGATTTTTTTGGAGTTTGAAGTTTTGGCATTAGAAACGTTCACATATTTTAATATAGTTTCTTCTTTTTTAAAAAGTAGTTGTTTCTTTTGGAGTTTCTTTTATTTTATTTCAATTTAATTTAAAGTTTTCAATTTCTATAAGCTAATTAACAATGAGGAATTTGCCGCCCCAACAAGGTACCTCCCGGGTCATTCAGTCGGCCCATATTCGAAATTTTTGGGTACGGTTGTTTTCCCCTTTTACAACAGGAGTGACTGTAAAATTTGAAGAATCAATTAAGTTACCAGCTGATCAGTTTCACGCTCTCATTCTACTTAAGCCTCATAGATTTTAATTTCAGTAGCAGAAGTATCAGAATAATTTATTTATATCCAATATGGAAGTTGAAGTTTGGCATTAGCAACGTTGACATATTTTAGGATAAGTTACTTATCCTTTATTTCTTTAATAAATTTCTTATGGATGTTTATTTTATTTTGATTTAAAAATTCCAATTTAAACAAAAATCATTCGGAGAAGCTAATTAACGACCAGGAATTTGCCGCCCGTAACAAAGTGCCGCCCGGGGGATTTGCCCCCTCTTGCACCCCTCTCGCTACGCCACTGATGCTACCGTTTATTCTAAAAAAAAATAAAATATAGCAATCATTTAATTAAACTCTACTATAATTTTACGTGTTTTAAGGGATAATTAGTAGTTATACTAATTCAATGAAATATAAATGAATGAGGTAGCAATTGATATAAGCACATAATGGACGAGATTCTAAATAGAAGCTGCATGGTTTGACATGTCTGTGATAATTCATTCTAATGCATAGTTGTAAAAATAATGTAATGTTTTTTTTCCAGTTTGTTAATGTAACTTACATGCACTTCTTACCTTAACGAGATGCATTTCTTTCCTGACTTACATGCATTTACAAACCGAATGACATGGAAATGTTATCTAGTTAACACGCACCAGTTACGTCCCCTTCTCACCTGGCTCGCTACCGACTTGGTTCAAGAGATTCTTCTCGATCTCATCTATCAACGTGCTGCTGGTGGAGCCTCGTCTTGTTGGGTAGCGTAAGAGTCTCACAAACTCACGTCTAAACTTACGCCCGAAACAACAATAGACCAGGAAGTTTGTTGCGTTATGGAAGTACAGGAGCAGTACTGCAAAGTTGTACACTGTGGAGGGAGGGAGGGGGGACCAATGTATAAACAACGATAGACCAGGAAGTTGATGACATTATGGAAGTACAGGAGCAGTACTGCAAAGTTGTACACTGTGGAGGGAGGGAGGGGGGACCAATGTACAAACAACGATAGACCAGGAAGTTGATGACATTATGGAAGTACAGGAGCAGTACTAAAAGTTGTACACTGTGTGTGGGGGGGGCATAACCAGATTACATAACTTGACCTATATTCGGTCAAGAGTTAACAAATAAATAATAAAGCCCATATATATGAGACATACCTAAAGTATTAATTATGTTAAATATAACACGGACCGCGTGACAGACCCCTGTGACATCTCGAGGGCTGGAGTGAACCTCCAGTGACCCGTGGAGGTCAAATATAGCAGATGCTACTCATGCTACATTGAGATACATAGAGATAAACTAAAAATTCATTAATGTAATTACGTTACGTTTGATACATCTCAAATTTTGATACAATGTATTTTTAGGCGACACAAGTCTATGTGTATAATTTTAGCTCCATAGGATCATGGGAAATGGGTCATTTTTTACCTTTGTTTTTTTCCGCGGGCGGGCGGGACTACGACAGACAGAGAACGACAAGACGGTGAAGTTAATATAAGGGATTTAAAAACATGGGACTGTCCCCCTCCCCCTTGTCACAAACTGTCACACATCTTGGACTAAAGTACGTCACACTTTCGAACAAAAATGTTGTTTTTTATTAACAAAATAATCAAAATTTAATATAAAACAGTGTGACGTCACACTTGGCCGGACACCCCCTCCCCCCTGTCACAAACTGTCACACTTTCTTACACCCCCTCCCCCCTCTGGAGCGTGACGTACTTTATGGACGGCCCCTTGACAGGGACAACAAATATATTTGTAACCGATACTAGAACAAATATATTTGTGATAAAAACCTAGAACAAAGCTGTATGTGATATAAACTATAATGTAGCTCTATGGACACATGACTGGCAATGGGATTACCCAGTTCGCCTTTAGCTGACCCTATGGGGCTGGTGACGTCATACAAACTACAATGAAGTTCTATGGACACATGACTGACAATGTCATTACCCAGTTCGCCTTTAGCTGACCCTATGGGGCTGGTGACGTCATACAAACTACAATGTAGCTCTATGGACACATGACTGACAATGTCATTACCCAGTTCGCCTTTAGCTGACCCTATGGGGCTGGTGACGTCATACACACTACAATGTAGCTCTATGGACACATGACTGACAATGTCATTACCCAGTTCGCCTTTAGCTGACCCTATGGGGCTGGTGACGTCATACATAACGTTGATGTTGGTGTAGAGCAGCGCTGCTGGGAAGGCCGTCAGGACGAATGAAAAACTCGAGACTAGGACGAGGGCCAGTAACTGTTGCCTGGCTAACATTGATAAAACAACGTTAACAGGTGGACGATGGTACATCATTGATGGTACTGGTACGTTCAAAAAAGGTTTGCTAGCTGTAAAATAGCAGTAAATCAATTCGGGTTTTTTCTTGGTTGTTATTTAACATTTAATGCATTCTTTTGTGATATGAATTCTATGCCGCACTATTAGAACATCATGTCACATTCAACCATCACATATCTCTTAAAGTACTGTGGTCTCACTATTAGAACATTTCACATTCAACCATCACATATCTCTTAAAGTACTGTGGTCTCACTATTAGAACATGTAACATTCAACCATCCCCTATATCTTAAAGTACTGTGGTTTCACTATTAGAACATGTAACATTCAACCATCACCTATCTCTTAAAGTACAGTGGTCTCACTATTAGAACATGCACCATTCAACCATCACATATCTCTTAAAGTACTGTGGTCTCACTATTAGAACATGTCACATTCAACCATCCCCTATATCTTAAATTACTGTGGTCTCACCATTTGAACATGCCACATCTAACCATCACCCATCTCTTAAAGTACTGTGGTCTCACCATTTGAACATGTCACATTCAACCATCCCCTATATCTTAAAGTATTGTGGTCTCACTATTTGAACATGTCATATTCAACCATCCCCTATATCTAAAAGTATTGTGGTCTCAATATTTGAAAATGTCATATTCAGCCATCCCCTATATCTTAAAGTACTGTGGTCTCACCATTTGAACATGTCACATTCAACCATCCCCTATCTCTTAAAGTACTGTGGTCTCACCATTTGAACATGCCACATCTAACCATCCCCTATATCTTAAAGTACTGTGGTCTCACTATTTGAACATGTCACATTGAACCACCGCCAGCACCCACCCCTTACCTCTATAAGTGCTGTTGTTGTTGACAAACCCCGAATCTCGCCTATTATGGACAAAGAAGAGAGCGATATTGAACAACAAGAGCAATATCCCTGGAACGCCACAGAACACACAAAATTGAATGTAGATGGTGGTCGACCTTGACACGAAATTACACTTGATTGTGTACCTGGAATGGTGTACAAAATTACACTTGATTGTGTACCTGGAATGATGTACAAAATTACACTTGATTGTGAACGTGGAATGATGTACAAAATTAAACTTGATTGTGTACCTGTAATGGTGAACAAGCAGTCGTCCAATTCATTAAGGGAGAGTTAGGCTTACCAGGTACTCAGTCAATGACGTCATAGCGTCCTACAGCGTAAGATCGGACCAGATATACAATACGGTAAGTAAGAATTCAGTACACTATTCTAAAAATCTAGATGGTTTGTAATGTTTTTAAAGCAATAAACTGTATATTTGTGTTCTTGTGCAATCAATTTGTTTCCCTACCTTACATGGAGGGCTGGAGTTCAAGTCTACCTGGACACTACCTTACATGGAGGGCTGGAGTTCAAGTCTACCTGGACACTACCTTACATGGAGGGCTGGAGTTCAAGTCTACCTGGACACTACCTTACATGGAGGGCTGGAGTTCAAGTCTACCTGGACACTACCTTACATGGTGTGTTATATACTCCAAGGTATAACCTATACCTGTGTGCTATATACCCCAATGTCTCACCTATACCTGAGTGCTATATACCCCAAGGTATCACCTATACCTGTGTGCTATATACCCCAAGGTATCACCTATACCTGTGTGCTATATACCCCAATATCTCACCTATACCCGTGTGCTATATACCCCAAGGTATCACCTATACCTGAGTGCTATATACCCCAAGGTATAACCTATACCTGAGTGCTATATACCCTAATGTCTCACCTATACCTAAGTGCTATATACCCCAATGTATCACCTATACCTGAGTACTATATACCCCAATATCTCACCTATACCTGTGTGCTATATACCCCAATGTGTCAACTATACCTGAGTGCCATATATACCCCAATGTATCACCTATACCTGTGTGCTATATACCCCAATGTATCACCTATACCTGAGTGCTATATACCCCAATGTATCACCTATACCTGAGTGCTATATACCACAATGTATCACCTATACCTGTGTGCTATATACCCCAAGGTATCACCTATACCCGAGTACTATATACCCCAATGTCTCACCAATACCTGTGTGCTATATACCTCAATGTCTCACCTATACCTGTGTGCTATATACCTTAATGTCTCACCTATACCTGTGTGCTATATACCCCAAGGTATCACCTATACCTGTGTGCTATATACCTTAATGTCTCACCTACACCTGTGTGCTATATACCCCAAGGTATCACCTATACCCGAGTACTATATACCCCAATGTCTCACCAATACCTGTGTGCTATATACCTCAATGTCTCACCTATACCAGAGTATTACATATATCAAAGTCTTACTTATTCCCGCGTGTTAACCGTACCTACAAGTCACTCACCCGTGTCTGTCCTTGACCTGTACTCCTATGGTAATGAGCAGCACCTCAACCACACCAATGACACAACACATGGCCACAATGGCCGCCTGGGGCCGGATACAGGGGGGGATCCTCTTGGTACTGTCAAAGAAACAGGAACAGACAACTGATGTCTTAGAAAGAAGAACAGACAACTGATGTCATAGAAACAAGAACAGACAACTGATGTCATAGAAAGAAGAACAGACAACTGATGTCATAGAAACAAGAACTGACAACTGATGTCATAAAAACAAGAACAGACAACTGATGTCATAGAAACAAGAACAGACAACTGATGTCATAGAAACAAGAACAGACAACTGATGTCATAGAAACAAGAACATACAACTGATGTCATAGAAACAAGCACAGACAACTAATGTGTGAACTAATTATAATATGTGCATGCAGCTTTACCACACCTCCCCCAATACCTGTATGATACGCCCCTGCATAATGTACAACTGAAATATACTAGTATTTTCAACAAAAAAAATAATATTAAAATTTATTTATTCTTCGCTTTTATTCAAATAAAAAAATGTTAAAATAATTGTGGTATTGCTAAACGTATTATTTAATGTTAAATTCCTGGCCAACATTGTTTTGTGGCAACAAGCTTTTTTAACTAGTCTAAGACTTGGTGTAAGTTGCACTCACAGACCTTAACTAGCAGATACGTATTTTTGAAATATTATATGTGTGTTTGAGATTTATTTGCTAGGTGTCTACACATTTGTTTATTTGTTTGTCTTATTAGTATTTATTTTTGTAAGTTGTGTATGATTATATGTTAATTCAGGCGATGTTTGTTGATGCCGATCTGTAATAATCAATATAAAAGTCACACTGTTATCTACTGCAATGGGCCACGATCAGTTTTAAAAGGACACGACCAACTGTGAAGGGGCGATTACTGCTGTATGAAGACTGAGATGTTACAACGGGAAAGATTGTTCTAAATGGGGAATAATTTTCTGTAAGGGAGAATATTCACACTAATGGAAAGGTATCGCCTGCAAGGTACTCTATCGTCTATATGGGTGACATATTCCACTACTAAAGACTTGACCAGCTGACCTCTGCATCACGTAACACAAGCGACATCCGGTTATGAGGACGACATGCCAACTACTGATGGACAGTGTTGTGAAGGTCAACCACCGGACGTAACTGAAACCAAGAAATGACTTGAATGAGATGATACAGGTACTTTGGATATCTAGCTAGTCTAGACGTCACCTAGGTAATCTATACCTAACCTAGGTAATCTATACCTCACCTAGGTAATCTATACATCATTTAGGTAATCTATACCTCACCTAGGTAATCTATACCTCACCTAGGTCTTCTATAGGTCACCTAGGTCTTCTATAGGTCACCTAGGTCTTCTATAGGTCACCTAGGTCTTCTATAGGTCACCTAGGTCTTCTATAACGCACCTAGGTCTTATATAGGTCACCTTGGTATTCTATACCTTACCTGGGTGTTGTGTAGGTCACCTAGGTATTCTATACATTACCTAGACATTTAATACATCCTATACGAATTGTATATATTTTTCATCTAGCTCGAAAAGTTATTGTCCAAAAGTTATTGTCCAAAAGTTATTGTCCAAAAATTATTGGCCAAACGTTATTGTCCAAAAGTTAGTGTCCAAAAGTTATTGTCCAAATGTTATCGTCCAAAAGTTATTGTCCAAAAATTATTGTCCAAAAGTTATTGTCCAAAAGTTATTGTCCAAAAGTTATTGTCCAAAAGTTATTGTCCAAAAGTTATTGTCCAAACGTTATAGTCCAAAAGTTATTTTCCAAAAGTTATTGTCCAAAAATTATTGGCAAGGCAAGTCAAGACAAGGCAAGGCAAGGGCAAGGCAAGGCAAGACAAGCCAAGACAAGAAAAGCAAAGCAAAGCCAAGACAAGCCAAGACAAGGCAAGACAAGCCAAGCAAAGACAAGCCAAGCCAAGCCTGTAACAAGCCAAGCCAAGACAAGACAAGCCAAGACAAGCCAAGACAAGACAAGCCAAGCCAAGACAAGACAAGACAAGCCAAACCAAGACAAGACAAGCCAAGCCATGACAAGCCAAGCCATGACAAGACAAGCCAAGACAAGACAAGCCAAGCCAAGACAAGACAAGCCAAACCAAGACAAGCCAAGACAAGACAAGCCAAGCCAAAACAACCCAAGACAAGCCAAGCCATGACAAGCAACTCATTCAACATTTTAGGTAGTACATAGAGACCTTGTACTCATGATGGTATTCTGATATATCTATATTCTAATATATCCACATTCTAATATATCCACATTCTAATATATCCATATTCTAATATATCCATATTCTAATATACCAACATTCTAATATACCAACATTATAAACATTCTAATATACCAACATTCTATAAACCAACATTCTAATATAACCACATTCTATAAACCAACATTCTAATATACCAACATTCTAATATATCAACATTATAATATACCAACATTCTAATATACCAACATTCTATAAACCAACATTCTAATATAACCACATTCTATAAACCAACATTCTAATATACCAACATTCTAATATATCAACATTATAATATATCAACATTATAATATACCAACATTCTAATATACCAACATTCTATAAACCAACATTCTAATATAACCACATTCTATAAACCAACATTCTAATATACCAACATTCTAATATATCAACATTATAATATACCAACATTCTAATATACCAACATTCTATAAACCAACATTCTAATATAACCACATTCTATAAACCAACATTCTAATATACCAACATTCTAATATATCAACATTATAATATACCAACATTCTAATATACCAACATTCTAATATACGAACATTCTGATATACCAACATTCTGATATAACCACATTCTAATATACCAACATTCTAATATACCAAAATTATAATATACGAACATTCTAATATACCAACATTCTAATATAACCACATTCTATAAACCAACATTCTAATATACCAACATTCTAATATATCAACATTATAATATACCAACATTCTAATATACCAACATTCTAATATACGAACATTCTGATATACCAACATTCTGATATAACCACATTCTAATATACCAACATTCTAATATACCAAAATTATAATATACGAACATTCTAATATACCAACATTCTAATATACCAACTATCTAATATATCAACATTCTAATATACCAACATTCTAATATACCCACATTCTAATATGAAAACATTCTAATATATCAACATTCTAATATACCTATATTCTAATATACGAACATTCTATTATACCCACATTGTAACATACCCACATTCTAACATACCCACATTCTCATATACCCACATTCTAATATACCCACATATAACATACCCACATTCTAATATACCCACATTCTAACATACCCACATTCTAATGTACCCACATTCTAATATACCCACATTCTAATATACCCACATTCTAATATACCCACATTCTAATATACCAATATTCTAATATACGAACAATCTAATATACCCACATTGTAACATACCCACATTCTAACATTCCCACATTCTAATATACCCACATTCTAATATACCCACATTCTAACATACCCACATTCTAATATACCCACATTCTAATATACCCACATTCTAACATACCCACATTCTAATATACCCACATTCTAATATACCCACATTCTAATATACCCACATTCTCTCATACCCACATTCTAATATACCCACAATCTAACATACCCACATTCTAATATACCCACATTCTAATATCCCACGCAGACACATATGAGCGTTAGGTCTAGTTAGATGTTAGAGATAATGGCGCCTTACAGTTAGTGTTAGTAGTAAGGTAAGTTAAATGATAATTAATGTCCCATTATTTCACAAGGCGGGCTAAATAGTGTACACTAACGGTTGAAACAGAATTTTATATAAAATGAAATAATTCGCCCGCCATTTAAGATTTCACAATGTTGACGAACGCTTTACAATCTCCTTGTATGAAAGTGTGAGCTCATTGTGGTGGTGGTATGAAAGTGTGAGCTCATTATGATGGTGCTATGAAAGTTTGAGCTCATTATGGTGGTGCTATGAAAGTTTGAGCTCATTATGGTGGTGGTATGAAATTGTGAGCTCATTATGGTGGTGGTATGAAAGTGTGAGCTGATTATGGTGGTGGTATGAAAGTGTGAGCTGATTATGGTGGTGGTATGAAAGTGTGAGCTCATTATGGTGGTGGTATAAAAGTGTGAGCTCATTATGGTGGTGGTATGAAAGTGTGAGCTCATTATTGTGGTGGTATGAAAGTGTGAGCTCATTATGGTGGTGGTATGAAAGTGTGAGCACATTATGGTGGTGGTATAAAAGGGTGAGCTCATTATGGTGGTGGTATGAAAGTGTGAGCTCATTAGGGTAGTGGTATGAAAGTGTGAGCTCATTATGGTGGTGGTATGAAAGTGTGAGCTCATTATGTTGGCGGTATGAAAGTGTGAGCTCATTGTGGTGGTGGTATGAAAGTGTGAGCTCATTATGATGGTGCTATGACAGTTTGAGCTTATGGGGTTGCGGTATGAAAGTGTGAGCTCATTGTGGTGGTGGTATGAAAGTGTGAGCTCATTACGGTGGTGGTATGAAATTGTGAGCTCATTATGGTGGTGGTATGAAAGTGTGAGCTCATTATGGTGGTGGTATGAAAGTGTGTGCTCATTATGATGGTGCTATGAAGGTTTGAGCTCATTATGGTGGTGGTATGAAATTGTGAGCTCATTATGATGGTGGTATGAAAGTGTGAGCTCATTATGATGGTGGTATGAAAATGTGAGCTCATTATGGTGGTGGTATGAAAGTGTGAGCTCATTATGGTGGTGGTATGAAAGTGTGAGCTCATTATGGTGGCGGTATGAAAGTGTGAGCTCATTGTGGTGGTGGTATGAAAGTGTGAGCTCATTATGATGGTGCTATGAAAGTTTGAGCTCATTATCGTGGTGGTATGCAATTGTGAGCTCATTATGGTGGTGGGATGAAAGTGTGAGCTCATTATGGTGATGATATGAAAGTGTGAGCTCATTATGGTGGTGGTATGAAAGTGTGAGCTTATTATGGTGGTGGTATGAAAGTGTGAAATAATTGTGGTGGTGGTATGAAAGTTTTAGCACATTGTGGTGGTGGTATGAAAGTGTGAGCTTATTATGGTGGTGGTATGAAAGTGTGAGCTCATTGTGGTGGTGGTATGAAAGTTTTAGCTCATTGTGGTGGTGGTATGAAAGGGTGAGCTCATTATGGTGGTGGTATGAAAGTGTGAGCTGATTGTGGTGGTGGTATGAATGTGTAAGCTCATTATGGTGATGATATGAAAGCCTGTGATATTATGGTGGTGGTGGTCCACTGGTAAGGTAACTGCCCTGAGGTGTCCTGGAGATGACTTGATCCTGATAGGGTTGGTGGCTGCGAAGATTTGACTTATTGAATCTTAACGACAAGAAGAGAAACACACGTGATCTAGAATCAACCTTCGTTAGGTGTAGCCGACCAGAGTAACAAACACAAACCTTTAATGACGTCATTGTAAACTCTCTGACCACTACAAGATAAGACAAGTCTCACAGCTAACAGTTAACATCCTCGTTATAATCTAGGGGTAAGCTACCAATACAGTGGACAGTGGCTACTTATTACGTTATAAGCTAGGGGTAAGCTACAAATACAGTGGGCAGTGGCTACTTATTACGTTATAAGCTAGGGGTAAACTACCAATACAGTGGGCAGTGGCTACTTATTACGTTATAAGCTAGGGGTAAACTACCAATACAGTGGGCAGTGGCTACTTATTACGTTATAAGCTAGGGGTAAACTACCAATACAGTGGGCAGTGGCTACTTATTACGTTATAAGCTAGGGGTAAACTACCAATACAGTGGACAGTGGTCACTTATTACGTTATAAGCTAGGGGTAAACTACAAATACAGTGGACAGTGGCTACTTATTACGTTATAAGCTAGGGGTAAACTACCAATACAGTGGACAGTGGCTACTTATTACGTTATAAGCTAGGGGTAAACTACCAATACAGTGGACAGTGGCTACTTATTACGTTATAAGATAGGGGTAAGCTACCAATACAGTGGGCAGTGGTCACTTATTACGTTATAAGCTAGGGGTAAACTACCAATACAGTGGACAGTGGTCACTTATTACGTTATAAGCTAGGGGTAAACTACCAATACAGTGGGCAGTGGCTACTTATTACGTTATAAGCTAGGTGTAAACTACCAATAAAGTGGACAGTGGCTACTTCTTACGTTATAAGCTAGGGGTAAACTACCAATACAGTGGACAGTGGTCACTTATTACGTTATAAGCTAGGGGTAAACTACCAATACAGTGGACAGTGGCTACTTATTACGTTATAAGCTAGAGGTAAGCTGCCAATAAAGTGGACAGTGGCTACTTACGGGCAGATGTTTTGATCGTATGCCCAGAACTCTTCCCCCATGATGGCGGCTCCCAAGAACCGGGGCATGGACACGGCCAGTGTAATAATGTTACAAACACACAAGCTCGTCAGGTAGACAGAGAACAGGTTGTCCCTCATGGTCCGTGATGACAGCACACATATGGCCAGAACATTACCTGTAAATACAAAAACAGGAAAATGTAAGTTCCATAATAACGGGGTATTAGTTAGCCTGACAGGACGTAACACAACAGCGATCGTTTCGACAAAGAGCCTTCCTCAACGGACAAATAGTACACATCCATCTCTACTGGACTACTTGGATTTTACCGCAGCTAAGTGTTTTTATTCTTTCGTTGTATTCGTTTTATTTTTGTACTATTTGTCCGTTGAGGAAGGCTCTTTGCCGAAACGTTCGCTGTTGTGTTACGTCCTGTCAGGCTAACTCATACCCTGTTTATATGTTATACATTTACTAAAAAACCGATGGTCATCAAGAAGACTGGACCTACGATCATCATCACAACCACCCAACAGAAAACATGACGTCACCAGACTGGACACGTCGAGACTGACCTATAAAACCGATGGTCATCAAGACGACTGGACCAACGATCATCATCACAATGTTGATCTGCTCGAGTCTGTAGAGTTCACTCGTCACAAGTTCGGGGATGAGCGATGAGTTGAAATCTTGGATATTGATCAGTCTCATTGTGTCATCCATTCATGAGTTAATCCATTGTCATCTGGTATATCAAAATGTCATCCGCCATTGAGCTCAGTCAAAATGTCATCCACCCATGAGCTCAGTCAAAATGTCATAGATCTATGAGCTCAGTCAAAATGTCATATATCTATGAGCTCAGTCAAAATGTCATAGATCTATGATCTGTGTCATTGTGACATCAACTTGTCTGGTGTTTCTTGATCCAACACTAAGCTGTGACATTATTAAGATAACTTTCTTCCACATAATTGCCACTGACTCTGGCAGTTCTCACTTGACCAATGTGGCTAACTAACATCCCTCATCTCACATCTGAAAGACATGCAATAGTGTTTAAAAATGCAACAACAATTGAAAGCTTATCAAGTTCATATTTATCAATAAGAAAGAAACTGGACGCATTTTTGTTGGACGCATGTTTGTTGGACACATGTTTGTTGGACGCATGTTTGTTGGACGCATGTTTGTTGGACGCATGTTTGTTGGACGCATGTTTGTTGGATGCATGTTTGTTCCTTTAGTCCAACAGCTAGAAGTAAAATCCTTCTTCTAGCTATGAATCCAGAGGCTTAGGGAAATTAGAAGAGGGTGGATGTGGCTTGCTCTGTGTTAAAAAAATAATTTATCTCAAATTTAAGAGGGAAATAGGGATCATAACGGGAAAATTTACTTGTTATCAACTCCAATCAAATATGTCACCAACATTTGACTTGAATCATTCAATTATCTTTTGTGACTTGAATCATTCAATTATCTAGTGTGCCTTGAATCATTCAATTATCAATTGTGCCTTGAATCATTCAATTATCAATTGTGCCTTGAATCATTCAATTATCTTTTGTGCCTTGAATCATTCAATTATCTTTTGTGCCTTGAATCATTCAATTATCTTTTGTGCCTTGAATCATTCAATTATCTTTTGTGCCTTGAATCATTCAATTATCTTTTGTGCCTTGAATCATTCAATTATCTTTTGTGCCTTGAATCATTCAATTATCTTTTGTGCCTTGAATCATTCAATTATCTTTTGTGCCTTGAATCATTCAATTATCTTTTGTGCCTTGAATCATTCAATTATCTTTTGTGCCTTGAATCATTCAATTATCTTTTGTGCCTTGAATCATTCAATTATCTTTTGTGACTTGAATCATTCAATTATCTTTTGTGCCTTGAATAATTCAATTATCTTTTGTGCCTTGAATCATTCAATTATCTTTTGTGCCTTGAATCATTCAATTATCTTTTGTGCCTTGAATCATTCAATTATCTTTTGTGACTTGAATCATTCAATTATCTTTTGTGCCTTGAATCATTCAATTATCTTTTGTGCCTTGAATCATTCAATTATCTTTTGTGCCTTGAATAATTCAATTATCTTTTGTGCCTTGAATCATTCAATTATCTTTTGTGCCTTGAATCATTCAATTATCTTTTGTGCCTTGAATCATTCAATTATCTTTTGTGCCTTGAATCATTCAATTATCTTTTGTGCCCTGAATCATTCAATTATCTTTTGTGCCTTGAATCATTCAATTATCTTTTGTGCCTTGAATCATTCAATTATCTTTTGTGCCTTGAATCATTCAATTATCTTTTGTGCCTTGAATCATTCAATTATCTTTTGTGCCTTGAATCATTCAATTATCTTTTGTGCCTTGAATCATTCAATTATCTTTTGTGCCTTGAATCATTCAATTATCTTTTGTGACTTGAATCATTCAATTATCTTTTGTGCCTTGAATCATTCAATTATCTTTTGTGCTTTGAATCATTCAATTATCTATTGTGCCTTGAATCATTCAATTATCTTTTGTGCCTTGAATCATTCAATTATCTTTTGTGCCTTGAATCATTCAATTATCTTTTGTGCCTTGAATCATTCAATTATCTATTGTGCCTTGAATCATTCAATTATCTTTTGTGCCTTGAATCATTCAATTATCTTTTGTGCCTTGAATCATTCAATTATCTTTTGTGCCTTGAATCATTCAATTATCTATTGTGCCTTGAATCATTCAATTATCTATTGTGCCTTGAATCATTCAATTATCTTTTGTGACTTGAATCATTCAATTATCTATTGTGCCTTGAATCATTCAATTATCTTTTGTGACTTGAATCATTCAATTATCTATTGTGACTTGAATCATTCAATTATCTTTTGTGCCTTGAATCATTCAATTATCTTTTGTGACTTGAATCATTCAATTATCTTTTGTGACTTGAATCATTCAATTATCAAGTGTGCCTTGAATCATTCAATTATCTATTATTACGGAGTGATTCTTAATGTCCACATCTTTTTGTTTTAACACATTTACTGCTTATATTCATTTATTGCAATAACAAGTTATAATAATTATTATAAAAAGTGGTTGTATCACGTCTACGTCAAACTTTCTTTAAATTCAATCAATATTTTTTACTGTTGATAAACAATTCATTATTATTTGTGTAATTATGTACTAGAGTACTTTCAATGACTTCATTATGTACTAGAGTACTTTCAATGACTTCATTATGATATGGGAATTTTTACTTATCAAAGTCTTGACTTTATCATTAATATGCTACAGATGTCTTTAAGAATTTTTTTTAAAAATTACTTTCTATTTTACATTGCAATCAGTGAATTGAGAGACCTAAACTCACATCTTACTTTAACTTATTTATTCAAGTTTGCAAAAGTTCAGCGGAGTGTGACTATATTTGTAGAATTTGACTTTTTGTTGTCGTTTTTACTCTAGCTGCAGTTGTTGACTATTCTAAATTATGAACACCAACGACATTACAAGGACTTGGAATGTTGACAGACAGGATGACAAACACACAAGGAGTCATGCTTAATGTCCCTGTGATTTATCAGAACTTGAAACAATCATCAAAAAATTAAAACATGATAAGTCGTCACGTTCTTTTGTTTTTTGTTTTCATCTTTTCCTGTTCCTAACTGCCGTTGTTCCTAACTGCCGTTGTTCCTAACTGCCGTTGTTCCTAACTGCCGTTGTTCCTAACTGCCGTTGTTCCTAACTGCCGTTGTTCCTAACTGCCGTTGTTCCTAACTGCCGTTGTTCATAACTGCCGTTGTCGAAATAAAAATTAATAAATAAAATAACTCTCTTATGATTATTTCAAATTCATTAAATGTATAACTATAACTATAAGTTAGACTATAACTATAACTATAATTATAAGTTAGACTATAACTATAACTAAATCTATAACTATAACAATAAATAAATCTGTGACTATAACTATAACTAAATCTATAACTATAACAATAAATAAATCTGTGACTATAACTATAACTAAATCTATAACTATAACAATAAATAAATCTGTGACTATAACTATAACTAAATCTATAACTATAACTTTAAGTTAGATTATAACTATAACTATAGCTAAATAAAATAATGGGGATGAGACTGCCTTTTAAAAACGTTTCGGCAAAGAGCCTTCCTCAAAGAACAAATAGTACACAAAAAAACGAATGTAACGAAAGCAAAAAACTTAGCTGCAGTGAAGTCCAATTAGTCCAGTAGAGATAAAGTAAGGAGAGATAAAGTAAGGAGAGATAAAGTAAGGAGAGATAAAGTAAGGAGAGAAAAGTAAGAGCTTATATAGGAAAGGATAGGGTGGGTGTGGCCAATCAATCAGGATGTCAGTATCTATAGCTATAACTAAACTATAACTATAACTAATAATTGTTCAAGCCTTTTCAAGTAAATGGACCGCCAAAGAAAATGGCCACTATTATCTACTTATTAAAAGCCCCGGGGACTCATGAAATCGCAATACTAATAGAGTAGACACACGGTTCCGTAAGATGTCATTTTTTTTAATTTAAAAAATAAATAATAAAATAAAACAACTTCTTGTTATTCGGTACATTCGGTAAATTTTCATTTCGACCAAAAGGGATATATACAGTGAAGTACAGTTTTTTATTGAGTTTATTGTTTAAAATTAGGACAAGGGCACTGCACGTCAGAAACAGGGAGTGAACTTTGAATAATAAATTAAACAAAAAGTATAGTTTTTGACGCTAATGAATATAATAATCATACAATACCATGATATTACCACCTATATCCCTCAAACAAAACTTTTCCAAACGCAAACAAAATTTTGAGAACTTGGTAAAAACTATGGATAATGTTTGCATATTTAAAAATGTTTTTTCTCTACTTCCTCATTGTGATGTACTCACATTTAAATGACGTATTTAAATTTTTTATTCCTATATCATCAACATACATAATTTGCACTACTGATTTTAGAAAGCAGCGCACCAAATTACTGCACCAAAAATTAACTCTTTTCGAAAGCCCACATAAAATTGTTCAATAAGAAATTAAATGAATAAAATAAAAATAAATGAAAACCAAGAATTACATTATTTTTTATTCTGATGCGTAATTTTTTCAAAATAATTAGATTTTAGCTGACATGTATTTTTGATAAATGCAGTCAATTTTGACGGATAATACACTAGCTTTTTTAATAATTCGCAAAATATTATAATTATTATATGATTGCCACGAATTTCATAAAATTTAAAGTAATTTTGAAAAACCAGGAAGTTTTGCGCATCTTAATTACAACTTGAAAATATCGTAGCACAGGCGTCACTACGGGTTTGCGGACCTCACCGGATGATACCATGACAAGGGGGGACACCTATGACAAGGGGTGACACCATGACAAGGGGAACACCTATGTCACGGGGTGACACCATGACAATGGGTGACACCATGACAAGGGGTGACACCATGACAATGGGTGACACCATGACAAGGGGTGACACCAATATGTACAATTCTGTATGTTTCCGTTATTTGGCACTGGCAGACTTGGATGAGGTCTTTCGGGGTAACTCGTGATCAGGTGACACAATGAGCTACTGCAATGGGCGACAATAATCCTAGTGACGCCTCTGTATTGTAGAAAAAAGAAAAAAAATCGAAAACTAAAAATTAAATTAAATTGAAAAGGGGCCGTCCATAAAGTACGTCACGCTATTTTTGACAATTTTTGACCCCCCCCCCTGTCACAAATCTCGGGACCCTCCCCCTAAAGTACGTCACACTTTCCAAAAACATTTTAATGAACACCTTATTAAAAATATTTAATTTAATAATTAAAATACACTTCACTATTATATTGTCTTAAAATATAAAATTTCCACTTAAAAGTAGGTATGTACCGGATTCAAAATTTTGAAATCCGGCTGGAGCTGAAGTGGGCCGGATTTATGAAGTGAAATCCGGTTGGAGCCGGAATCAGATTTTTTAAAATGGCCGGATTCCGGATTTTCCGGGGCCATTATGATTATAAATATTTATATAAATTAGGGATCTACCGGCCAGCCGGATTTATGAAGTGAAATCCTGCCGGAGCCGAAGCAGGAGCCGGATTTTAAAATTACATATTAAAAAGGAAACAAAACAATTTGACTAAAAAATAAAAGAAGACTAGATTGACAAATTATGTGACCAAATCTTGTGCTATATTTAATTTGTTTATTATGGTCCTATGGATTATATTTCATTCAAAAATATTCACTGGGCATCATCTGTGTTCATCCATAGTTACGACTGACATCAATCTTTCACCATCATCGTTTCCTGGAAGGATAATGGCAGACAGATAAACTCGTCCTCATCTAGCCGCTCAACAGCCTCTGTATGTGAATTTTCTCCTCTGGCAATAACTGCCATGGGTTCTCTTTAACTTCTAGAAGTGATTCTCAAAGGACGGATGCGTTTTATCTGTGTTGATTCTTGAACAGTTTGGTTTGGCACATTCTCCAGGGCCTTGGAAATTTAATTTTGTATTGAACGGGGCCCTGAAAATTTAAATTTCTATTGAACAGGGACCTGGAAATTTAAAATACGATTAAACTGGTCCCTGGAAATTAAAATGTCTATTGAACAGGGCCCTGAAATTTTAAATTTCTATTGAACAGGGCCCTGGGAGTTAAAATTTCAATTGAACTAGACCCTGAAAATTTAAATTACTATAGAATAGCGCCCTGGAAATTTAAATTACAATTGAACTGGGCCCTGGAAATTTAAATTTCTATTGAACAGGTTCCTGTAAATTTAAATTTCTATTGAACAGGTCCCTGGAAATTTAAATTTCTATTTAACAAAACACTTGAAATTTAAAATACTATTGAAATGGGCCCTGAAAATTTACAATATAATTGAACTGGGCCCTGGAAATTTAAATTTATATTGAATAGGTTCCTGGAAATTTAAATTTCTATTGAACAGAGCCCTAGAAATTTAAATTTCTATTGAACAGTGCCCTGGAAATTAAAATTTTAGTGAGCAGGGCCCTGGAAATTTAAAATTCTATTTAACAGTACCCTGGAAATTTAAAATACTATTGAACTGGGCCCTGGAAATTTAAATTTCTGTTGAACAGGGCCCTGGGAGTTGAAATTTCTATTGAATTGGACCCTGAAAATTTAAATTACTATAGACAAGCGCCCTGGAATGTTAAATTACAATTGAACTGGGCCCTGGAAATTAAAATTTCTATTGAACAGGTTCCTGTAAATTTAAAATTCTATTGAACAGGTCCCTGGAAATTTAAATTTCTATTAAACAAAACACTTGAAATTTAAAATACTATTGAAATGGGCCCTGAAAATTTAAAATATAATTGAACTGGGCCCTGGAAATTTAAATTTATATTGAAATTTCTATTGAACAGAGCCCTTGAAATTTAAATTTCTATAGAACAGTGTCGTGGAAATTAAAATTTTTATTGAACAGGGCCCTGGAAATTTAAAATTATATTTAACAGAACCCTGGAAATTTAAAATACTATTGAACTGGGCCCTGGAAATTAAAATTTCTATTGAACAGGTTCCTGGAAGTTTAAATTTCTATTAAACCAGGCATTGAAAAGGGCCCTAAAAATTTAAAATACTATTGAACTGGGCCCTGGAAATTATAATTTTCTATGGAACAGGTTCCTAAAGATTTACATTTCTATTGATCAGGGCCCTGGGAGTTGAAATTTCTATTGAACTGGGCACTCGAAATTTAAAATACGATTAAACTGGTCCCTGGAAATTAAAATGTCTATTGAACAGGGCCCTGAAAATTTAAATTACTATAGAAAAGCGCCCTGGAAATTTAAATTACAATTGAACTGGGCCCTGGAAATTAAAATTTCTATTGAACAGGTTCCTGTAAATTTAAAATTCTATTGAACAGAGCCCTAGAAATTTAAATTTCTATTGAACAGGTTCCTGTAAATTTAAAATTTTATTGAACAGAGCCCTGGAAATTTAAATTTCTATTAAACAAAACACTTGAAATTTTGAAATACTATTGAAATGGGCCCTGAAAATTTACAATATAATTGAACTGGGCCCTGGAAATTTAAATTTATATTGAATAGGTTCCTGGAAATTTAAATTTCTATTGAACAGAGCCCTAGAAATTTAAATTTCTATTGAACAGTGCCCTGGAAATTAAAATTTTATTGAGCAGGGCCCTGGAAATTTAAAATTCTATTTAACAGTACCCTGGAAATTTAAAATACTATTGAACTGGGCCCTGGAAATTTAAATTTCTATTGAACAGTGCCCTGGGAGTTGAAATTTCTATTGAATTGGACCCTGAAAATTTAAATTACTATAGACAAGCGCCCTGGAAATTTAAATTACAATTGAACAGGAGCCCTGGAAATTAAAATTTCTATTGAACAGGTTCCTGTAAATTTAAAATTCTATTGAACAGGTCCCTGGAAATTTAAATTTCTATTAAACAAAACACTTGAAATTTAAAATACTATTGAAATGGGCCCTGAAAATTTAAAATATAATTGAACTGGGCCCTGGATTTTTAAATTTATATTGAACAGGTTCCCGGAAATTTAAATTTCTATTGAACAGAGCCCTTGAAATTTAAATTTCTATTGAACAGTGCCCTGGAAATTAAAATTTTTATTGAACAGGGCCCTGGAAATTTAAAATTCTATTTAACAGACCATGGAAATTTAAAATACTATTGAACTGGGCCCTGGAAATTTAAATTTCTATTGAACAGGTTCCTGGAGATTTAAATTTCAATTGAACAGGGCCCTAAGAGTTAAAATTTCTATTCAAAGGGCCCTGAAAATTTAAAACACTATTGAACTGGGCCCTGGAAATTAACATTTCTATTGAACATGGCCCTGGGAGTTGAAATTTCTATTGAATTAGACCCTGAAAATTTAAATTACTATAGAAAAGCGCCCATGAAATTTAAAATACTATTGAACTGGGCACTGGAAATTAAAATTTCTATCGAACAGGTTCCTGTAAATTTAAAATTCTATTGAACAGGTCCCTGGAAATTTAAATTTCTATTAAACAAAACACTTGAAATTTAAAATACTATTGAAATGGGCCCTGAAAATTTAAAATATAATTGAACTGGGCCCTGGAAATTTAAATTTATATTGAACAGGTTCCCGGAAATTTAAATTTCTATTGGACAGAGCCCTTGGAATTTAAATTTCTATTGAACAGTGCTCTGGAAATTAAAATTTTTATTGAACAGGGCCCTGGAAATTTAAAATACTATTGAACTGGGCCCTGGAAATTAAAATTTCTATTGAACAGGTTCCTGGAAATTTAAATTTCTATTGAACAGGTTCCTGGAGATTTAAATTTCAATTGAACAGGGCCCTAAGAGTTAAAATTTCTATTCAAAGGGCCCTGAAAATTTAAAACACTATTGAACTGGGCCCTGGAAATTAACATTTCTATTGAACATGGCCCTGGGAGTTGAAATTTCTATTGAATTAGACCCTGAAAATTTAAATTACTATAGAAAAGCGCCCATGAAATTTAAAATACTATTGAACTGGGCACTGGAAATTAAAATTTCTATCGAACAGGTTCCTGTAAATTTAAAATTCTATTGAACAGGTCCCTGGAAATTTAAATTTCTATTAAACAAAACACTTGAAATTTAAAATACTATTGAAATGGGCCCTGAAAATTTAAAATATAATTGAACTGGGCCCTGGAAATTTAAATTTATATTGAACAGGTTCCCGGAAATTTAAATTTCTATTGGACAGAGCCCTTGGAATTTAAATTTCTATTGAACAGTGCCCTGGAAATTAAAATTTTTATTGAACAGGGCCCTGGAAATTTAAAATACTATTGAACTGGGCCCTGGAAATTAAAATTTCTATTGAACAGGTTCCTGGAAGTTTAAATTTCTATTAAAGCAGGCAAGGAATTTTAAATTTCTTTTTAAAAGGGCCCTAAAAATTTAAAATACTATTGAACTGGGCCCTGGAAATTATAATTTTCTATGGAACAGGTTCCTGGAGATTTAAATTTCCATTGAACAGGGCCCTAAGAGTTAAAATTTCAATTGAAAAGGGCCCTGAAATTTTAAAATATTATTGAACTGGGCCGTAGAAATTAAAATTTCCATTGAACAGGTTCATGGAAATTTAAATTTCTATTAAACAAAAGACTGGAAATTTAAAAATTCTATGAAACAGGTTCCTGGAAATTTAGATTTCTATTGAACAGAGCCCTAGAAATTTAAATTTCTATTGAACAGTGACCTGGAAAATTAAAAACTATTGAACTTGGAACTGGTATTCAAAATTTCTATTGAACAGGGCCCTGAAAATTTAAAATTCTATCGAACAGGTCCCTGGAAATTTATATTTCTATTAAACAAAAAACTTGAAATTTAGAATACAATTGAACTGGGCCCTAGAAATTAAAAATTCTATTGAACAGGTTCCTGGAAATTTAAATTTCTATTGAACAGATCCCTAGAAATTTAAATTTCTATTGAACAGTGCCCTGGAAATTAACAATTTTATTGAACAGGGCCCTGGATATTTAAATTTCTAATGAACAGGTCCCTGGAAGTTTAAATTTCTATTAAACCGGGCTAGGAAGTTTAAATATCTATTGAAAAGGGCCCTAAAAATTTAAAATTCTATTGAACCTGGATATTATAATTTTCTATGGAACAGGTTCCTGGAGATTTAAATTTCTATTGAACAGGGCCCTAAGAGTTAAAATTTCAATTGAAAAGGGCCCTGAAAATTTAAAATACTATTGAACTGGGCCCTGGAAATTAAAATTTCTATTGAACAGGACCCTCAAAATTTAATTTTGTATTGAAAAGGGCCCTGAAATTTTAAAATATTATTGAACTGGGCCGTAGAAATTAAAATTTCCATTGAACAGGTTCATGGACATTTAAATTTCTATTAAACAAAACACTGGAAATTTAAAAATTCTATGGAACAGGTTCATGGAAATTTAATTTTCTTTTGAACAGAGCCCTAGAAATTTAAATTTCTATTGAACAGTGACCTGGAAAATTAAAATATTATTCAACTTGGAACTGGTATTCAAAATTTCTATTGAACAGGGCCTTGAAAATTTAAAATTCTATCGAACAGGTCCCTGGAAATTTATATTTCTATTAAACAAAAAACTTGAAATTTAAAATACAATTGAACATGGCCCTGAAAATTTAAAATGCTATTGAACTGGGCACTGGAAATTAAAACGTCTATTGAAAGGGCCCTCGAAATTTAAATTTCTATTTAACAGGGCCCATGATTTTAAAATTTCTATTGAACAGGGTCCTTGAAATTTAAATTTCTATTTAACATGGTCATGGACATTTACATTTCTATTGAACTGGACCCTGGAAATTTAAATTTCTATTGAAAAGGACCCTTGAAATTAAAATGTCTATTGAACAGGTTCCTGGAAATTTAAATTTCGATTGAACAGGGCCCTGGAAAAATAAACTTCTATTGAAGAGAGCCCTGGAAATTTAAATTTCTATTGAACAGGGTATTGGAAATTTAAATTTCTATTGAACAGGGCACTTGACATTTAAATTTCCATTGAATAGAACGCGGGAAATTTAAATTTCTATTGAACAGGACCCTGGAAATTTAAATTTCTATTGAACAGGGCTTAGAAATTTAAATTTCTATTGAATAGAACCCGGAATATTTAAATTTCTATTGAATCAGGCCAGGAGGTTTAAATTTCAATTGAAAATTAAAATTTTCTCTGGAACAGGTTCCTGGAGATTTAAATTTATATTGAACAGGCCCTGGAAATTTAAATTTCTATTGAACAGGGCCCTAAAACGTTAAAGTACTATTGAACAGGGCACTGGAAATTAAAGTGTCTATTGTACAGGGCCCTGGAAATTTAAATTTCTATTGAACAGGGCCCTGGACATTTAAATTTCTATTGAACAGGACAATGAAAATTTAAAATTCTATTTAACAGTGCCCTGGAAATCTAAATTTCTATCGAACAGGGCCCAGGAAATTTAAAATACTAATGAACAGGGCGCTGGAAATTTAAATGTCTATTGAACAGGGCCCTGGAAATTTAATTGTGTATTGAACAGGGCCCTGAAAATTTAAATTTCTATTGAACAGGACCCTGAAAATTTAAATTTCTATTGAACAGGGCCCTGGAAGTTTAAATTTCTATTGAACCGGGCCAGGAAGTTTCAATTTCTATTGAAAAGGGCCCTGAAAATTTAAAATACTATTGAACTGGCCCCAGGAAATTAAAATTTTCTATGGAACAGGAGTCCGAGCTCTGTGTTGTCCTGTATGTTTCTTCAACATTGTTTGTGTAGGCAAAATATGAGTGACATACTTTGCAAAGTCGATCAAATAAGCTGGTAACCATATGGTTGTACTTTGAAAGCTCCTGTTGATTTTGGCATAATTTATCAAATTTGAGAGTTTGTGCTACTAACAAGGAAGGAAATTTATGAAAATCTTCATCTGCTCTTTCTTAAGCTTTGAGTCCATCATTTGTTTGGTTGATTGGGATTGTAGGAAGGAAGAATCTTCAAGGTAAAACGTTAAAATATGAGTTTCGTGCTTTGTCGCAACATTTCATGTCCTGATATTTAATAACAATTTGAGTGAAATATTGGCTGGTGCGAACATGATTTTCAAACCTTTCCTGATCCTTCGATATCAGTCCTACTGTATCCAATTCAGATTTATGAACAATACATTCAGGAGATACGCATTTCATACTATTTTGACATAAAACTAATTCTAATGTTTCACAAAATTTATGAAAATTATTTTTAAAGCTATTTGAATTCTAATACAAAAATATAAATAAATTAGAAAAAAAAATACTAACAATAATAAATATGTGACATTACACATGGATGACCCCCCTCCCCCTGTCACAAAGTGTCACACTTTCTTAGACCCCCTCCCCCCTCGGAGCGTGACGTACTTTATGGATGGCGACAAAGTAAAATGAATTAAAATCTATAAAAAAAATTATAATAATATCATTTCTAAAATTAAATGAGTGAAAATTAACTTTAGAACTCATAAAGGAAATAATATTTCATCTAAAAAAAGACACGTTGTAACAGTAAATTAACACACAGCTGTCACATTAAATGGAGGCTCAATAGTCACTGCTGTTTACTGTCATAATAAAGTTAGTGGTACTGTCACAATAAAGTAAGTCACACCGTCATAACGAATTAAACAAGAAGTTACGGTAACTAAATGATTAAACAAGAAGTTACCGTAACTAAATGATTAAACAAGAAGTTACCGTAACTAAATGATTAAACAAGATGTTACGGTAACTAGATGATTAAACAAGAAGTTACAGTAACTAGATGATTAAACAAGAAGTTACCGTAACTAGATGATTAAACAAGAAGTTACCGTAACTAAATAATTAAACAAGATTTTACGGAACTAAATTATTAAACAAGAAGTTACGGTAACTAGATGATTAAACAAGAGGTTACGGTAACTAGATGATTAAACAAGAAGTTACAGTAACTAGATGATTAAACAAGAGGTTACGGTAACTAGATCATTAAACAAGAAGTTACAGTAACTAGATGATTAAACAAGAGGTTACAGTAACTAGATGATTAAACAAGAAGTTACGGAACTAAATGATTAAACAAGAAGTTACCGTAACTAAATGATTAAACAAGAAGTTATGGTAACTAAATGATTAAACAAGAAGTTACCGTAATAAATGATTAAACAAGAAGTTACCGTAACTAAATGATGAAACAAGAAGTTAACATAATTAAAGGAATATTCACCAATAAGCCGCCATGTTTGTTACATGTAAAAACTTTATTGACTATATGACCAAGTTATCAATTTTACCCACAATTCTTTTGCTCACTCTTTTAAAATCTTTGTCATACATTGCGACCTCAATCAATCTTTCCTCTCATTCAAACACGGTCACCCATCGGCCTCCTTTGTCTTAGCAACTGATCTTCAGTGATGTCTGAAGAACTTTATCAGACGTATACGTCACCATTCTCCATTCCGCACACACGTCAGAGCGACTGCTCTCCAGTGACGGCACCATTCCACTCACACGTCATAGCGACTTATTTCCAGTGACGTCACCAGTCCACTCGCACGTTATAGAGACTGATCTCCGGTGACGTCACCAGTACACTCACACGTCATAGCGACTGATCTCCTCTGACGAACCAGGTGATGACGCCGCTGGTGAGCCCGACCTGGACGTCACCAACGACCCGCCGCTTTTATGCTGCCGCTTCTTCTTGGGGGTGCTGCCCTCGGCAACACTCGTCTGCCCGACGGTGGCACGCCTCGTGGTGCTGGGGGCCTCCAGGAGGTTGAAGCTTGACGTCAGCATGTCCCGGTCTGTCAGCGTTTTCAGAATGCCAAGCCTCTCGTACAGGGCGAGCTCCTCGCCCAGCTGGTTAGACCCGCTGCTCTGCGCCCTCTGACAGACCGACTCCCCTTTGTTGGACCCCCCGCTGGCGCCCCTGAGTCTCAGGATGAAGGACTCTCGATGGGGTACGCTGCTGTTTCGTTTTGAGATTTTTCGCATCGGTTCATGGGGGCCGTCGGCAACGTCTGACTTCCGGTCTCGGTGTGAGAACCGTGAACCTTTCCGAATGGAGTGTGACCTGACTGGTGATAAGATGGACATAGACGAGTGGAGTGTGACCTGACTGGTGATAAGATGGACATAGACGAGTGGAGTGTGGCCTGACTGGTGATAAGATGGACATAGACGAGGGCAAGTCAAGTGAAATACGGTGTGAACTGAAATTTTCATTCATTTTAATAAATTTACATTCATTAGCTAGAAGTACTCTAAGAATTTTAGTGGAAAAAAGTTGATTTTGTAAAGGATGTGAGGGCATGAAAAGCATGAATTAGTTAAAAATTTCAAAGCACGGTTCTTATTTTAAAACAAACAAGGACAAAAATCAAATTTCTATCAACGAAACAAACTTGACAGTACAAATAGACCTATATCTCTAACCTTTGTCCGATATCATAAAAATGTCCGGAAGTATGAGACTCGGTCTTTCTGGGTCCGTTGGTCTGAAGAGCCTGAAGAGTTCTCTTCTAAACTTCTGTCCGAAGAAACAGTAGACGAAAAAATTGGTGGCGTTGTTGCTGTAGAACAGCATGGTGGTGACATTGATGGCTACAGAGGAGAGAAATGGTGGTGACATTGATGGCTACAGGGGAGAGAAATAATAGTGACATTGATGGCTACAGGGGAGAGAAATGGTGGTGATATTGATGGCTACAGGGGAGAGAAAAGGTGGTGACAATGATGGCTACAGGGGAGAGAAATGGTGGTGACATTGATGGCTGTAGGGGAGAGAAATGGTGGTGACATTGATGGCTGCAGGGGAGAGAAATGGTGGTGACATTGATGGCTACAGGGGAGAGAAATGGTGGTGATGTTGATGGCTACAGTGGAGAGAAATGGTGGTGACATTGATGGCTACATACAGGGGAGAGAAATGGTGGTGATGTTGATGGCTACAGGGGAGAGAAATGGTGGTGACATTGATGGCTGTAGGGGAGAGAAATGGTGGTGACATTGATGGCTGCAGGGGAGAGAAATGGTGGTGACATTGATGGCTACAGGGGAGAGAAATGGTGGTGATGTTGATGGCTACAGTGGAGAGAAATGGTGGTGACATTGATGGCTACATACAGGGGAGAGAAATGGTGGTGACATTGATGGCTACATACAGGGGAGAGAAATGGTGGTGGCATTGATGGCTACACGGGAGAGAATGGTAGTGACATTGATGGCTATAGGGGAGAGAAATGGTGGTGACATTGATGGCTACAGGGGAGAGAAATGGTGGTGACATTGATGGCTGTAGGGGAGAGAAATGGTGGTGACATTGATGGCTACAGGGGAGAGAAATGGTGGTGACATTGATGGCTACAGGGGAGAGAAATGGTGGTGATGTTGATGGCTACAGTGGAGAGAAATGGTGGTGACATTGATGGCTACATACAGGGGAAAGAAATGGTGGTGGCATTGATGGCTGCAGGGGAGAGAAATGGTGGTGACATTGATAGCTACAGGGGAGATAAATGGTGGTGATATTGATGGCTACAGGGGAGAGAAATGGTGGTGACAATGATGGCTACAGGGGAGAGAAATGGTGGTGACATTGATGGCTGTAGGGGAGAGAAATGGTGGTGACATTGATGGCTGCAGGGGAGAGAAATGGTGGTGACATTGATGGCTACAGGGGAGAGAAATGGTGGTGATGTTGATGGCTACAGTGGAGAGAAATGGTGGTGACATTGATGGCTACATACAGGGGAGAGAAATGGTGGTGACATTGATGGCTACATACAGGGGAGAGAAATGGTGGTGGCATTGATGGCTACACGGGAGAGAATGGTAGTGACATTGATGGCTATAGGGGAGAGAAATGGTGGTGACATTGATAGCTACAGGGGAGAGAAATGGTGGTGACATTGATGGCTGTAGGGGAGAGAAATGGTGGTGACATTGATGGCTATAGGGGAGAGAATGGTGGTGACATTGATGGCTACAGGGGAGAGAAATGGTGGTGACATTGATGGCTACAGGGGAGAGAAATGGTGGCGACATTGATGGCTACAGGGGAGAGAAATGGTGGTGACATTGTTGGCTACAGGGGAGAGAAATGGTGGTGACATTGATGGCTACAGGGGAGAGACATGTTGGTGACATTGATGGCTACAGGGGAGAGAATGGTGGTGACATTGATGGCTACAGGGGAGAGAAATGGTGGTGACATTGATGGCTACAGGGGAGAGAAATGGTGGTGACATTGATGGCTACAGGGGAGAGAAATGGTGGTGACATTGATGGCTACAGGGGAGAGAAATGGTGGTGACATTGATGGCCGCGGGGAGAGTTGTAGTGAGGTGGTTTTGTCATCAGAGGAGAAAATTATTGAAAAATTGATGAAGACACAGTTCTTGATGTTGATATATAAATTCAATAGCTCCAATGGGGCTGCTTTTATTAACACTGATTAAATATACTTTAAGGACCAATATACATTTGGGAGTACCACCATTGGGACCAAACACCTGGTATGACAGTACTAAACTAAACACATATTCTGTAGGCCTGAGACTAATCTCTTAAGGCCTTGGCTAGAACCTGGGCAATCTGCTCCATCTGCTGAGCATTGCCATACAACATTGTCTTCACATGGGACTCGCCAGCCTCCCTCACCCCCCCCCGGCTATATCGAGCGCCGGGCAAGACGTCACCAGGTGTTCGACTGTCTCAGGGGCTTGGCTGCAATGACGGCAGTTCGAGTCCCTGTTGTGGTCTAGCCTGTGAAAGTAAGAGTTGGTTGGGCAATGTTCTGTTCTCATCTGAGTCACCAAACCCTGGTGTTTGCGACTCAGGTTCCACCACTGGTCTGAACGGCTTGGCCTGGGCATGTTAGCGAATACCCCTCTGGCTGTTGTGTTGTCAGCCCACTCCTGGTACCACTTACTCCGAAAGTGGTCCTTTAGCCAGTTTTTAGCCCCGAGATAGGTGACTGGGGTCTCTGGTTGGGGCAGTGCTGCACCTGCTTTGGCCAGGGAGTCTGCTTTTTCGTTGCCATTAACATTCACGTGGCTCGGGATCCACTGCACTGTTACCTTACCTCCAAGTCTTTCGAGTCTACCCACGTCTTCCAAGATGACGTCAACCAGGTGGGTACTACGATTCTCACTAGCCAGGACTTCGAGGGCTGATCTCGAGTCACAGAACAGTACAGTGTCGAAACCAAAAATTTCCGACCCCTGCAGTGTCCGGTGCACACTTTCCAGGGCCCTGTGTATAGCCTCAAGCTCCGCATCGTAGTTCGATGCCATAGTCCCACAGGGACCTAGAAGTTCTTCTTTTGGTGGCCCTCCTATTGGGTATAAGATGAGCGCACCGTATCCTGCAATTCCTTCACTCGAACTGGCAGACCCATCCGTGAACACTTTCACTTGGGTTCCCGCGAACCCTTCTATCGTCTCAAGGGCAGCCGCTTTCTGTACATGTTCAGGGCTGCGTTTCGTCACCGCCGTGTCAGTCAGAGACAAACGTATTTCGGGGCGTGTGCATTCCGCATAGGGCGGTTTGAGTGGGACACTTATAATTTGTCTTCTATTTTGTGGGGGTTTGACGTTCCTATCAAGTTCCGTTACTTGATGCATAAATGAGGAACGTTTCAAACACCCACGTCCGCCCCAGTTGTGCTGCATCTGGTAGCAGGGCTCCCTATAGTCTAACCTGCGGTACCTCTCTGCAGTCGTTATGATTGCCTTGTCCCTACGACAGTACTAAACAGATTGCTAACGTTGCTAAACTTGATACCCCTTCTCCTGGTCTAGACGTGTCACTATTGACACCAAACACCTGGCATGACAGTACTGAGGGGCCGTCCATAAATTACGTTACGCTCCAGAGGGGCGGGGGAAGGGGGTGTAAGAAAGTGTGTGACAGGGGGAGGGGGTGGTCTGGCCATATGTGACGTCATGCTGTTTTATATTAAACTTTTATTATTTTGTTAATAAAAAACCACATTTTTGTTCGAAGGGGGTCCTAGATTTGTGACAGTTTGTGACAGGGGGAGGAGGGGAGTTAAAATGGTCAAAATTAGTGTGACGTACTTTATGGACGGCCCCTAAACAGATTTCTGTGGCTAACGTTGCTGACCTAGAGATCCTTTCTCCTGGCCTAGACGTGTCTTCCAGTTGAAGGCGCTGTGCAGGTAGATGTAGAACAGACCTACCGGAACTGACGTAATCACGAACTGGAATCCGGATGTGATGACCAGAATCAGCAGTTGGTGTCTGACTGGGGATGAGATAATGGCCATAGTCAATTGTGGCCATACTTAATAGTGGCCATAGTCAATAGTGGCCAACTTAATAGTGGCCATAGTCAATAGTGGCCATACTTAATAGTGGCCATAGTCAATAGTGGCCATACTTAATAGTGGCCATAGTCAATAGTGGCCGTACTTAATAGTGGCCATAGTACAAAGGTACAAAGTGGCCATACTTAATAGTGGCCATAGTCAATAGTGGCCGTACTTAATAGTGGCCATAGTCCATAGTGGCCATACTTAATAGTGGCCATAGTCAATAGTGGCCATACTTAATAGTGGCCATAGTCAATAGTGGCCATACTTCAATAGTTGCCATAATTTAAAACTGGCCATACGTCAATAGTGGCTATTCTCGAATTTGTGTAATGTGAATAAAAGAAAGTTCTATTGCTATATACACCACCGATAGATTTGCTTCAAGAGCAGAGATTCCCCACTAGTTTATTTAAGCTACGGATTTATTCAATAGTTGAGTCAAACAAGATTGACACCAATCCAAAGTCAGATATTTCAAAATCAAACTTTTCAGTTGAGACTAATGCAGGAGCTGCTCGTTCTTGCCAATAAACAATTTTGACCAGTTCAATTTTTGAAACATTGCTTCCTGTTCCCAAACATCCAGTACTGAGACCCCATATAATGATCATTGACTCTTTAAATAAGAACAATACGAGATATACGCAGCAAACTAACATACAGCTAAGATCCATTCAAGTTAATGACATACAGCAAAGATCCATTCAAGTTAATGACATACAGCAAAGATCCATTAAAATAATGACATACAGCAAAGATCCATTAAAATAATGACATACAGCAAAGATCCATTCAAGTAAATGAAAATTAGGTTCCCTCTCTGAATTAAGACGTAAATGATTCGCCCGTTGCGTCAAAGGTGCATCCAACTGCTGGTAGCTTGGACGTCACGGTTTCATGGGTTAATTCTAGGGCTGTTAACGATTAATTTACATTTAATCGTTAACTTTTTGAAAAATTAACGATTAATTATTCGTTAATTTCGATTAAAGCAAAAAATTGAAATTTATGGTGTCATACTCATAAGTAAACTTTATTAAACGTACTTGTCGAAAATCGAGATAACGCTGGAATGTCTCCTTTATATGACACCTTTTAACCAACAACGTAAATAGACAAGTGTAGTGACATTATTTGGTTCAAGTGACGAGCGGGTCTTATTGACAATATAACCAACCGAGCTGAACAATTGTTCACATAGCTTTAGACTTTAGATTGTCTCACCTGAAGTTTCTGATACTGTAGTGGATGTTTGGTTTGTAGTTCATGTGTAAGCGAAGTGTTAGAACCATGGTAGCAATGTCCCCTTTAAGCAGCGTGGATGCGCATATATTTGACCGACGCCTCGCGGGAGTTTAGAATCAACGCACAGCAAATTTTGTTAAATATTGCACAAAAAATGGACGTTGTGCAACTTTGCAAACGAGTTATTTTTTTTTAAACTTTGCACACGGACCAACGAAGCTTAGACTTAGAGGGAACATTGCATGGTAGGCAAACGATTTCTCTCAATGGACACATAACATTTATCAACATTTTGAACATTCATGTCAGTCAATACTTTAAAACCAAAATGTTCCTGTAATCGTCCGGAAACTAGTTTATATTTATCATACGAAATATAAAAGTTTTTGACTTCCAGTACAGTTATAAGTGGTGGGTCGATTAATCGTTAAAAAAATTTAATCGCTAAAAATATTAACGATTAATCGAGAAATTAATCGTTAATTTCCGCAGCCCTAGTTAATTCCCTTTAAAGGAGTGGATTCATTCTGTATTTAAAGTGTCTCCCAGAACATTCAACAACAAAAATCTCACAGACAACCAGCAACATTTTTAAAAAAAATTTACTCTTCTCGGCCAAGAAATGTGAGACCAATAGAAAGCTACACTCATTTTTGTAACATAATGTAAGCGCAAGTCAATTATATTTACACTGACACTCGAGTCTCACTGATTGTCAAATATTTGTTTATATTTTGCCTGTCTGTCTTGTATATCTGTTTAATGCTTGAAAGATTCACTTTCATGATAGCTTTAAAAGAAATATAGTTAAATTAATACAACACGCAGCCATACGTGGGGATAAAAACACTTGTCAAATACGCATTCAAGAACAAACATGAACACCTCATTATCGAATGGGTTGCTTGAACACACTAGAAAAAAACAACACACTATCAACATTCAAAACTTTAATAAAAATTCAGGTCTAGACATACACCATGGATAAGCGTAGTATGCAACAATCGTCTTCATAGAAGAATTGTCCGTAACGTAACAGAAGACAAAGAATTTCAGCTAAAGTTTAAATGTGTGTCAATGTATTAGCCCGACCTTGACCTACTTTTGTTACTGCTCAGACTGTCCACGAGTCCCGAGTCTTTCTTAAAGTGCAGAGCGACCAGGGCGCCATTGAAGATGGTCAACAAGATGGCCGGCACCACACAGAACATCAAGAAATGGACAAACACTGCTGGTGAACCCCGTCTGAGGTAACATTTTATGGTGTAGCTGAAACACATTATTATACACTTGAATCAGATCATGAATTGTGAATAGCTCATAAACAACACCGGTATAAACTAGGGCTGGTAGTCATTAAAAAAAAAGTTTTTTTCGAATAATCAGGAAAAAATCGATTAATCAATTAATTTCGATTAGTTATATCTTTATAACGCATATATAGATCCCTTTAAGTTGTGATTCATTATTTCTCAAAATCGGTTAAGTCGCGGTAATTCCATGGTTCCTAAATTTTGTGAAGTAACATAGCAAATTCCTTGTGCTATGCAAGAAATAAGGATTAAAATCATCTTTGTTTAAGTATGCACGTCTAAATAAATAACAATAATACGAGGAGAAAGTAAGGAAGTACCAAAATATAAATGAATAATAAATTGGAAAAAAAAATATTAGAAATATTTTCTTCAATTTTGATCCAATTTTAATCGATCAAATTAAATTTAATTGTTTAAAAGTGTTAATGATTAATCGATTAATTAATCGTTAATTTCCGCAGCCTTAGTATAAACTAAACTGTAGTTGCCATAGTCAGCGCGTCAACAGGAGTTAAAATGTGACTGTCTCGCTCTGTGTCATTCATCGCTGGCTATCTTTGTGATTTCAATATCGGTAGATGTTACCTTAGATATGTCTCTATCAGCCACGTCTATCTATGAGATATTTCTGACAGATGTTGTTACTCTTACACGACTAGTTGCGCTGTAGCTGCCTCTATTTCTGTATCGAC
Organism: Ampullaceana balthica; assembly: GCA_944989445.1. NCBI lineage: Eukaryota > Metazoa > Mollusca > Gastropoda > Lymnaeidae > Ampullaceana > Ampullaceana balthica. The sequence goes on along the minus strand of CALYLW010000535.1, from coordinate 243,845 downwards.
TGTGCTAATTCGTCCCCAGCTACCTTGATACATCTGTTAAATCTCTGACTCACTCAGCCAAGGCGACAATTAACAAATATAATAAATAAAATTAATATCGAATTTCGGAGTAGTTGTAAAATAGTTTCAGGAATTAAAGAACCAAGTCAATCAATTGTGTTAATTTATTCGTCTACTCCACCAATGTATATGACCGGTCACTTTGTGCCCACCTGGCGAAACATTGAACCACCTGCACGCAGCTGACAATTCTCACACAACCACAGCCACTATGGTCACATCTTTAAACTATATTTGCAAAACAATGACGTCTATCTGTTAGAGTAGCCACAGAGTAGCGAGTTGAGAACATGTTCTGGACACTAACAAGTCTATCTGTTAGAGTAGCACCAGAGTAGCGAGTTGAGAACATGTTCTGGACACTAACAAGTCTAACTGTTAGTGTAGCCCCAGAGTAGCGAGTTGAGAACATGTTCTGGACACTAACAAGTCTAACTGTTAGTGTAGCCCCAGAGTAGCGAGTTGAGAACATGTTCTGGACACTAACAAGTCTAACTGTTAGAGTAGCCCCAGAGTAGCGAGTTGAGAACATGTTCTGGACACTAACAAGTCTAACTGTTAGAGTAGCCACAGAGTAGCGAGTTGAGAACATGTTCTGGACACTAACAAGTCTAACTGTTAGAGTAGCCACAGAGTAGCGAGTTGAGAACATGTTCTGGACACTAACAAGTCTAACTGTTAGAGTAGCCACAGAGTAGCGAGTTGAGAGCATGTTCTGGACACTAACAAGTCTAACTGTTAGAGTAGCCCCAGAGTAGCGAGTTGAGAACATGTTCTGGACACTAACAAGTCTAACTGTTAGAGTAGCCACAGAGTAGCGAGTTGAGAACATGTTCTGGACACTAACAAGTCTAACTGTTAGAGTAGCCACAGAGTAGCGAGTTGAGAACATGTTCTGGACACTAACAAGTCTAACTGTTAGAGTAGCCACAGAGTAGCGAGTTGAGAGCATGTTCTGGACACTAACAAGTCTAACTGTTAGAGTAGCCCCAGAGTAGCGAGTTGAGAACATGTTCTGGACACTAACAAGTCTAACTGTTAGAGTAGCCACAGAGTAGCGAGTTGAGAACATGTTCTGGACACTAACAAGTCTAACTGTTAGAGTAGCCACAGAGTAGCGAGTTGAGAACATGTTCTGGACACTAACAAGTCTAACTGTTAGAGTAGCCCCAGAGTAGCGAGTTGAGAGCATGTTCTGGACACTAACAAGTCTAACTGTTAGAGTAGCCACAGAGTAGCGAGTTGAGAACATGTTCTGGACACTAACAAGTCTAACTGTTAGAGTAGCCACAGAGTAGCGAGTTGAGAACATGTTCTGGACACTAACAAGTCTAACTGTTAGAGTAGCCACAGAGTAGCGAGTTGAGAGCATGTTCTGGACACTAACAAGTCTAACTGTTAGAGTAGCCCCAGAGTAGCGAGTTGAGAACATGTTCTGGACACTAACAAGTCTAACTGTTAGAGTAGCCCCAGAGTAGCGAGTTGAGAACATGTTCTGGACACTAACAAGTCTAACTGTTAGAGTAGCCCCAGAGTAGCGAGTTGAGAACATGTTCTGGACACTAACAAGTCTAACTGTTAGAGTAGCCACAGAGTAGCGAGTTGAGAACATGTTCTGGACACTAACAAGTCTAACTGTTAGAGTAGCCACAGAGTAGCGAGTTGAGAACATGTTCTGGACACTAACAAGTCTAACTGTTAGAGTAGCCACAGAGTAGCGAGTTGAGAGCATGTTCTGGACACTAACAAGTCTAACTGTTAGAGTAGCCCCAGAGTAGCGAGTTGAGAGCATGTTCTGGACACTAACAAGTCTAACTGTTAGAGTAGCCACAGAGTAGCGAGTTGAGAACATGTTCTGGACACTAACAAGTCTAACTGTTAGAGTAGCCCCAGAGTAGCGAGTTGAGAACATGTTCTGGACACTAACAAGTCTAACTGTTAGAGTAGCCACAGAGTAGCGAGTTGAGAACATGTTCTGGACACTAACAAGTCTATCTGTTAGAGTAGCCCAAGAGTAGCGCGCGAGTTGAGAACATGTTCTGGGCACCCACCCGTTCTCGTCCGTATAAATCAGTGCATCCTGGATGATGAAATGTTCGGCCAAGAGGCTCCCAACACACAGGATTACTATCGTGACGGTAGGGTGTAGGCATGTGTACATGGGCCAGGACTTGATCCTAGGATACAAGGATACAAGAGATTACATGGGCCAGGACTTGATCCTAGGATACAAGGATACAAGAGATTACATGGGCCAGGACTTGATACTAGGATACAAGGATACAAGAGATTACATGGGCCATGACTTGATCCTAGGATACAAGGATACAAGAGATTACATGGGCCAGGACTTAATACTAGGATACAAGGATACAAGAGATTACATGGGCCAGGACTTGATCCTAGGATACAAGGATACAAGAGATTACATGGGCCAGGACTTGATACTAGGATACAAGGATACAAGAGATTACATGGGGCCAGGACTTGATCCTAGGATACAAGGATGGGAGAGATACAATGGCAGGCAGGCGGCGCTATTACATATGTAACTACAGACGGACGACACTATTACATATGTAACTACAGACAGGCGACACTATTACATATGTAACTACAGACAGGCGACACTATTACATATGTAACTACAGACAGGCGACAGTTTTACATATGTAACTATAGACAGGTGGCACTCTTACACATGTAACTACAGACAGGCGACACTTTTACATATGTAACTACTCGTCGAAAGGGGGAGGCCTCTACGGGGCTCGGCGGATGAGTAGGGTCGCGGGGCACGGACCTGACCGCGGCTCGGCGACCTGAAACCAACATCTCCCGGCAGGCAATGCCAAAGTCCGATATGTTAGGGTTATGCGCTAGTCACATATGATTACAGTCGCTGTACGGATCTTAGACAAAGCATCTTAAATGCATTGTCGATGATGAAAACCAAAGTACCCGTTGAGGGTCGGGTAAATCCGAAGCGACCGTTTCGTCCCCCTCAATTTTACTAGTAACGCCATTGAGCGGTGCCGGTTTAGGGCCAGGAGCGCCAGTACGGATTAGCAAAAGGTACCGCGAAGAACGCAGTGGACGCCAGCTCTGAGGAAACCTTCCAGTGGGGGTTGCACCCTAGGTAGGTCATTGATGATCCCCCCGCATTGCGACGATCCTAACCATTGAGACTCGTATGCTTTGCCGGGGTGGCACCGAACACCCCTCCTTGTGAGGTCAACTTAGTGGGAGGCATCCTCGACTTTCTGTCTTAGATGCCCAGGTGGCCGCTTCAGAAGCGACCGCTCCGGGGGGGGGGTGTTCCCAGTTGTCAACGTCCTTTTCTGGGGGAGGGGGCCAGATAGCTGGGAGGGTCTTCCAGAAATACCCATGAAAGCACTAGGCTCGGGGCTTCTGATTTTCTTCCACATGTAGGATCAACAGTAGGATCAACATATGTAACTACAGACAGGTGGCATTCTTACACATGTAACTGCAGACAGGCGACACTATTACATATGTAACTACTGACAGGAGGCACTCTTACACATGTAACTACAGACATGTGGCACTCTTACACATGTAACTACAGACGAGCGACACTCTTACACATGTAATTACAGACAGGTGGCTCTCTTACACATGTAACTACAGACAGGTGGCACTCTTGCACATGTAACTACAGACAGGTGGCTCTCTTACACATGTAACTACAGACAGGTGGCACTCTTACACATGTAACTACAGACAGGTGACACTCTTACACATGTAACTACAGACATGTGGCACTCTTACACATGTAACGGTGGACAGGCGAAACTCTTACACATGTAAGCAGACCGAAGTAGCTCTTATAATTTAAGATCTAATACATTTTTAGTCTTCAACTAATTTTTCGTTAATGATAACAATACATTAATTGATAATGGTAACAAAATTTATGTAGCGGTGAGAAAATGCATAAGTGAACTTAACTATATTGACTACAGTTCACTGCAATCACTCAATATATTTAAATGGTCATACCTGAACACAATATAAAACAAGCGAAATCCAGTAATAATAACCAGGTGCCAACTTGATATCGTGAACAAACTGTGAATACTCCACCGGAATAGTCTGAAAAGAATGAAACTCTTCAAACAGGTTCACAACAGAATAACGTTTTGTGAATTTTACCACAAATAAGAAAAATTGTGAATGTTTCTTGAACATATCACAATAGAAATAGATCACAATTAATACAGCTTAAAACAAAATTATTTTCATTTACTCCAATTACATGACAATTTAAAAAAAAATATGAATAGCTTAAGTTTTTGTGTGTGTATAGTAGATATTTTAAGATGTGTCACAAATAAAAGTCGTTTTATTTGACTATTGTTTGGCAGTTTAAATAATTCTTTCATTGTCCTAGTTAGACTTTTACTTACTTTCTTCTCTTCTTTTCTTTGACCCACACCTCAATATGTTAAGGTTTACGGTTAACTCATTAACTCTAGTGATCGCTGAAACAATATCCCCCAGACAAGGCACATTTCTTCCTTAATGATAGACTTTATCACCGTACAGTCGATATGAAGCCACTCACCTACACAATAAAGGATTCAAGTAGAGAATATCTTGACCAATGAACGCGAGGCTGAGAAACCTTGACATTGACAGGGATAGAGTGATGACGTTGACAAGACACAGGCTCAGGAGGAAGGGAGTGAACATCTTGTCCTTCATGTTCCTCCTACACAGAACGAAGCCAGTCATTACGTTACCTGGAGGAGGTATACAGGTGTACAGGTGAGGTGGGTTAGTGAAAGGTGAGGTGGGTTAGTGAAAGGTGAGGTGGGTTAGTGAAAGGTGAGGTGGGTTAGTGAAAGGTGAGGTGGGTTAGTGAAAGGTGAGGTGGGTTAGTGAGAGGTGAGGTGGGTTAGTGAGAGGTGAGGTGGGTTAGTGAAAGGTGAGGTGGGTTAGTGAGAGGTGAGGTGGGTTAGTGAAAGGTGAGGTGGGTTAGTGAAAGGTGAGGTGGGTTAGTGAAAGGTGAGGTGGGTTAGTGAGAGGTGAGGTGGGTTAGTGAAAGGTGAGGTGGGTTAGTGAAAGGTGAGGTGGGTTTGTGAAAGGTGAGGTGGGTTAGTGAAAGGTGAGGTGGGTTGTGAAAGGTGAGGTGGGTTTGTGAAAGGTGAGGTGGGTTAGTGAAAGGTGAGGTGGGTTAGTGAAAGGATAGGTGGATTTGTGAAAGGTGAGGTGGGTTAGTGAAAGGTGAGGTGGGTTTGTGAAAGGTGGGGTGGGTTAGTGAAAGGTGAGGTGGGTTAGTGAAAGGCGAGGTGGGTTAAAGGTAGGTGGTTGGATAAATGGCAGGTGACGTGGATTACTAACAGGCAATGTTCCCTTTAAGCAACGCGGCTGCGCGGCCGCGCAGATGTCTGACCGACGCCACGCACCAATTAAGATTCACCACAAAGAAAATTTTGTAAATTATTGCACACAAAATGGTTTATGTGAAACTGTGTATACCATGTATAACCTAGTTTAAGTTGACAACATTCATATTGAGGACCAACACAGGACCACTCACTTGGCAGTCCGATCAGTAGTAGGACAATAAAAGGAAGACTCACCTGACAGTCCTACCCCTCACCTGACAGTCCTACCACTCAACTGGCAGCCCTACCACTCACCTGACAGTCCTACCATTCACCTGGCAGTCCTAAAACCCACCTGGCAGTCCTACCACTCACCTGACAGTCCTACCAATCACCTGAAAGTCCTACCACTCACCTGACAGTCCTACCGCCCACCTGACAGTCCTACCAATCACCTGGAAGTCCTACCACTCACCTGAAGTCCTACCACTCACCTGACAGTCTTACCACTCAACTGGCAGTCCAACCGCTCACCTGGCAGTCCTACCACTGACCTGGCAGTCCTAACACTAACTTGAAAGTCCTACCACTCACCTGTCAGTCCTACCACTCACCTGGACAGTCATACCACTCACCTGAAGTCCTACCACTCACCTGACAGTCCTATCACTCAACTGGCAGTCCAACCACTCACCTGGCAGTCCTACCACTGACCTGGCAGTCCTAACACTAACTTGAAAGTCCTACCACTCACCTGTCAGTCCTACCACTCACCTGGACAGTCATACCACTCACCTGGCAGTCCTACCACTCACCTGTCAGTCCTACCACTAACCTGGAAGTCCTACCACTCACCTGGAAATCCTACCACTCACCTGGAAGTCCTACCCCTCACCTGACAGTCCTACCCCTCACCTGAAAGTCCTACCCCTCACCTGACATACTTACCCCTCACCTGAAGTCCTACCACTCACCTGGCAGTCCTACCACTCACCTGACAGTCCTACCACTCACCTGGAAGTCCTACCACTCACGTGACAGTCCTACCACTCACCTGGCAGTCCTACTACTCACGTGACAGTTCTACCACTCACCTGGCAGTCCTATAACTCACCTGACAGTCCTACCACTCACATGGAAGTCCTACCACTCACCTGGCTGTCCTACCACTCACCTGGCAGTCCTACCACTCACCTGACAGTCCTACCACTCACCTGGAAGTCCTACCCACTCTCTTGGAAGTCCTACCCACTCTCTTGGAAGTCCTACCACTCACCTGGCAGTCCTACCATCCTCCTGAAAGTCCTATCAAACACCTGGCAGTCCTACCACTCACCTGGCAGTCCTACAACTCACCTGGCAATCCTACCACTCTCCTGAAAGTCCTATCACACACCTGGCAGTCCTACCACTCACCTGGCAGTCCCACCAACAGTAGAACAATGGGAGCCACGGTCAGAAAGACTCTGTTGATCTTCATGTATCGGTTGACCTCATCTCTTGGGTAGGAGGAGTTCTTGTCAACAACATCGAGGAAAGAAATGTAGTCAATCGTCATTTATAGGTGGTCACCTAGAGACAATAAATGTGGTCAACCGTCATTTATAGGTGGTCACTTAGAGACAATAAATGTGGTCAATCGTCATTTATAGGTGGTCACTTAGAGACAATAAATGTGGTCAATCGTCATTTATAGGTGGTCACCTAGAGACAATAAAAGTAGTCAATCGTCATTTATAGGTGGTCACCTAGAGACAATAAATGTAGTCAATCGTCATTTATAGGTGGTCACCTAGAGACAATAAATGTAGTCAATCGTCATTTATAGCTGGTCACCTAGAGACAATAAATGTGGTCAATCGTCATTTATAGGTGGTCACCTAGAGACAATAAATGTAGTCAATCGTCATTTATAGGTGGTCACCTAGAGACAATAAATGTAGTCAATCGTCATTTATAGCTGGTCACCTAGAGACAATAAATGTAGTCAATCGTCATTTATAGCTGGTCACCTAGAGACAATAAATGTAGTCAATCGTCATTTATAGCTGGTCACCTAGAGACAATAAATGTGGTCAATCGTCATTTATAGCCGGTCACCTAGAGACAATAAATGTAGTCAATCGTCATTTATAGCCGGTCACCTAGAGACAATAAATGTAGTCAATCGTCATTTATAGCCGGTCACCTAGAGACAATAAATGTAGTCAATCGTCATTTATAGGTGGTCACCTAGAGACAATAAATGTAGTCAATCGTCATTTATAGCTGGTCACCTAGAGACAATAAATGTAGTCAATCGTCATTTATAGCTGGTCACCTAGAGACAATAAATGTAGTCAATCGTCATTTATAGCTGGTCACCTAGAGACAATAAATGTGGTCAATCGTCATTTATAGCCGGTCACCTAGAGACAATAAATGTAGTCAATCGTCATTTATAGCCGGTCACCTAGAGACAATAAATGTAGTCAATCGTCATTTATAGCCGGTCACCTAGAGACAATAAATGTAGTCAATCGTCATTTATAGCTGGTCACCTAGCGATAGACAAGGTGGTCATCTGTAGCCCTGAAATATTAATGACAGTAGCTGTGAAAAGATGTAAAGTAATTTATGATGGTCTAAATATTTTTAGACTTTTATCAAATTATCGCCGTCTGTAAAGAAAAATTGTAAAATAAATTGACGAAAAAAATAAGTTTAAAGAAAATATACAATTGGACAAAGGCTAATGATAGTATTATTAGACAAATAAGAATGTTTATAACGAGTAATTATAGTATTATTGAGTAAAGACATAACTTTTTTTCTTTTTCACGAGTTGGGTTTTTTTAATTTTATTTACTTGATTTTGAAAAGAAATGATTATGTTTCCTTAAAACTCTCATGTACAACCACTAGTTTATACTGAATATAGTAGCATTAATAGTAGTAGTAGTAAGTTACAAATCTACCAGTTTTATCATTGTCACTGCTCCATAATCATATCTAAAATCTAAGAACTAAGATTCAATTGAAAGTAACTAATTGAAAAAGAAGACATATTTTAAAAGAAATTAGTTCATATAGTTGGTAAGTTTCTCATACAAGTATGTTCTTGTATGTATTGACAGCCAATGATGAATTCTTTCAAACCATGACATTGCCATTTATTGGTATTAGTAGCCTAACAATATAAAATATCTGTTCCGAAAAAAAGTTTTTGTTTACAAGTTATATTGGTTGTCGAATCTTTTTTCCCGATTGTTTATTTTAAATATAATTATTAAAAATAAATGTAGACGTCATTTCCGAATGAAACAATTATTTTCATACTTAAAGGTGTAGTCTATATTTTATTTTTAAAAATTCCATTCATTTTAAATATTTAATTGAGAGATTAGTGTGATGTTAAATCACATTTTTTATCGACTTTGTAATTTTCAATTTGCTTGCGTCACATTCACCCTCGACGACCATAAACCTTTGTCTGTTACAGACACTACTTCTATACAGATAATTAATGCGCCCTAGGCATCTCAGTTGTTCTCATGAATAATAATCTCAATTTCTATTTCTCTGGTATTACTCTGGTATTACTCTGGTATTACTCTGGTATTACTCTGGTATTACTCTGGTATTACTCTGGTATTACTCTGGTATTACTCTGGTATTACTCTGGTATTAGTCGAAAATTTCTCAAAATAAAAAAATAAAAAACAAACAGTGGGAATAAGAGGAATGGAGACTAAGAGATAGAGAAGAGGAGAGAGGCAGAGACTAAGAGATAGAGAAGAGGAGAGAGGCAGGGACTAAGAGATAGAGAAGAGGATAGAGGCAGGGACTAAGAGATAGAGAAGAGGAGAGAGGTAGGGACTAAGAGATAGAGAAGAGGAGAGAGGTAGGGACTAAGAGATAGAGAAGAGGAGAGAGGTAGGGACTAAGAGATAGAGAAGAGGAGAGAGGTAGGGACTAAAAGATAGAGAAGAGGAGAGAGGCAGGGACTAAGAGATATCGAAGAGGAGAGAGGTAGGGACTAAGAGAGAGAGAAGAGGAGAGAGGCAGGGACTAAGAAACTAATAGTATCAGCGTAGTTAAGGAGAGATAAATGTTTGATAAACAGTCAATTCCAGGGAAGTAAGTCTGTACTGAACAAAGGCGCTACTTCTAGTCCTAGACATTAGAAGATTATTACTGAAGTAAACCTCACATAGTTGTCTCCGGCTGAAACTTCAAAGAAGTTGTGCTGTGCAAAGTAGTGTGGTCCAAATGAGTGTAGTCCAAAGTAGTAATATTGTTAAAAGTAGTGTAATTATCCAAAGTAGTGTTCGTGTTAAAAGTTGTGTAATAGTGAAAAGTTTTGATATTTTTTTATAAATATTGATGCTTTTAAAGAAATATGATGAATTTGTTTTATTTTCCTTGTCAAATAATTATAATATAACATTGTATTTTAGTTTTAGGGCCATTCACTGATGTCATCAAACATCTATTTGATGTCAGATTGATATAATGTTAGATTTATTTGATGTTAGATTTATTTGATGTTAGATTGATTTGATGTTAGATTTATTTGATGTTAGATTTATTTGATGTTAGATTTATTTGATGTTAGATTTATTTGATGTTAGATTTATTTGATGTTAGATTTATTTGATGTTAGTTTTATTTTATGATAGCTTTATTTGATGTTAGATTTATTTGATGTTAGATTTATTTGATGTTATATTTATTTGATGTTAGATTTATTTGATGTTAGATTTATTTGATGTTAGATTTATTGATGTTAGATTTATTTGATGTTAGATTTATTTGATGTTAGATTTATTTGATGTTAGATTTATTTGATGTTAGATTTATTTGATGTTAGATTTATTTGATGTTAGTTTTATTTTATGATAGCTTTATTTGATGTTAGATTTATTTGATGTTAGATTTATTTGATGTTATATTTATTTGATGTTAGATTTATTTGATGTTAGATTTATTTGATGTTAGATTTATTGATGTTAGATTTATTTGATGTTAGATTTATTTGATGTTAGATTTAATTGATGTTAGATTTAATTGATGTTATGCTTGTAATACTTGTATACATTTTTTGATAAGATGATCTTTATGTTCCCAACACTCGGCTCATTCTTTATGCCTGGATAAAAGGGGGAAGTGAAAATGGAATTATTATTGGTAATATTATTATTGTTGTTATTGTGTTACTCTAGTTGGTTGTTTGTGTTTGTCCTGTCAACACTATTCAAATCTTGTATGGCATTAAGTTGATTGCAGTTGTCACAATTATTGCTCCCATTAAGTCAATGTTTGCGCTTACTGCAGCGATGCTTCCTCAAGACCTGGGGTATTTGCAATTCGTGGTTAACTGTTTGTAGTAAGAGTTTTTCCATGTATATAAATCGCCTGGTTGAACACTGCTGAGTTTAAATGTCAGAAAAAATATAATTCTTGAAAATCTGTTCATGTTTTGCCGTTAAAATATTAAAATGAATGTAAAGCATGTGAATAATGTAATGCAAAATTTAAATTTCCATTGCATGATCATTGGTTGTGTAACTCTGTTTGGGGAGGGGGGGAGTTATGGTCCTTGTGGAACTCAAAAGGCAAACGTTCCTTTTACTAACAACTGACAGTAATAATAATAATAATAATATAATACAATTTGACTCTATATACTGTCAGAGTTGAACAATTTGACTCTATATACTGTCAGAGTTGAACAATTTGACTCTATATACTGTCAGAGTTGAACAATTTGTCTCTATATACTGTCAGAGTTGAACAATTTAACTCTATATACTGTCAGAGTTGAACAATTTGACTCTATATACTGTCAGAGTTGAACAATTTAACTCTATATACTGTCAGAGTTGAACAATTTGACTCTATATACTGTCAGAGTTGAATGATTTGTCTCTATATACTGTCAGAGTTGAACAATTTGACTCTATATACTGTCAGAGTTGAACAATTTGTCTCTATATACTGTCAGAGTTGAACAATTTGACTCTATATACTGGCAGAGTTGAACAATTTGACTCTATATACCAGCACGCACCCTCAATCATAGGCACATATTCTCCCACACACCCAACATTCTCCCACACACCCAACATTCTCCCACACACCAAACATTCTCCCACACACCCAACATTCTCCCACACACCCAACATTCTCCCACACACCAAACATTCTCCCACACACCAAACATTCTCCCACACACCCAAAATTCTCCCACACACCCAACATTCTCCCACACACCCAACATTCTCCCACACACCCAACATTCTCCCACACACCCAACATATTAAAAATGCATTTGGAAGATGGCACATAAACATGTTATGTTTGTAGTCAGATTTCACCATACAAACACGCGTTTTTAGTTTCGCCACTTGAAGGCATATCCACTGACGTTTTTAAACGGAATAAATCAGTCGTAATTTCTGTTCGACCTCTTGACGCTATAATCCACTGAAATATGATGTTAATTATAGGTTATGTTCCTTTCATTTTTCTTTGTCACCTCATCAATTGCCATGCTTATCTATCCAACATTTATTTAAAATTTATCAAAGGCGAGAAAACGATTGCTGTAACATTATCAGGTATTTTAAAATCATCCTTCAATCATTTCCTCTTATGAACAATGACAAAATGTTAATGACCTAATTCCTTCAGTCGAGTTGATGTGATAAAAATAAGTAAAGCGTTACTTTGTGATGGAACTGAACAGTTATTGGTAGTTTATTAAAATATTGGCTTGATAAGATGTTTTTGGATTAGTGTAAGGCTAGACTATCTGTTGACAATGTGTTTTTTGGATATATACAAGACATCGCATGTTGTGCGCGACGTTATCTCAAACCGCACAAACAACTTATTAATACATTAAATCTGCCAGGCACCAAAGTGACATTGACAGGCAGTTCCGGGGCATACAAAGAAGAGATCAATACAAAAGTTGCTTGTTCCCGCCTAGGCCCACCAATGGCTGGAACACGCATGGGGCGACAACTCTTGGTATTAAAGGTTCCCACTGCCTCCAGCTCCAGATAACCTCGCCGTCCAGCCCTTGTGACCAATGAAGTCTCCTCACACACAAACGTCGCGAACCCCTCAACCTATACATTGGAGCCTGAATGATAAAAACATTGATTGTGTGCCCTTAATAAATAGAAGAAAAAGGGAGAAAATTATTGAAAGGCCTACAGCTGAGACATACAGTAACTTTATTTCATTTTCCTTTAAAGATCGAGACATGAATGTTGGAACTAAACAATTAATAAAGTAAATACAATCATTTAATGTGGGTATATCATTTATTAAAAGCATTTCTCGTAAGTTTAATAACAAAATAAACATCCAATGACACAACTATTTTATGAGGATGTATTATGATGTCGGGATATGATGTAAACATTACATACAAATATGGTCCTTTCATAAGGTCATCAAACATTTTATAAACTCTCCCTATCTCTATCTCTCTCTCACCCTCCCCCCTGTCTCTCTCCCTCTCTCTTTCTATCGCTCCCATTCTGTAGACAAGAAATTGAATTGCAATCAGCAAGGGTGGAGAGGAAGTTGCACAAGAGCGTAAGTGTATAAAACACGCAATAAAGCAACACTTGGTGTTGCATCATTTTCTGGGCTTACCCTGACCACGTTCTATAACTCCTTTCTTCCATCACTTTGTCTTTCTTTATTACCCCCTCCCTCCACCAATCGCCCTAACGTGTAGATGAAAGGAAGAGTTGTATTCAAAAGAAAAAGAAATCGTCCCCTATAGGTTTGGGCAGATTTCGTTTGGTTGGTTTAACTGGGTCAATTGATGACGTCGTACCGGTTGTCGAGTCAGGTTCCGGCTCTGGAGGCTTGACCACCACTTGGCCGGCTCTCTTGGACGACTGGGAGAATCTGGACACACGAGAACCTCGAGAGGCGCGCGAGTAACGTGAGGTTCCTGAGGCACGTCCTGTGAACAGAGACAAATTGTTCAACTCTGGCAGTATATAGAGTGAAATTGTTCAACTCTGGCAGTATATAGAGACAAATTGTTCAACTCTGACAGTATATAGAGACAAATTGTTCAACTCTGACAGTATATAGAGACAAATTGTTCAACTCTGGCAGCATATAGAGTCAAATTGTTAAACTCTGGCAGTATATAGAGACAAATTGTTCAACTCTGGCAGTATATAGAGACAAATTGTTCAACTCTGACAGTATATAGAGACAAATTGTTCAACTCTGACAGTATATAGAGACAAATTGTTCAACTCTGACAGTATATAGAGTCAAATTGTTCAACTCTGACAGTATATAGAGTCAAATTGTTCAACTCTGACAGTATATAGAGTAAAAATTGTTCAACTCTGATAGTATATAGAGACAAGTTGTTCAACTCTGGCAGTATATAGAGTCACATTGTTCAAATCGCATTAAAATCAAACAAAACCAATCTTCTATTCTTAACACTGCAAACATGTAAACATATGTTCAAAGACAAATAAGAATGAAGAAATAATCTTAGGCTTGAAAATATTCATTAAAATAATTGTCTCACAAATAAACATGTTTGATAATTGTCTCACAAATAAACATGTTTGATAATTGTCTCACAAATAAACATGTTTGATAATTGTCTCACAAATAAACATGTTTGATAATTGTCTCACAAATAAACATGTTTGATAATTGTCTCACAAATAAACATGTTTGATAATTGTCTCACAAATAAACATGTTTGATAATTGTCTCACAAATAAACATGTTTGATAATTGTCTCACAAATAAACATGTTTGATAATTGTCTCACAAATAAACATGTTTGATAATTGTCTCACAAATAAACATGTTTGATAATTGTCTCACAAATAAACATGTTTGATAATTGTCTCACAAATAAACATGTTTGATAATTGTCTCACAAATAAACATGTTTGATAATTGTCTCACAAATAAACATGTTTGATAATTGTCTCACAAATAAACATGTTTGAGTTCATTCTTTAGAACTTATCACTTTGTTATTAACACCATCATTGGATGTAATTTAATCCTGTGGTGTAATTTGGCCATTCGATCACAGTTTTTTATCATTACTGTGTACTGTATTTTTATAAGAATTGTTTGATATGTTTTAGTGGGACAATAATTGTTTGATATGTTTTAGTGGGACAAGAATTGTTTGATATGTTTTAGTGGGACAAGAATTGTTTGATATGTTTTAGTGGGACAAGAATTGTTTGATATGTTTTAGTGGGACAAGAAGTGTTTGATATGTTTTAGTGGGACAAGAACTGTTTGATATGTTTTAGTGGGACAAGAAGTGTTTGATATGTTTTAGTGGGACAAGAAGTGTTTGATATGTTTTAGTGGGACAAGAACTGTATGATATGTTTTAGTGGGACAAGAACTGTTTGATATGTTTTAGTGGGACAAGAATTGTTTGATATGTTTTAGTGGGACAAGAAGTGTTTGATATGTTTTAGTGGGACAAGAAGTGTTCGATATGTTTTAGTGGGACAAGAACTGTATGATATGTTTTAGTGGGACAAGAACTGTATGATATGTTTTAGTGGGACAAGAAGTGTTTGATATGTTTTAGTGGGACAAGAATTGTTTGATATGTTTTAGTGGGACAAGAAGTGTTTGATATGTTTTAGTGGGACAAGAAGTGTTTGATATGTTTTAGTGGGACAAGAACTGTATGATATGTTTTAGTGGGACAAGAACTGTTTGATATGTTTTAGTGGGACGAGAAGTGTTTGATATGTTTTAGTGGGACAAGAACTGTTTGATATGTTTTAGTGGGACAAGAAGTGTTGGATATGTTTTAGTGGGACAAGAATTGTTTGATACGTTTTAGTGGGACAAGAAGTGTTTGATATGTTTTAGTGGGACAAGAACTGTTTGATATGTTTTAGTGGGACAAGAACAGTTTGATATGTTTTATTGGGACAAGAACTGTTTGATATGTTTTATTGGGACAAGAACTGTTTGATATGTTTTAGTGGGACAAGAAGTGTTTGATATGTTTTAGTGGGACAAGAACTGTTTGATATGTTTTAGTGGGACAAGAACTGTTTGATATGTTTTAGTGGGACAAGATCTTTTTGATATATTTTAGTGGGGCAAGAATTGTTTGATATGTTTTAGTGGGACAAGAAGTGTTTGATATGTTTTAGTGGGACAAGAATTGATTGATATGTTTTAGTGGGACAAGAATTGTTTGATATGTTTTAGTGGGAAAAGAATTGTTTGATATGTTTAATGGGACAAGAATTGTTTGATATGTTTTAATGGGACAAGAATTGTTTGATATGTTTTAGTGGGACAAGAATTGTTTGATATGTTTTAGTGGGACAAGAATTGTTTGATATGTTTAATGGGACAAGAATTGTTTGATATGTTTTAATGGGACAAGAATTGTTTGATATGTTTTAGTGGGACAAGAATTGTTTGATATGTTTTAATGGGACAAGAATTGTTTGATATGTTTTAATGGGACAAGAATTGTTTGATATTTTTAATGGGACAAGAATTGATTGATATGTTTTAATGGGACAAGAATTGTTTGATATGTTTTAATGGGACAAGAATTGTTTGATATGTTTTAATGGGACACAGTTCAACACTGCAGCACAAAACTGTGGCCTGCTAGAAATGTTCTCACAAACTAGCAGCAAATTTCAGATTTGAAAACTTGTCTCTAATCATCCCGATGTAAGTGCCCCCTCTCCCCCAATGAAACAGTAAAATCATCCCGATGTAAGTGCCCCCTCTCCCCCAATGAAACAGTTAAATCATCCCGATGTAAGTGCCCCCTCTCCCCCAATGAAACAGTAAAATCATCCCGATGTAAGTGCCCCCTCTCCCCCAATGAAACAGTAAAATCATCCCGATGTAAGTGCCCCCTCTCCCCCAATGAAACAGTAAAATCATCCCGATGTAAGTGCCCCCTCTCCCCCAATGAAACAGTAAAATCATCCCGATGTAAGTGCCCCCTCTCCCCCAATGAAACAGTAAAATCATCCCGATGTAAGTGCCCCCTCTCCCCCAATGAAACAGTAAAATCATCCCGATGTAAGTGCCCCCTCTCCCCCAATGAAACAGTAAGATCATCCCGATGTAAGTGCCCCCTCTCCCCCAATGAAAATCACCCACACCTGTGTAGACCCGGGCATCTGATATAATTTGTAGACTTACTTATACAGTAATTGAAAAATAAAATTCATAGAGCATCAAATATTGTCTTCTAATGATAGGTATTAGTTTTGTTATTTTAAAATCTCTAGTTCGGTAGACTTAAGACAAAAGAACAATACAGTCTAAGATAGGAAATAGTCTTTGGTGTAACGGACTTTTATTAGGAGGCACCACGCTCTGGTTTGGTTTAATCATTGGCTGCTAGTAGTCGCTGACAATTAGGGACCACACTCTCAAGGGACGCATTGCTGAGCTTTAATTTACGTGACACATTTGGGGAAAAGACGTGTACATGGTAGTATTGGTACGAGTAACTTATTAGTAAATTGTAGCTTATGTTTGGACTACGTTTAGATGTGTAGACGATGTCTCGGGTCCTAGATTAGCTTTAAGTCTAAAAACTCTAAGTGTAAATGTTAACTAACAAACAGACAACATATACGAAAAGACTGATCCCTACTGTGCGGTTCCAAAAGGTCATCTAGAATAACTTGTTTCTTGCGCTGACAAAGTCTCTTGCAGACCCGCACGACTTTGAAGAGTTCCTTCCTGAACTTCTTGTCAAAGATGGTGAAGAAGACGACATTCAGTGCGTAGCTGGAGTACTGAAACAGTAGAACACCACCGAGCACTGCTCACGTGGAGTTAGGAAGAGGGGAGAAAGTAAATCAGACGTCAGCCCAGCAGATTTGAAGACTCATCAAAAACAACAATGTCTTATTTGACAAGTCTAATCACTGAAAACAAATGTATTATCCCATGATTGTATTATCTCATGATTGTATTATCTCATGATTGTATTATCTCATGATTGTATTATCCCATGATTGTATTATCTCATGATTGTATTATCTCATGATTGTATTATCCCATGATTGTATTATCCCATGATTGTATTATCCCAGGATTGTATTAACCCATGATTGTACTATCCCAGGATTATATTATACCATGATTGTATGATCCAAGGATTGTATTATCCCATGATTGTATTATCCCATGATTATATTATCCCATGGTTGTATTATGCCATGATTGTATAATCCCATGATTGTATTATCCCATGATTGTATCATCCAATGATTGTATCATCCCATGATTTTATTATCCCATGATTGTATTGTCCCATGATTGTATTATCCCATGATTGTATTATCCCATGATTGTATTATCCCATGATTGTATTATCCCATGATTGTATTATCCCATGATTGTATTATACCATGATTGTATTATCCCATCATTGTATTATCCCATGATTGTATTATTCCATGATTGTATTATCCCAGGATTGTATTACCCCATGATTGCATTATCCCATGATTGTATTATCCCATGATTGTATTATCCCATGATTGTATTATCCCATGATTGTATTATCCCATGATTGTATTATCCCATGATTGTATTATCCCATTATTGTATTATCCCATGATTGTATTATACCATGATTGTATTATCCCATGATTGTATTATCCCATGATTGTATTATCCCATGATTATATTACCCCATGATTACATTATCCCATGATTGTATTATCCCATGATTGTACTATCCCATGATTGTATTATCCCATGATTGTATTATCCCATGATTGTATTATCCCATGATTGTATTATACCAGGATTGTATTATCCCATGATTATCGTCTGACGTGGCTGTACCACACAAAGGTGATGGTGATAGTGTGAGAGCTGTGGTATCTACTATGATGTAGGTTGGGATACGAGTATCTGGAATGTCTGAGCCGGGAGGGGGGGTGTCATTATATCAATGTTCGTTTCTTAGCTCTTCACTTGGCAAGTAACATAAGTAACACAAAAATCATTATTTGAAGAGTAAGTTTCGATTCCTAGTCTTGCGGTGTCGTGAACGTTTTAGAGACAAGAAGATTGGGACACACACATACTCCCCCCTACCCCCCCCCCAAGACAGTTCTTACGTCATCAATTCGCCGTCGGCATTGGTCTCACGTGATCAGTTCGCCGTCGTTATAGTTCTTACAAAAATCACGGCTCGCATGTAAATTAAGGGGATGTAACTTACACATTTGAGATTTGAGACGGTCGATTATCTTTTCTTCGTCGTACATAGCCTTGGCGTATGGGTACAACATGACAGGAAGTGACGTCACCATAAACTGGACATTGGAAATGGTGACTAGAATATACAGCTCTTTTCTCACTGGACAAATAGATAGTAGATATTATTTTATTCTTTTTTCACTAGACAAATAGTAGATATTAGAATAGTGTCACTAGAATATACAGCTCTTTTCTCACTGGAAAAATAGATGGTGTATATTATACTAGTCTTTTCTCACGGACAAATAGATAGTAGATATTGGTTTAATAGTGTCACTAGACTATACAGCTCTTTTTTCACTGGACAAATAAATAATTGATATTAGACTAGTCCATTCTCACTGGACAAATAGATTTTGGATATTAGACCAGTATCACTAGAATATACAGCTCTCATGTCGCTGGACATAAAGATAGTAGATATTAGACTAGTGTATTTAATGATCACGTCTAAAAATTCCCACATACATACTGTTTGATTATTTAAAGTTGTCAAACTACCATGCAGTAGAATAGTGACTCGTTGTATTGATCATTTAATAACTAACATTGCGACGGCTCTCACCCTTGAGGACGGGGTCCAGATCGGTCTCGTCAAAGACAGGGGGAGGCTTGAAGGTGTGCAGGTAGATGAACAGGTTGGGGAGTATCAATGAACAGAAGGGCACTATGACCTGGATGGCCATCTCCAGGTGGAACAGTGAAGTGCCGCTGGGAAGGTAGCACTCGACAACAACACTGGAGAAACAAACACAAGGCTTGTGGTCAAGTTTGTGGTCATGTTTGTGGTCAAGTTTGTGGTCAGGTTTGATGTCAGGTTTGTGGTCATGTTTGTCGTCAAGTTTGTGGTCAGGTGTGTTGTCAAGTTTGTTGTCAAGTTTTTTGTCAGGTTTGTGGTCAAGTTTGTTGTCATGTTTGTGGTCATGTTTGTTGTCAAGTTTGTTGTCCAGTTTGTTGTCAAGTTTATTGTCAAATTTGTGGTCAAGTTTGTTGTCAAGTTTATTGTCAAGTTTAATGTCAAGTTTGTTGTCAAATTTGTGGTCAAGTTTATTGTCAAGTTTAATGCCAAGCTTGGTTTCAGGTTTGTTGTCAAGTTTGTTGTCTAGTTTGTTGTCAAGTTTGTTATCAGGTTTGTTTTCAAGTTTGTGGTCAATTTTGTTGTCAAGTTTGTTGTCAGGTTTGTTGTCAAGTTTGTTGTCAATTTTGTGGTCAAGTTTGTTTTCAAGTTTGTTGTTAGGTTTGTTGTCAAGTTTGTTGTCAAGTTTATTGTCAAGTTTGTTGTCAAGTTTGTTGTCAGGTTTGTTGTCAAGTTTGTGGTCAAGTTTGTTGTCAAGTTTGTTGTCAAGTTTGTTGTCGAGTTTGTTGTCGAGTTTGTGGTCAAGTTTGTTGTCAAGTTTGTGGTCAAGTTTGTTGTCAAGTTTGTGGTCAAGTTGTGGTCAAGTTTGTTGTCAAGTTTGTGGTCAAGTTTGTTGTCAAGTTTGTTGTTAAAGTTCTGGTCTGGTCAGTTTTTGTTTTTATTTTGGTAAGCAGGTTTATGATCAGATTTGTGAACACGTTTGTGTTCATATTTATATTAGCATGTATTGTTAGTGTTCATATTTATATTTGCATATATTGTTAGTGTTCATATTTATATTCGCATATATTGTTTGTGTTTATATTTATATTGGCATATGTTATTTGTGTTCATATTTATATTCGCATATATTGTTTGTGTTCATATTTATATTGGTATATGTTATTTGTGTTCATATTTATAATTTATATAGGCATATATTGTTTGTGTTCATATTTATATTACCATATATTGTTTGTGTTCATATTTATATTACCATATATTGTTTGTGTTCATATTTATATTACCATATATTGTTTGTGTTCATATTTATATTACCATATATTGTGTAATCAAGTTTAGGCCAATTTAAGAGACAATGAAATGTTTTCCTACCCATTTCTTTCAAATAAAACCCAGTTCCATATGATTGGTATCTGTGCTGCTATCAGTACAAAACACATGAAGAAGACGGTCAAACAGGGTCTGATGTAGTAGTCCTCTAATGCTTCAGACCTGAAGTAAAGTCAACGATAGCATTAGAACACTGTAATATGTCTGTTTTGTGTTAGCTGAACTATGTAATATGGCTTTTGTCTGTTCTTTTAACTAAGATATAGGTCTGTGTATAATTTAAATGTCTGTAGTTTTATTCAAATCTTTATTTAAACTTAACTCTGACCCCCCCCCTAGCTTAAACTCTAAATGTCCAAGATGACCCACCTGATAATTGTTTCAAAGTAACGCACAAAGGTAACAAGCACGAGACTCCAGTTGGTGATGGCCACAAGAGTCGTGGAGCAATATCTGTAGAGCCTGGAGCGGTCAAATATATCAATGGTCAGTCACTTTATATCAATTTTCAATCACTTTATATCAATGGTCATTCACTTTATATCAATGGTCAGTCACTTTATATCAATGGTCAGTCACTTTATATCAATGGCCAGTCACTTTGAATCAATGTTCAGTCACTTTATATCAGACCAACCAAGGGGCATTACTATGTACCTACTGCCAGACAAAGGGCCATCACAGTGTGCCTACTGGCAGACCAAGGGACATCACTATGTACCTACTGTCAGACCAAGGGACATCACTATGTACCTACTGGCAGACCAAGGGACATCACTATGTACCTACTTGCAGACCAAGGGACATCACTATGTACCTACTGGCAGACCAAGGGACATCACTGTGTACCTACTGGCAGACCAAGAGACATCACTATGTACCTACTGGCAGAGTGGTTCACTGTTAGTAGGGACCTCGACACCGATGGTCGCCTTGTTGAAGAATGTAGGCAGCACGAAGATGAGTGTAGCCATGCTGAAGTAGCACATGCTGATCAGATACCTGGCTACCATTTCGTCCGCCATGGCCTTGCGATGTAGCACAAATATGGTAAGGATATTTCCTTAAACAAACCGGAAGGTAGTGTTTAAAAGAGGAAAAAAAAGAGCATTGTGAATACAAACATAAATGTGCTTGTTTTAATTTTCGTGTCGTGAGATTTTATATATAAATAGTTGCGTTTTACGTATGTGTAATGTGTGTGAGAGAATTCCATTGTTTTTTGGAGCACACAAGGAAAGGAGAAATACTTTTTCATTGTTTTAGTGCGTGTCTTAGAAACAGATAATTTCTGTGTCTGGAGTAGGCCTTAGATGACGTGAGGGTGAGCAGACAAAGACAAGTTCAGTAAGATAGGAAGACCATGAGTCAGGAAAGAAGTTGTGGCAGAGAACGGACAGTTTGTAACCAATGCGTGATTGAGCAGGTGGCAATGAAGGAGTGTCTTGAAATGGTCGTGTTTGTTTGAAACTTTATAAATTGCTCGATGAATTGTTTTTGTGAACATAAAAGGTAGAGTCAAGAGGACAGAGTGCATACTTAGATCATACTTGGGTCATACTTGGGTCATGCTTGGGTCATGCTTGGGTCATTATTGGGTCTTGCTTGGGTAATTATTGAATGAACTGTGAGGTTCAGCTACTAGACTTTCAGTCCCAGATACATTATACCATCATACAAGAATCTAGCCAGTTATAAAGACTGGGTCTCACCTGGCAAGCCAATGGCTATCTTTCAATCATACATTATACCATCATACAACAATCAAGCCAGTTATAAAGACTGGGTCTCACCGGGCAAGCCAATGGCTATCAGTCCCCCATACATTATACCATCATACAACAATCTAGCCAGTTATAAAGACTGGGTCTCACCGGGCAAGCCAATGGCTATCAGTCCCCCATACATTATACCATCATACAACAATCTAGCCAGTAATAAGACTGGGTCTCACCGGGCAAGCCAATGGCTATCAGTCCCCCATACATTATACCATCATACAACAATCTAGCCAGTTATAAGACTGGGTCTCACCGGGCAAGCCAATGGCTATCAGTCCCCCATACATTATACCATCATACAACAATCTAGCCAGTTATAAAGACTGGGTCTCACCGGGCAAGCCAATGGCTATCAGTCCCCCATACATTATACCATCATACAACAATCTAGCCAGTTATAAAGACTGGGTCTCACCGGGCAAGCCAATGGCTATCAGTCCCCCATACATTATACCATCATACAACAATCTAGCCAGTTATAAAGACTGGGTCTCGCCGGGCAAGCCAATGGCTATCAGTCCCCCATACATTATACCATCATACAACAATCTAGCCAGTTATAAGACTGGGTCTCACCGGACAAGCCAATGGCTATCAGTCCCCCATACATTATACCATCATACAACAATCTAGCCAGTTATAAGACTGGGTCTCACCGGGCAAGCCAATGGCTCTCAGTCCCCCATACATTATACCATCATACAACAATCTAGCCAGTTATAAAGACTGGGTCTCACCGGGCAAGCCAATGGCTATCAGTCCCCCATACATTATACCATCATACAACAATCTAGCCAGTTATAAATACTGGGTCTCACCTGGCAAGCCAATGGCTATCAGAACTGTTGGGACTACTATAAAGATCACTTTTAGCTGCTGCAGTATGTTCTTAGCTTGGAATATTTCCTCTTGGTTCCTAGTCTCATTGTGAGAATTGTTGGAGAGGTCAATGAACTCAATGTGGTACATTTTTGTACCAAAGTCCTTCACCTTGAAGAAATTAATTCAAAATAGTAAGGTCACCAGATTCGATGACATTTTGACTACGATAAGAGATGGCGCTCATTCCATGCTGCTGTTAACATGGAGTTAACATTCTATCACTGGAAGCGTGTTGGTCCACTCAGAGAAAGTGTCCGTACGTGTCAAACCGCTGTTCATTAGTAAACAGAACATTTTGAAGGTATATCGCTATTTCATGTAGCATTCACTCACTTTGTATTGAAAGAAAGTATACGAGTATTGTATTATTTCAACAGTGTTCTAGTTGCAGAATGTTTTACCTAATCTTTAAATTAAAAAAAAATTGGTATCAAATTAATACGAGTTCAATGTTCTTCATATTACTTTGTTACCTTCAATTTGAAACAGTTTTAAATGTCATAACAATAATGGCTTTTAACTTTCAATTGGTTGGATATCATAAAAACATAATTATTCAGGTTAAATTACAAATAATAGCATAAATTTACTATAAATAACCAGGGTAAGGCATTAATTTTAAACTGTACCTCATCAACAAATATTTAAGTTTTACTTAACTTTTTTTTTACTAGTGACTAGTTTATTTGTGTGTTATTTTGTAACTATTGTCTAACACATCTTCTAAATATCGCAAAATTGTTGACTATATTTTAACCGTTATCAATTTCTTAATAAAATAAGTTACACAGTAGAATTTTTATAATGCTTAAATATATTAATTTTAAATTACGCTTTAACTTAATTTAATTATGTTATTTTTTTTTACGTTGACGACAAAACGGAAGTAAACAAAAATTGGGTGAACACACATGTGTATTACGTCACTTCTGATAATAATTATTCCTTCTTCTATTTAAACGACCAATTTGAATAATTTATAGCAAATTAGGAATTGAGAATGTCTTGGGAAAACGGGAGTGTTTTTGGTTTAAATGTATATTTTTTAAAAAGTGCAATACAACAAATTTTAATACAACAAATTTAAAAATCTACGCAAAATTATCCACTCATGGTTTAATATCACAAACAAAGAATATTTGGTTTGAGTTTTGCGTAAAAATACAATCCACGTCAATATTTTGCTTTTGCCTTTATCGCATTTTCTAAATTATGTGTAGTTCAGGGGTTCCCAACCTTTTTGTACTCTAGATCATATTTTAAAATATCGGTAGGGTGGCGGTCTCCAACTATTTTTATCGACACATTCCTTCCATAACTTCTCATTTTCCCATTATTTATTTTCTTATATTCATAATTTATTATAAATAATAAACAAAAATGTTTCAAAATAATAAAATTATTAATTAAATTGCATGCACACAGAGAAATGTATTTACAAAACGTAAAAAAAACAACAAAAAAAACCAAAAAAAACCACAAATACAAAGAAATTTTTTTATAAAAAAATACAATATTAATATTTCAATATGATCTTTGGCATTGCATATCATTGGCCAGTGCCTCATAATTAGGAGAGTATGGCGATGATCATGTTAGCAAACAATCATAAAGATGCTCATCGGTGATTCGAGATCTATATCTTGATTTTATAAAGTTCATGTTTGAAAACATGATTCCCATAAATATGTCGAATAGAAAAATGATTCAATTTTATATGCCACTGTTTGAACAAATGGGAACTTTTCTCTTTCCACTGTATTCCAAATGTCTCTGATATAAAAGATTTTAGCAAAATATCATTCTTAGGGTCCAACATTTCTAACTCTAGTTCTTCTGTCTTAACTTGAACAAAAACTGCAATACATGCGGCCATTTCCATTAAATTTATTTGGCAAGTAAAAGGATTGATACAGAAGGAAATAATTGGCTCGATATATGTAAACTGACAAATCTTTTACAGAGCTTATCATTTTAGCTATGTTTTTGTCTTTCCCCTGCAACTCCAAATTTAAAGAATCCAATTTTCCCAGGATGTCTGTGAGAAAACCCAAATCAATCAGGCAGCAAAAGTCATCTAGATCATCATAATTTTCCATTTTATCGTTTATAAATGTTTTTATTTCTTCGATTAAACTCACAAATCTTGTAAGAACCTTTCCTTTACTGAGCCAACGTACTTTAGTGTGCAGAATAAGATCATGTTCTTTATCTTCAGTATCTTCTAACAGGGCCTTAAAAAGTCGGTGTTGCAAAGGAGCAGCTCGAATAGAATTGATTATATTTGTAACTATTTTCATAACGTGTTCAAATGGCAATATTTTACAACGCAGAGCTTCCTGGTGGATAATACTGTGGTAGGACATAAAGTTTGAAAATGATTCATCCTTCTTGCAGAGGGCAATAAATCCTTTGTTTTTACCTACCATTGCTGGTGCCCCATCGGTGTTTATCGCAAACAGTTTATGCAAAGGCATATTTATTGACTTGGCGAATGTTCTGAATGTATTATAAATATCCTCATCCCTTGTCTGTCCTTTCATAGGTAATATTTGTAACATATCCTGTTTTACTGTGAGGTTACTAAATACCATTCTCACCATAACTGCTAATTGTGCAGTGTCTGATATATCTGTTGACTCGTCAAATTGCAGCGAGAACCAGTCACATATTTCCAAGTCAGTCTTTAACTAAGTTTGTATGTCTGTTGAAATTGCATGTATTTTTCTTGTGACTGTGTTATTTGACAACTGTAAGTCTTGTATTGCTGAGACAATCTCACGTTTGTTAGAAAGTCCATCAAACAAACAATCGGCACCAGTCCAAAAAAGTTCCTTAAACAACTCACCATCAATGAAAGGTTTCTTCTTTTTTTGCGAGCATGTGAGAAATTTTGAAAGAAGCAATGGTGGCCTTTTTAGAATTTTCCACATGTCTATTGAAAACAGTCTATTGTGCAGTTCGACTAGATTTTA
Organism: Ampullaceana balthica; assembly: GCA_944989445.1. Lineage (NCBI taxonomy): Eukaryota > Metazoa > Mollusca > Gastropoda > Lymnaeidae > Ampullaceana > Ampullaceana balthica. The sequence goes on along the minus strand of CALYLW010000535.1, from coordinate 217,591 downwards.
GTTGACAGATGTGTTTTCTTTCTTACTTCAGATTCAAGTGGATAATTCACATCAAAAGTGGCATGAATTGTCTGAAAGTGTCGTTCAACATTATGTTTTTTCGGCACTGCAATGCTACTACCACACAGGGCCGTCTTGACGCATAGGCCCGTCGGGCATTTGCCCGGGGGCCCACCAGCATAGGGGCCCCATGGGAATATGTTTATTTATATATATTATGTATATTTATTTTTTTATTCTTGCGGGGAAGGGGCCCAACACTATTTCTTTGCCCGGGGGTCTAAACTGGTGTAAAGACGGCTCTGCCACCAGACAAGACGTAAACACAGTTGTTTTTCAAATTAACGAAACAATATGATTCCTCCCAATCAGCGTTAAAATTATAGGTTCGTTGTCTTTTATTCGGTCCACTCATTTTAGGGCTAAAAAAATAATCAAATCAATTGTAATTGAACTACAATATAATATCAAAGGCATAGCGCAAATCTGTTCTACATTATATGCGTAAATGTATTTTAACAAGGACTATAACTATCCCCTCAATCATAATAGATTATCACTTATTAATATAATAGATTAAGTACCTTGCTTTTAGGTTATTAAAATTTTTAAGAAGGAATATCAAAACTCTTAATTCGGGTTTCGTCAGACCAAGATGTCTTCTAGCTAACTGTCGCGACTCGAACGGGGCAGCAATCGCAATCACAATGACAACAACGTGGTTCCAGGCGGGGAATGCTATTTGCACATCACTCCTTGTACACGCCGAAAACCCGAAGTGAGCCGATGATCGCCATGTGTTTTGGCGCCTTCGGCATTCATCGGCTCAGTTCGTGGCGTTCGTTCATTTCGGGCTTTCTATGTGTACAAGGAGTGATGTGCAAATAGTACTCCACTTTCCAGGCTAGCGTGAAGAGTGCAGTCTGGCTTGCCGCTAGACAAGTTACAAGTACTGTCAGCAAAGAAACTACTCATACATAAAATATCGCAAACATACGAACGTATTTAATAAACCTAGGCCATCAAAAAATTAAAACTCTAACAAATATATAAAAATAATTCAGACAAAATTCTGTCTCTGTCGAATAATGGAGGGCACATACAAATCGTTCCGCGGGCACCATGGTACTGCGGGCACGGGGTTGGGAACCTCTGATTGTAGTTGGACACGCGACTAGATGAGCACTTGACAGAACAGTTTACAGATAGACATAGGTATAAAAACACATTTGCTAGAAAAACACATTGAATCATGCTATTTCCCCTCTGCTATCAGGCGTGGAAAGGGTTGGTTGAACCTAAGGCAATCAGGCGTGGAATGGGTTGGTTGAACCTATGGCAATTAGGTGTGGGGTGGGTTGGTTGAACCTATGGCAATTAGGCGTGGAATGGGTTGGTTGAACCTATGGCAATTAGGCGTGGAATGGGTTGGTTGAACCTATGGCAATTAGGCGTGGAATGGGTTGGTTTAACCTATGGCAATTAGGCGTGGAATGGGTTGGTTGAACCTCTGGCAATTAGGCGTGGAATGGGTTTGTTGAACCTCTGGCAATTAGGAGTGGAATGGGTTGGTTGAACCTATGGCAATAGGGCGTGGAATGGGTTGGTTGAACCTATGGCAATTAGGCGTGGAATGGGTTGGTTGAACCTATGGCAATTAGGCGTGGAATGGGTTGGTTGAACCTATGGCAATTAGGCGTGGAATGGGTTGGTTTAACCTATGGCAATTAGGCGGGGAATGGGTTGGTTGAACCTCTGGCAATTAGGCGTGGAATGGGTTGGTTGAACCTCTGGCAATTAGGAGTGGAATGGGTTGGTTGAACCTATGGCAATCAGGCGTGGAAAGGGCTGCTTGCAATGTTCCCTCTAAGGTACGTGGGTCAGTGTGCAAAGTGAAAAAAATACGTGCGATAAGTTGCAAACAATTCATTTTTTGTGCAGTATTTTACTAAATTTTCTGGGGGGTAATTCTAAACTACTGCGCGGCGTCGATCAGATTTCTGCGTGGCCACGCAGCCACGCGGCTTAAAGGGAACATTGGGTGCTTGAACATCTGGCAATTAGGCGTGGAATTTGTTGCTTGAACTAATCGGGAATTTGTGTATTTGTGCGGGTGTGTGTATGTGTGTATTTGTGCGGGTGTGTGTATGTGTGTATTTGTGCGGGTGTGTGTATGTGTGTATTTGTGCGGGTGTGTGTATGTGTGTATTTGTGCGGGTGTGTGTATGTGTGTATTTGTGCGGCTGTGTGTATATGTGTATTTGTGCGGGCGTGTGTGTATGTGTGTATTTGTGCGGGCGTGTGTTTGTGTGTATTTGTGCGGGTGTGTGTATGTGTGTATGTGTGCGGGCGTGTGTATGTGTGTATTTGTGAGGGTGTGTGTACGTGTGTATTTGTGCGGGTGTGTGTATGTGTGTATTTGTGCGGGTGTGTGTATGTGTGTATTTGTGCATGTGTGTGTATGTGTGTATTTGTGCGGTTGTGTGTTTATGTGTGTATTTGTGCGGGTGTGTGTGTATGTGTCTATTTGTTCGGGTGTGTGTATGTGTGTATTTTTGCATGTGTGTGTGTAAGTGTGTATTTGTGCGGGTGTGTGTATGTGTGTATTTGTGCGGGTGTCATTTCAAATTTGTTAAGAAATTTAAAGACCACATAATATATTTTGTATCTATTACTGAGTTTAGAAAATAAGAATTTAAAATATGTCAAATTATAATATTAAAAATAAAATTTGCTTAATTCATGAGTAAATGTAATTGCAAATTTAATTTTGCTTTGCATTTTCTTTTTTTGCGCCGACAATGAATCTCATGTTGTGATTAAAGCTAGAAGCAAACATCAAAATGTCAATTTATAATTTTTAAAGTAAAGAAACGATATCATTTCAAGGAAAGCTAATAATACGATACTACAAAAAATTAAAATTTTATATACATACTGTTTGACTTATAATGGCGAAAGAAATTTTTCAATTTTTATATCAAAGAAAATAGAATAGTACAAAAATGAAGAAAATATTAGTTATTGTTTTGAAAATAGTTAATTTTCGTTATTTTCAAAATGTGTTTATTTAATTCCATTTGTCATTTGTTTAAGTTGAAATGATTTAATAATTTAAATTTAAAAATTTATCCGGAGTGATTTTTTCTATCATTTTTGAAATAAACAATGGCGGTAAAATTTTAAGTAGGTGTTTTATCATGAAAAAAATTATTATTAAAATGTTAATTCAATGAATATAAAGTGATTAATTAAAAAAAATAATGTGTATTTAAAAACAGCTTGCTCCTATCAGTTAACTGTCCATACTATACTATTCTTAAAGGACACTGTCGTAGTTGTATTTATGTAACATAATGTTGATAAAGTAAAAAGTTAACTTTACTCAGTAAACTTAAACTGTAACACTGTACACTGTAAGAGGATTATTTGTCTTACATTAAATTATTAAAGTTTACAAAGTTGCATTAGTCATTAGTAGTAGTAGTAGTATTAAAAATTGAATTATAGTTCTAGACTTAGACAGGAATAATTTATAAGTCTTAAAATATTAATAGTATTAAGATGATTTCTTTGTTGATAATACAGTAGTTGTAGTTAAAGTATAGACTATACCGATACCATAGGCCAGTGTAGTCATACATTTTTTCTACTATATATATTCCATGAGTCATATTTTTCCAAATGAAAATGTTGCAAATAATGCACATTACAATTTATTTACTCATAACTCAAAGTATGGTGCATAAATGAATATAAATTCCCAATGTAAAAACATAAATGATATAATTATTATATGAATATAAAAAAGATGTTTAGTTTTGTTGAGACTTAGACTTAGTCTTAGTACATGTATTCTGATTTAATAAATATACTATTTTCCAATTTGTAGTTGTAGGTTTTGGACATTATTTGTGTATAAGATTACACAAGTTAATTTGATTATAATGTTGCATATTTATACAGTGAAAATGTAATTTTGAAAGGCTGTACTGCGGGACAAGATATTAAAATTTTTGTCCATTTAATTTTTGTAGAAACTTTTATTTTTCAGCTGAATCTCTGATGGCATGGAGAACTGGGTTGAAATCAACTACATTTTACTAGACAATATCTTCACTTCACCAGAAGATTTGGCTCAGTTACAAGACCTTGAGGTAAAAAAAGTTTGTCATCTACGTCACTTTCTCTGTCATCTTGTTGGTCTTTGGAATCCCTGGTGTGTTCACAATTCCAGAGTTGGGTATTGGGCTTATTTGACACAATCATATTTCAATCTTATTTGATCTTATCTTAATTTTATTTAAATTTACACATTAATAATTATAATTTAATACTTGATGTAGTACTGTACCCTAGCTAGTAGCTGGACTGACAGTGCTTCACATAAAAGAAGTTACAAACATATACATAATATAATAATCAATGTATTCAATGTAAACATACATATCATATCTACAACAAATATACATTGATAATCAACTTATATCCATTTATGACATCATTCATTCAAACTGATTTGAACATCACATTTATTTCCACCCATTATCCAACAAATGGAAGACTGAAGGTAATTATTGAATTGTATACCCATGTATCCAACAAATGGAAGACTGAAGGTAATTATTGAATTGTATACCCATGTATCCAACAAATGGAAGACTGAAGGTAATTATTGAATTGTATACCCATGTATCCAACAAATGGAAGACTGAAGGTAATTATTGAATTTTATACCCATGTATCCAACAAATGGAAGACTGAAGGTAATTATTGAATTTTATACCCATGCCCATGTATCCAACAAATGGAAGACTGAAGGTAATTATTGAATTTTATACCCATGTATCCAACAAATGAAAGACTGAAGGTAATTATTGAATTATTTTGTAGCTTTAAAAATGTATATCTAAACAAACCAGGAAAACCAAAACATTATCAACATTTTAAAATCTTTTTAAAATGCAAGACATGACAAGAACCATTGATAAGCATAGGATGCAATAATCTTCTGTATACAAGTAGCATCTGTAATATATAACTATGATTGTAGGAAATCATTCAGAAATTTAATTAAAAAATAGTCATTTCCTGCGAGACACTCAAAGATCCTATTTCCTCTGAGACACTCAAAGATGCTATTTTCTCTGAGACACTAAAAGATCCTATTTTCTCTGAGACACTCAAAGATCCTATTTTCTCTATCTATCAGGCAAAATTCTGACTATTATTGTCATGTCAACAAAGACGATGAAGGACAACATATTCTCCACAAACTTGTCAAGCTTGTGTGTGTTCAACATCATAACTATGGTCTGGTGTGTGCCAAGTTTTATCATGGAAGCTTACTTTGGGAGGGAGATTTACTTCAAGAGCCCAAATTTTTGCTTGTGAGTTGAACACCCTCATGTCATTTGTCAAACAGTGGGACAACTTCATGTCATTTGTTAAACAGAAGAACAACTTCATGTCATTTGTCAAACAGTGGAACAACTTCATGTCATATGTCAAACAGTGGAACAACTTGTTGTCATTTGTCAAAAAGGGGAAAGAATTTTATTTCATTTCATTTGTCAAACTTCTGAACAATTTAATATCATTTGAAAAACAGTTGAACAACATCATGTCATTAGTCAAACAGTTGAACATCATGTTATTTGTTAAACTGTGTAATTTCAGGCAAGTCAATTACAAGAAATGCACACCTTATATCACTTATAACAATTATGATAGAGCAGATATAATTATTTTTAAACTTGATGATTAGTTAGCTTAATTTTAAAGATTTGAAAACTTTATTAGCTGCATTATAGACCATGACTATAAGTTATACAAGTTAGTTTGAGAAATTATGATTCCATATCTGTCAAGTCCAGTGATAACATTGACATGAGGAGCTTTGAATTATTTTTGTTATGAAGCTAATAATTCTCTCAGTCTCCTGTAACATCTTAAAAAATGATCATGTTAAAAGATGTTGGTTTATTTTCACTTAAGGGTGTTACTTTTGACAGCAGTTATTAGATCTTATTATACTGTAAAATTCCTCCTATATTTAATTTGTCAGAATCTACAAAGTGCTGGTCTTTTCTCTGTCCACTATTGTCAACTGGCACCTGGTGGCCATCACAGCAGCTCGGTTGTTCTTCCTCATGGACAAGAGGAAGAGATACGTCAACTTGTACGGGACTCCGAGGCTTGTCATCACTGGCATTGTTGTCCTCGTGTGTGCCGTAGAAGTGCCGACCAATTTGTTGTGGGTGCGTTATGTGGATGAGTACGGGTAAGTGTACGTTATAACTGCTTTTATTTGATGTAACACTGCTGATTGTTCTACGATGAAATGTTCTATGATGCACACAAAACTGTTTCTTTACTGCCATGAAATGTTCTATGATGTACACAAAACTATTCTCTGTACTACCATGAAATGTTCTATGATGTACACAAAACTATTCTCTGTACTACCATGAAATGTTCTATGATGTACACAACACTATTCTCTGTACTACCATGAAATGTTCTATGATGCACACAAAACTGTTTCTTTACTGCCATGAAATGTTCTATGATGTACACAAAACTATTCTCTGTACTACCATGAAATGTTCTATGATGCACACAAAACTGTTCTCTCTACTACCATGAAATGTTCTATCATGCACACAAAACTGTTCTCTGTACTACCATGAAATGTTCTATCATGCACACAAAACTGTTCTCTGTACTACCATGAAATGTTCTATCATGCACACAAAACTATTCTCTGTACTACCATGAAATGTTCTATGATGCACACAAAACTGTTCTCTCTACTACCATGAAATGTTCTATCATGCACACAAAACTGTTCTCTGTACTACCATGAAATGTTCTATCATGCACACAAAACTGTTCTCTGTACTACCATGAAATGTTCTATCATGCACACAAAACTGTTCTCTGTACTACCATGAAATGTTCCATGATGCACACAAAACTGTTCTCTGTACTACCATGAAATGTTCCATGATGCACACAAAACTGTTCTCTGTACTACCATGAAATGTTCCATGATGCACACAAAACTGTTCTCTGTACTACCATGAGATGTTCTATGATGCACACAAAACTGTTCTCTGTACTACCATGAAATGTTCTATGATGCACACAAAACTGTTCTCTGTACTACCATGAAATGTTCCATGATGCACACAAAACTGTTCTCTGTACTACCATGAAATGTTCCATGATGCACACAAAACTGTTCTCTGTACTACCATGAAATGTTCTATGATGCACACAAAACTGTTCTCTGTACTACCATGAAATGTTCCATGATGCACACAAAACTGTTCTCTGTACTACCATGAAATGTTCCATGATGCACACAAAACTGTTCTCTGTGCTACCATGAAATGTTCCATGATGCACACAAAACTGTTCTCTGTACTACCATGAAATGTTCTATGATGCACACAAAACTGTTCTCTGTACTACCATGAAATGTTCCATGATGCACACAAAACTGTTCTCTGTACTACCATGAAATGTTCCATGATGCACACAAAACTGTTCTCTGTGCTACCATGAAATGTTCCATGATGCACACAAAACTGTTCTCTGTGCTACCATGAAATGTTCTATGATACACACAATACTGTTCTCTGTACTACCATGAAATGTTCTATGATACACACAATACTGTTCTCTGTGCTACCATGAAATGTTCTATGATACACACAATACTGTTCTCTGTGCTACCATGAAATGTTCTATGATACACACAATACTGTTCTCTGTGCTACCATGAAATGTTCTATGATACACACAATACTGTTCTCTGTACTACCATGAAATGTTCTATGATACACACAATACTGTTCTCTGTACTACCATGAAATGTTCTATGATACACACAATACTGTTCTCTGTGCTACCATGAAATGTTCTATGATACACACAATACTGTTCTCTGTGCTACCATGAAATGTTCTATGATACACACAATACTGTTCTCTGTACTACCATGAAATGTTCTATGATACACACAATACTGTTCTCTGTGCTACCATGAAATGTTCTATGATACACACAATACTGTTCTCTGTACTACCATGAAATGTTCTATGATACACACAATACTGTTCTCTGTACTACCATGAAATGTTCTATGATACACACAATACTGTTCTCTGTGCTACCATGAAATGTTCTATGATACACACAATACTGTTCTCTGTGCTACCATGAAATGTTCTATGATACACACAATACTGTTCTCTGTGCTACCATGAAATGTTCTATGATACACACAATACTGTTCTCTGTACTACCATGAAATGTTCTATGATACACACAATACTGTTCTCTGTGCTACCATGAAATGTTCTATGATACACACAATACTGTTCTCTGTACTACCATGAAATGTTCTATGATACACACAATACTGTTCTCTGTACTACCATGAAATGTTCTATGATACACACAATACTGTTCTCTGTGCTACCATGAAATGTTCTATGATACACACAATACTGTTCTCTGTGCTACCATGAAATGTTCTATGATACACACAATACTGTTCTCTGTGCTACCATGAAATGTTCTATGATACACACAATACTGTTCTCTGTACTACCATGAAATGTTCTATGATACACACAATAGTGTTCTCTGTACTACCATGAAATGTTCTATGATGCACACAAAACTGTTCTCTGCACTACCATGAAATGTTCTATGATACACACAATACTGTTCTCTGTACTACCATGAAATGTTCTATGATACACACAATACTGTTCTCTGCACTACCATGAAATGTTCTATGATACACACAATACTGTTCTCTGTACTACCATGAAATGTTCTATGATACACACAATACTGTTCTCTGCACTACCATGAAATGTTCTATGATGCACACAAAACTGTTCTCTGTACTACCATGAAATGTTCTATGATACACACAATACTGTTCTCTGTACTACCATGAAATGTTCTATGATACACACAATACTGTTCTCTGCACTACCATGAAATGTTCCACGATGCACACAAAACTGTTCTCTGTACTACCATGAAATGTTCTATGATACACACAATACTGTTCTCTGTACTACCATGAAATATTCTATGATACACACAATACTGTTCTCTGTACTACCATGAAATGTTCTATGATACACACAATACTGTTCTCTGCACTACCATGAAATGTTCTATGATACACACAATACTGTTCTCTGTACTACCATGAAATGTTCTATGATGCACACAAAACTGTTCTCTGTACTACCATGAAATGTTCTATGATACACACAATACTGTTCTCTGCACTACCATGAAATGTTCTATGATACACACAATACTGTTCTCTGTACTACCATGAAATGTTCTATGATACACACAATACTGTTCTCTGCACTACCATGAAATGTTCTATGATACACACAATACTGTTCTCTGCACTACCATGAAATGTTCTATGATACACACAATACTGTTCTCTGTACTACCATGAAATGTTCTATGATACACACAATACTGTTCTCTGCACTACCATGAAATGTTCTATGATACACACAATACTGATCATATTCCACAATTCATATCTGAACATTTTAGTTAATATTGTTCTTAAATCTGAATTTTGTCAAATTAAATGTTTGAGCCAATGTGTCATCTATTTCTAATAAGAACACAAAAAATTAAAACTTATATTAATTAAAGAATCCTGTTGACTTATTATAATACAAGATTTGAAAAGCAGACCTTTCAATTACCAGGCTAGAGGAGATGATAGGATTAATCTGTTTGCTAATGTGAATCAAACATGACAGCAATGATCAAGTTGATTCAAGATGCATTTAGAATTTTTTGATATTTTATTTTAAACTGTATGTTTTTAAATTAAGTTTTTAGTTTGACCTACATGAAGATATATATCCAGACACAAACAATGGCAAAGACAACATCTCAGAACAATGCTAATTATAATTATTTAGCTTGTCATTGATAAAAGCACATATTATCACCACCCATTGACTTTACTTGTCAAGGTTTTGTTGTAGCAGACTGAAGTCTTACATTCAAACATGAGTTTATGAGTCAATCTAAATATAGCGCAGTACCCCAGCAAGCAACTAGGCTTAAAGGGTTTCACATACAAATATATAGTGCAGTACCCCAGCAAGCAACTAGGCTTACAGGGCCTCACATACAAATAGTAAAACATATAATGATCAGTCCATCCAATGTAACACATTACTATCCTAACTACATCTATGGACATTATAGTGTACAAGCTTTGTTTGGTCATTTAATGAAATGTTTTATTGTTATTTCATTAATTTTGAAAGTAAATTTGAAGAGATGTGTTTTTAGTGCAGTCTTACTATAATAATTTATTGAAAATGAAGATGATAACATGTGAATTTGAATTTATGGTTCTTTTCATTTCTTTAAAAAGATGAAGAAAAAAAACATTTAATATTACTTCATACATTTATTTATTGAGTTATTTAGTTATTGAGTTATTTAGTTTATTGAGTTATTTAGTTATTGAGTTATTTAGTTAGACCGTCCATGTGAATCAACAAATGTCAACATTGTTTATCCCATGAATTAAATTTTTCTTAACATGTGGATTCAGTGAATTAAGTTCCATCCACACACCCAAACTTTTCCACTCTTGTTTGTGCCAGTACTTTCAGTTCATTCAAAGATCATTTTTAACACACACAGTCTGAGGGTAGAATGCTATGCACCCAACAAGTCCATCTTTGTGCACTTTCAACTGGGATTTCAGATGATGTTTCCGGCCATCACCCTCACAGTTCTAAACGTGTCCTTACTCTACATGCACAGGAGAAGTACTTCTGGCATGATGGAGAGTAGCACCACCGCTAAAAGTAAGCACATCTTATGATACAGTTTTGTCTTATGTTTAAATGTAGGCACATCTTATGATAAAGTTTTGTCTTATGTTTAAATGTAAGCACATCTTATGATAAAGTTTTGTCTTATGTTTAAATGTAAGCACATCTTATGATAAAGTTTTGTCTTATGTTTAAATGTAAGCACATCTTATGATACAGTTTTGTCTTATGTTTAAATGTAAGCACATCTTATGATAAAGTTTTGTCTTATGTTTAAATGTAAGCACATGTTATGATAAAGTTTTGTCTTATGTTTAAATGTAGGCACATCTTATGATACATTTTTGTCTTTTGTTTAAATGTAAGCACATCTTATGATACAGTTTTGTCTTTTGTTTAAATGTAAGCACATCTTATGATACAGTTTTGTCTTATGTTTAAATGTAAGCACATCTTATGATACAGTTTTGTCTTATGTTTAAATGTAAGCACATCTTATGATACAGTTTTGTCTTATGTTTAAATGTAAGCACATCTTATGATACAGTTTTGTCTTTTGTTTAAATGTAAGCACATCTTATGATACAGTTTTGTTTTATGTGTACTTGTGATGAGCCACATTGTACACACTGATATAATTGGTGTTTACCTGCAAGGAACATCATGTTTTAAGAGATTTGCATCATGTTTTATGATATTTACATCATGTTTTATGAGATTTACATCATGTTTTATGAGATTTACATCATGTTTTATATTTACATCATGTTTTATGAGATTTACATAATGTTTTATGATATTTACATCATGTTTTATGATATTTACATCACGTTTTATGATATTTGCATCATGTTTTATGAGATTTACATCATGTTTTATGATATTTACATCATGTTTTATGAGATTTACATCACGATTTAAAAGTGTGTCAATGACAAGCTTGAGACGTCAATTACAATTCAATAGATTACAATTTGTAACATTTAATTGTGAAGTCATATTTTGATAGGAAGCCTCACTCCAGATGATCACTATAATACATTATGTCATAAGACAAAAAAACAATTACAAAGGGAATGAAGATGGCCATAATTTTTGGTAACATAAAACCTAAGATTTTTTCAAATAAAAAAACTATATATATATATAGAGAGAGATATTGATTGAATGGTTCAATGTTAACTTAAATACTCAATGATTTTTGCTCCCGCAGTTAGGATGCAGCTAGTCCTCCTTGTGTTCTTGTCTAGCGTCCAGTACGTCATCACATTGTCTCCCTTGGTTTTTTTCCTTCCTTTGGCAAAATACATCATTGATGTGGACACTGGTAGGGCAAGCAAAGTTAAGGCTTGGTAAATACATCATTGATGTGGACACTGTTGTAGGTCTGGCCCAGTCAAGGCTTGGTAAGTACATCATTGATGTGGACACTGTTGTAGGTCTGGCCAATTCAAGGCTTGGTAAGTACATCATTGATGTGGACACTGTTGTAGGTCTGGCCAGGTCAAGGCTTGGTAAGTACATCATTGATGTGGACACTGTTGTAGGTCTGGCCAGGTCAAGGCCTAGTAATTACATCATTGATGTGGACACTGTTGTAGGTCTGGCCAAGTCGAGGCTTGGTAAGTACATCATTGATGTGGACACTGTTGTAGGTCTGGCCAGGTCAAGGCTTGGTAAGTACATCATTGATGTGGATAATGTTGTAGGTCTGGCCAAGTCAAGGCTTGGTAAGTACATCATTGATGTGGACACTGGTAAGTCTGGCCAAGGCAAGGCCTAGTAATTACATCATTGATGTGGACACTGTTGTAGGTCTGGCCAAGTCGAGGCTTGGTAAGTACATCTACAATACATTAAAGTACTTAGCTCAATGTTAAATTTGAAGCAAAGTTTAATGTTGACAAACAAAATACATTAGATATGAGGTAGTTACAAAACATATATTGTTTAATATAATATATATATATATATATATATGCATGTATGTTAATATTAAACTATGATTAATAGACTACATAATTGATTTAAACCTACATTTAAAAAAATATTGTTTGACATTATTGGAATCATCTTACTCACACTTACTTACATTTAATTACGCCTGCTTACACTTACTCACACTTACTTACATGCCCTTTGTTTACCTAGACTCACAAGCAAACATATAATTTTCTCTTTAAATGCTGTAATGAAATAACATAATTAAAATAATTTCCTCGCTGAAACAAGAAAAATGAAAATTATGAAGTTGTTAATTTATAAGTCTTTAAAAAGTGTTGTTTCTTTTATAATTGAAATAGTCTTTTAATAAGTTACGGTGAAGACTTCTCATTGACTACTATGTCTTACTGTAACACAGTGGGGAAATAAAAGCTAAGCTTCATATAGTGAAGACTTATCATTGACTACTATGTCTTACTATAACACAGTGGGGAAATAAAAGCTAAACTTCATAAACTTTTCACCAAACCTCACACTATTTGTCAAATCTCTTCTTTGCTTTCATAAACCATGTCTGTCTGGGTGGAGAGATGTTTGAATAAAATATTTGACAAAATGTTCACTTGAGTGCTTCCTTGTAGCCAATATTCAATCCCAGTATTTCAGAATGGCGCCATTTCCTCTCACAACCAGGTTTTGGTATATGTTTCCTGATCATGTACACTACCATCCTGGAGTACTTACATGACCTCTGTCCACCTCCCAGGGTTTGGTATATGTTTGCTGATTATGTGCACAATGGAACCAACTTCCTAGTGTACTTACATGACCTTTGTCCACCCTAGGGTTTGGTATATGTTTGCTGATCATGTACACAATGGAACCAACTTCCTAGTGTACTTACATGACCTTTGTCCACCTCCTAGGGTTTGGTATATGTTTGCTGATCATGTACACAAACAATGGAACCAACTTCCTGGTGTACTTACATGACCTCTGTCCATCTCCCAGGTTTGGTATATGTTTGCTGATCATGTACACAAACAATGGAACCAACTTCCTAGTGTACTTACATGACCTTTGTCCACCTCCCAGGTTTTGGTATATTTTTGCTGATCATGTACACAAACAATGGAACCAACTTCCTAGTGTATTGCTTCTTTGGGAGAAAGTTTCGAATGGCGTTACTGAAGCTCTTGGTGCAAAACTGTTATATCTGCCCCAAGTTGTTCAGGAGTAAAAATCAACTTAGTTCCTGGTCTCAGCACATCAGACATGGACACAGGCAGCAAAAGTAAAGGTGAGTGTCTAAGACATAGTGACAGTGACACAGTAACAAATGTAAAGGTGAGTGTCTAAGACATAGTGACACAGTAACAAAAGTAAAGGTGAGTGTCTAAGAAATAGTGACACAGTAACAAAAGTAAAGGTGGGTGTCTAATACATAGTGACACAGTAACAAAAGTAAAGGTGAGTGTCTAAGACATAGTGACACAGTAACAAAAGTAAAGGTGAGTGTCTAATACATAGTGACACAGTAACAAAAGTAAAGGTGAGTGTCTAATACATAGTGACACAGTAACAAAAGTAAAGGTGGGTGTCTAATACATAGTGACACAGTAACAAAAGTAAAGGTGAGTGTCTAAGACATAGTGACACAGTAACAAAAGTAAAGGTGAGTGTCTAATACATAGTGACACAGTAACAAAAGTAAAGGTGAGTGTCTAATACATAGTGACACAGTAACAAAAGTAAAGGTGGGTGTCTAATACATAGTGACACAGTAACAAAAGTAAAGGTGAGTGTCTAAGACATAGTGACACAGTAACAAAAGTAAAGGTGAGTGTCTAATACATAGTGACACAGTAACAAAAGTAAAGGTGAGTGTCTAATACATAGTGACACAGTAACAAAAGTAAAGGTGAGTGTCTAATACATAGTGACACAGTAACAAAAGTAAAGGTGAGTGTCTAATACATAGTGACACAGTAACAAAAGTAAAGGTGAGTGTCTAATACATAGTGACACAGTAACAAAAGTAAAGGTGAGTGTCTAATACATAGTGACACAGTAACAAATGTAAAGGTGGGTGTCTAATACATAGTGACACAGTAACAAAAGTAAAGGTGAGTGTCTAATACATAGTGACACAGTAACAAAAGTAAAGGTGAGTGTCTAATACATAGTGACACAGTAACAAAAGTAAAGGTGAGTGTCTAATACATAGTGACACAGTAACAAAAGTAAAGGTGAGTGTCTAATACATAGTGACACAGTAACAAAAGTAAAGGTGAGTGTCTAATACATAGTGACACAGTAACAAAAGTAAAGGTGAGTGTCTAATACATAGTGACACCGTAACAAAAGTAAAGGTGAGTGTCTAATACATAGTGACACAGTAACAAAAGTAAAGGTGAGTGTCTACTCTAAAACTCTCCAATCATCAACTCTCCAATCATTCACTCTCCAATCATTCACTCTCCAATCTTTCACTCTCCAATTATAAACTCTTTAATCATCAACTCTCCAATCTTTCACTCTCCAATTATAAACTCTTTAATCATCAACTCTCCAATCATTCACTCTCCAATCTTTCACTCTCAAATCATTCACTCTCCAATCTTTCACTCTCAAATCATTCACTCTCCAATTATCAACTCTCTAATCATCAACTCTCCAATCTTTCACTCTCCAATTATCAACACTCCAATCATTAACTCTCCAATCATCAACTCTCCAATTATTCACGCTCCAATCATTCACTTTCCAATCAATTCTCCAATCATCAACTCTCCATTCAATCTCTTTCCAATCTTTCACTCTCCAATCATCAACTCTCCAATCATCAACTCTCCAATTATCAACTCTCCAATCATTCACTCTCCAATCTTTCACTCTCAAATCATTCACTCTCCAATTATCAACTCTCTAATCATCAACTCTCCAATCTTTCACTCTCCAATTATCAACACTCCAATCATTAACTCTCCAATCATCAACTCTCCAATTATTCACGCTCCAATCATTCACTTTCCAATCAATTCTCCAATCATCAACTCTCCATTCAATCTCTTTCCAATCTTTCACTCTCCAATCATCAACTCTCCAATCATCAACTCTCCAATTATCAACTCTCCAATCATTCACTCTCCAATCATCAACTCTCCAATTATCAACTCTCCAATCATCAACTCTCCAATTATCAACTCTCCAGTCGTTCACTCTCCAATCATCAACACTCCAATCATTCACTCTCCAATTATCAACTCTCCAATCATCAACTCTCCAATCATCAACTCTCCAATCATCAACTCTCCAATTATCAACTCTCCAATCATCAACTCTCCAATCATTCACTCTCCAATCATCAACTCTCCAATCATCAACTCTCCAATCATCAACTCTCCAATCATTCACTCTCCAATTATCAACTCTCCAATCATCAACTCTCCAATCATTCACTCTCCAATCTTTCACTCTCCAATTATCAACACTCCAATCATTCACTCTCGAATTATCAACTCTCCAATCATCAACTCTCCAATCATTCACTCTCCAATCATCAACTCTCCAATCATTCACTCTCCAATCATCAACTCTCCAATCATTCACTCTCCAATTATCAACTCTCCAATCATTCACTCTCCAATCATCAACTCTACAATCATTCACTCTCCAATCATCAACTCTCCAATCATTCACTCTCCAATTATCAACTCTCCAATCATCAACTCTCCAATCATTCACTCTCCAATTATCAACTCTCCAATCATTCACTCTCCAATTATCAACTCTCCAATCATCAACTCTCCAATCATTCACTCTCCAATTATCAACTCTCCAATCATTCACTCTCCAATCATCAACTCTCCAATCATTCCCTCTCCAATCATCAACTCTCCAATCATTCACTCTCCAATCATCAACTCTCCAATCATTCCCTCTCCAATCATCAACTCTCCAATCATTCACTCTCCAATTATCAACTCTCCAATCATCAACTCTCCAATCATTCACTCTCCAATTATCAACTCTCCAATCATCAACTCTCCAATCATTCACTCTCCAATCATCAACTCTCCAATCATTCACTCTCCAATTATCAACTCTCCAATTATCAACTCTCCAATCATCAACTCTCCAATTATCAACTCTCCAATCATCAACTCTCCAATCATCAACTCTCCAATCATTCACTCTCCAATCATTCACTCTCCAATCATTCACTCTCCAATCATCAACTCTCCAATCATCAACTCTCCAATTATCAACTCTCCACTCATCAACTCTCCAATCATTCACTCTCCAATCATTCACTCTCCAATCATTCACTCTCCAATCATTCACTTTCCAATCATCAACTCTCCAATCATTCACTCTCCAATTATCAACTCTCCAATCATTCACTCTCCAATCATCAACTCTACAATCATTCACTCTCCAATCATCAACTCTCCAATCATTCACTCTCCAATTATCAACTCTCCAATCATCAACTCTCCAATCATTCACTCTCCAATTATCAACTCTCCAATCATTCACTCTCCAATTATCAACTCTCCAATCATCAACTCTCCAATCAT
Organism: Ampullaceana balthica; assembly: GCA_944989445.1. Taxonomy (NCBI): domain Eukaryota; kingdom Metazoa; phylum Mollusca; class Gastropoda; family Lymnaeidae; genus Ampullaceana; species Ampullaceana balthica. Next base: position 200,199 of record CALYLW010000535.1, on the reverse strand, counting down.
TCACTCTCCAATTATCAACTCTCCAATCATTCACTCTCCAATCATCAACTCTCCAATCATTCCCTCTCCAATCATCAACTCTCCAATCATTCACTCTCCAATCATCAACTCTCCAATCATTCCCTCTCCAATCATCAACTCTCCAATCATTCACTCTCCAATTATCAACTCTCCAATCATCAACTCTCCAATCATTCACTCTCCAATTATCAACTCTCCAATCATCAACTCTCCAATCATTCACTCTCCAATCATCAACTCTCCAATCATTCACTCTCCAATTATCAACTCTCCAATTATCAACTCTCCAATCATCAACTCTCCAATTATCAACTCTCCAATCATCAACTCTCCAATCATCAACTCTCCAATCATTCACTCTCCAATCATTCACTCTCCAATCATTCACTCTCCAATCATCAACTCTCCAATCATCAACTCTCCAATTATCAACTCTCCACTCATCAACTCTCCAATCATTCACTCTCCAATCATTCACTCTCCAATCATTCACTCTCCAATCATTCACTTTCCAATCATCAACTCTCCAATAATTGACTGATAAGATTGCCATTTTATTTCCTAGGTGAGAGTTCTCCAACTGCAGTGACTTTAGACACAACCAGAAACCAAGGGGACAAGAAGGCTTCTCAAAACATCATAGCTCTGTACCCAGCTGAGGGGTACTCAACATTTGAAAACTTTTCAGACTTCAGCTACCATGTCTTGAGAGCCACTCATTCGGATGATGTGGATGGCAAACCAAGTATACCTTCCTGGTCATCTTCACTAACAAACAGTACGTTGTGGACATAGAAAGTATACTGTCTAGGTCATCTTCACTAACAAACAGTACACTGTGGACATAGAAAGTATACTGTCTAGGTCATCTTCACTAACAAACAGTACACTGTGGACATAGAAAGTATACTGTCTAGGTCATCTTCACTAACAAACAGTACACTGTGGACATAGAAAGTATACTGTCTAGGTCATCTTCACTAACAAACAGTACACTGTGGACATAGAAAGTATACTGTCTAGGTCATCTTCACTAACAAACAGTACACTGTGGACATAGAAAGTATACTGTCTAGGTCATCTTCACTAACAAACAGTACACTGTGGACATAGAAAGTATACTGTCTAGGTCATCTTCACTAACAAACAGTACACTGTGGACATAGAAAGTATACTGTCTAGGTCATCTTCACTAACAAACAGTACACTGTGGACATAGAAAGTATACTGTCTAGGTCATCTTCACTAACAAACAGTACACTGTGGACATAGAAAGTATACTGTCTAGGTCATCTTCACTAACAAACAGTACACTGTGGACATAGAAAGTATACTGTCTAGGTCATCTTCACTAACAAACAGTACACTGTGGACATAGAAAGTATACTGTCTAGGTCATCTTCACTAACAAACAGTACACTGTGGACATAGAAAGTATACTGTCTAGGTCATCTTCACTAACAAACAGTACACTGTGGACATAGAAAGTATACTGTCTAGGTCATCTTCACTAACAAACAGTACACTGTGGACATAGAAAGTATACTGTCTAGGTCATCTTCACTAACAAACAGTACACTGTGGACATAGAAAGTATACTGTCTAGGTCATCTTCACTAACAAACAGTACACTGTGGACATAGAAAGTATACTGTCTAGGTCATCTTCACTAACAAACAGTACACTGTGGACATAGAAAGTATACTGTCTAGGTCATCTTCACTAACAAACAGTACACTGTGGACATAGAAAGTATACTGTCTAGGCAGTGGCGGATTTAGGTTTGTCTTCGTGGGGGGGCGAGGAGAATTTCAAGGGGCGCCGCAAAAATTTTTTTTATTCATGCACTTAGTGCAAATATATATAGGTGCTGAAAAAAAATTCATTTGTTTAAATTGCTGGTTCTGCAATGAAGATTAGAAATTTGATATGAGATTCACTCTTATTGCTATATTTTATGTTTAAAAAAATTTCCGCTCACTTTAAATGTGAGATTTACTTTAATAAGTTATCACCTTAACAGACTGCTGCAGTCTCAAATATGAAATCTAAAGTGTGTTGTTTATGTTACATACATTTTCAGCAACTTGCTAGACAAAAAGAAACATTTAGTCTTAAGTAGATATGGTTAATCAATTGAATTTATGAAAATGGTAGTTAATTTGGGAGCTGTTATTTGTGACGAAATCTAAATTTCTCATAATCCTTTGTTTTCACTTTCAATTGCTGAATATCCTAGCAGACATTAACATAGAAAACTCAGCATAATAAGTTTATAGTCTTTGTGCTAAATAAAACTTCTAAAATTTTTTGATAATGAGGTAGAATTTTATTAATTTTTTTATAGGCCTCCAATAGTTTCTTGTACTATCTGCAAGATGACTCATCAGTTTGTTCAGCTTGCCATAAATAGCACTGACAGTAACTCAAACAAATAACTAAGTGTTAAATAATAAATGCTGTGTTGATCATTCAAAGTACATTATTTAATATTATTTTTGTTTACATCAAACCATTGCAATGAATCTCTTTAATATACAAACACTTGCATTATATTCAGGAGAGTAATAGGCCACAAATGCAAACAAAATGTAATGTATTTTAAAAAATGTTAATCATGAATAAAAGGCCTAAGTAATTATCTTATCTGTTTACAGACGCTCCTTCTATACAGAAGATTATTGCGTCCTACGCTTATCTATGGTTTGTGTTTAGTCCTGCATTTTTATTAGAGATTTAAATGTTGATAAAGTGTTGGTTTTCCTGGATTCTTCAGGCAACCCATTCCACGCCCGAATTCCGGACGGGAAGAAGGAAAACTTCTATGTGTTTGTTCTTGCATACGGAATACGAAAGGTGTTTTTATCCTTATGTCTATCTGAGGGTTGTATTAAGTTAACTTTGTGTTGTATTTCTAAATTAGAATTAATTGCTTTATGTATGATTACTACTTTGCTCTTGGTTCTTCTATCCTCTAGTGTTTCAAGGTTTAATGATTTAACTAATGGTGTTATTCTTGTCAGTTTCGAAAATTCTCCAGTAATGAATCTGGCAGCTCTTTTTTGAATTTGTTCTAGTTTATCAATGTTTTCTTTGGTGGATGGGTCCCATACAGAAGATGCATATTCTAGTACAGGTCTCACCAAAGTGAGGTAGCATTTTAGTTTTATATCTCTATTACATTTGTTAAAGTTCCTTTTTATAAAGCCTAAGGTTTTGTTTGATTTTTTAATAACTTCATTGACATGGGGATTCCATGATAGTTTCTCATTTATTAAGACTCCTAAGTATTTTGCATCTTTAGTTTGGGTCTGTTCTTTTCCATGAATGTAATATTTTGAATTTATTTGTTTCTTTTTCTTTGTTACTCTTAACAGTTGACACTTTTCTGGGTGGAAAGACATACTCCAGTTAGTTTCCCATTTTATCAATTCATCTAAGTCTTTTTGTAAAATTTTGCTATCTTGTTCTGATTTAATTGTTCTATAGATTATACAATCATCAGCAAATAACCTAACTTTTGTACCTGTTGAGATGTTGTTGGGTAAATCATTTATATAAATTAAAAAGAGTAAGGGACCTAGCACAGTTCCTTGTGGAACTCCTGAGTTAACCTTTATTGGTGCAGATTTAGATCCATTAATTATTACAGTTTGCTCCCTGCCCAAAAGGAAGTCTTGGATCCAGTGATGTAAGGAACCTGAGATTCCAAAGTAGTTAAGTTTTTTAAGTAAACTAAGGTGGTGAACTTTGTCAAATGCTTTTGAGAAGTCTAGTAATATTGTATCTATTTGATCATAATTAAAGAAATCATTTATCATATACATATTATATGCATATATCATATGTAGGATAAAAAGATGACAGTAAATTATGAACTTAGTTCCAAAGAGAACAACTTATTTTTACTAACAAAATTTTAAGAGCTACTGTTTTTAGTTCTTGTAATAGTTTTCTATCTGAAAGAATGAAATGAGAATTTTATCTGGCAAAATAGTTCAGTTTAAGTCCAGGTAATCTGATGCTACAAATAATGAAAAACATAGAGACTTTTGTGGAGTGGATTGGTTAGGATTAGTAACACAAACACAAAGAGTGCCAATAATATTATACTTATAAATAAACTAAACAATTTACTTCAGAATTTAAAAAAAAATAATTTATCACTGGAAGTTTGAGCATCAAACTTTGGGAAAATCTATGAACTTTACACAAACAATGATTGTAAGTTCCTTAAATAAACATTCAATACTCTAATAAGAATGCAGGACTAAATACAAACCATGAATAAGCATATGACGCAATATTCTTCTGTGTAGAAGGAGCGTCTGTAACAGATAAGATACGATAAGATAGAGCCGTGAGCCCTATATACATTGCTTTCTACGTGATTTCATTTAAAGCAAAACGATTTATCGTTGATTCAAACTCAACGTTCTCAGCTAGATCACGTTCAATTGAAATTAATGCCAATTCAGACAGACGTTCGTTTGTCATTGTTAAGCGCAAATAATTTTTGTTGATTTTCAATCTATTGAAACATCTTTAAGCAGTAGCACTAGTGCTAACAGGAAGAGTCATGTAAATTTTATAGAGTATTGACAAATTAGTGCGACCCGATGCCATTAGTTTTTCAGTCAAGAATGGCTGAACCTTTTTAAGTTGTAGGTAACTAATGAAGGGTGGCTGTGTTAATGCATACAAATCTTATATTCTACGATTGCTTCTTCAAGGTTAATGTCGTGTTTGTAAATTTTGCATAAACTTGAAAATAATATTTATTTTCCTCCGACATTTGTGATGGATCAATACACAGAAATAAGTAACTGTGCTCCGAAAGTCATTAAATCGATCATCTATTTGTGTTTCAAGTGTATCCATGATAGTGAAGTACGTTTCAGATTTAAAGCGTGTAGTTGGATCATCAGCCATTTTATCTCTGCTAAGTTCGCGTGTCATACTTTTCTTTTTTGCAATTCACTTTTCTTTAAATTCTGTTTTAACATCTACATAGTTAGGGAACCATTTTCGTTAATAAATTATTTGACATCTAAATTCAGCATTTCAAAAGCGTCATCGCTTCTCATATCAACAAACTTATTTTTTCCAACTTCGATCAACTGTTTTGCAAAGGCGATGCAAGTATTTTGATGACATGAAGACAACTTTTGTATAAATAGCATCAGAAAAACAAAAGAATATTTTGTTATTAAAATAGCTTTTCCCATAGCTTCTGCTCTGACACTTCCTTTATATTCTGTTAATTCTCTTGAATCAAGTGTGGCTAGAATAGCAGAGACTGATCCAACAACTGAATGAACTGCATGCTTACGACTTGCACATCTTGTATCAGAAAGTCGTTTCAGAGTATCTACTGTTGATTTATATTGAGATTTCTGGTATTCTTTAAGAGTATGTAGACGTGGTAAACTAGACGTAAGGAATTCATACAACCTTAAATCTGCGCCAAAAAAACAACTGTATACCGTATACCACTGTTTACAGACATTGCTTCGATAGTAACCAAATTCAAAACATGGGCACAATAATTGGGTGAAAGTTTCTTTATCTGAGTTTAAAGGCCACTCTTAATTCCAGAGTATGCCTGTCCTCAACAGAGTGTGAAATCAATGTTTCACTTTTTTATTTCCGTTAAAATCTTCTCAGCAAATGCGGGAGCATTTTTATTTACGAGGGCGCTTATGGGGTTTTACATATGCATTTCACTCATTCTCTCACTTATAGATCTCTCTTTAACTTTTATACCAAAAACCCGCCCCAATATTTTAGTCATATTAAATCAAAGTACATGAATTTATAAGTTTTACATTCTTTTATTCTTTTTAGTACACTTATAAAAACGTGGTTTTAAAAATCTTTATTTACCTCTATTTATTTTTATTGTGGCTTTAACGTGGGCTAGATCAGTGCTTCTCAAACTTTTTAGTATGGCGGACCGGCAGGAATTATTTCCATTGCACCAGGGACCGGTGCACTATTTTCCCTGCACTGATAATTTGTTCGGTCATTTTTTTTAGAACATCTGCGGACCGGCAGCAGATGGCCCACTGACCGGCACCGGTCCGCGGACCACCACTTTGAGAAACACTGGGCTAGATGACACGCCCCTCAGCTTGTTAGACGAGTGCACTATTCGTTATCCAGCCGCTGTTTACCAAAGTATAAAAGCCTATAGGCCTAAACCTTTCCTAAACATGTCCTGATTTTAAAACTGAATGTAAAGAAACTGACATCTGATCAATTTTAGATATATCAATGGTTGATTCAATAATTAAAGAAAATAATTGTGCAGGCTTAACTTCATTATCAATTGTCTCCGATAATTCAGATGTGAGTGATTGATTTAAACCAGATATTACCGTTTCATCATTTGATATACAATATTTAGCAAGAAGTTTGGTGTTGATTACAAGTTTTGTGTTTAGAAATAATTTTTTCTGCTCTTGTGACACCTTTTTAGTGTTCATCGAGGGCGTCTTTAGGGGGGCGCCATTTTAGACCCAACAGGGGCGCGGGGGGGCAAGCCGCCCCCCCTGCCCTATAGCTAAATCCGCCACTGTGTCTAGGTCATCTTCACTAACAAACAGTACACTGTGGACATAGAAAGTATACTGTCTAGGTCATCTTCTTATCTTATCTGTTTACAGACGATCCTTCTATACAGAAGATTATTGCATCCTACGCTTATCTATGGTTTGTGTTTAGTCCTGCATTTTTATTAGAGATTTAAATGTTGATAAAGTGTTAGTTTTCCTGGATTCTTCAGGCAACCCATTCCACGCCCGAATTCCGGACGGGAAGAAGGAAAACTTGTGTTTGTTTGTTCTTGCATACGGAATAAGAAAGGTGTTTTTATCCTTATGTCTATCTGAGGGTTGTATTAAGTTATCTTTGTGTTGTATTTCTAAATTAGAGTTAATTGCTTTATGTATGATTACTACTTTACTCTTGGTTCTTCTATCATCTAGTGTTTCAAGGTTTAATGATTTAACTAATGGTGTTATTCTTGTCAGTTTTGAATATTCTCCAGTAATGAATCTGGCAGCTCTTTTTTGAATTTGTTCTAGTTTATCAATGTTTTCTTTGTACACTGTGGACATAGAAAGTATACTGTCTAGGTCATCTTCACTAACAAACATTACATTGTGGACATAGCACTGGGGACTGTGGCTCAAATAGAAAATCTTGACCTCGGTTTTGATGAACTGGATTCATGATTGTTAAAGTTAAAAGTTGTGTATGGATATATTGGATGATCTGTTGTGTATGGATATATTGGATGATCTGTTGTGTATGGATATATTGGTGGATCTGTTGTGTATGGATATATTGGTGGATCTGTTGTGTATGGATATATTGGTGGATCTGTTGTGTATGGATATATTGGTGGATCTGTTGTGTATGGATATATTGGTGGATCTGTTGTGTATGGATATATTGGTGGATCTGTTGTGTATGGATATATTGGTGGATCTGTTGTGTATGGATATATTGGTGGATCTGTTGTGTATGGATATATTGGTGGATCTGTTGTGTATGGATATATTGGTGTATCTGTTTTGTATGGATATATTGGTGGATCTGTTGTGCATGGATATATTGGTGGATCTGTTGTGTATGGATATATTGGATGATCTGTTGTGTATGGATATATTGGTGGATCTGTTGTGTATGGGTATATTGGTGGATCTGTTGTGTATGGATATATTGGTGGATCTGTTGTGTATGGATATATTGGTGGATCTGTTGTGTATGGATCTATTGGTGGATCTGTTGTGTATGGATATATTGGTGGATCTGTTGTGTATGGATATATTGGATGATCTGTTGTGTATGGATGGACTAGATGTTGGATAGGAATGGAGTTGGTGGTCAGATGTTTTATGACCAGGTGTCATTGGTCAGGACATGAAGTCAGTTGAAATCCTGTGTGACTATGGCGGATTAAGGGGGGTGCTGATTGGGCTAAAGCCAGGGGCCCCCAATGATTTAAGGGCTCCAAACTTATTATATTGTATAACAAAGGTGGCTGGACCGGGTCCCAGGTGGAATGGCAGCCGGGGCCACGTGTAATCTTGATCCGCCCCTGCTGTGTGAACACGTTTTACTATTGAATTATGCAGACGATATTTTGTTATATGATGTTATTGTTGATTTGCAAGTTCTAGTTTGTTAGTGTCAGTTTGTGTACAGACCTATGTGTTAGTGTCAGTTTGTGTACAGACCTATGTGTTAGTGTCAGTTTGTGTACAGACCTATGTGTTAGTGTCAGTTTGTGTACAGACATATGTGTTAGTGCCAGTTTGTGTACAGACCTATGTGTTAGTGTCAGTTTGTGTACAGACCTATGTGTTAGTGTCAGTTTGTGTACAGACCTATGTGTTAGTGTCAGTTTGTGTACAGACCTATGTGTTAGTGCCAGTTTGTGTACAGACCTATGTGTAAGTGCCAGTTTGTGTACATACCTATGTGTTAGTGCCAGTTTGTGTACAGACCTATGTGTTAGTGTCAGTTTGTGTACAGACCTATGTGTTAGTGCCAGTTTGTGTACAGACCTATGTGTTAGTGTCAGTTTGTGTACAGACCTATGTGTTAGTGTCAGTTTATGTACAGACCTATGTGTTAGTGTCAGTTTGTGTACAGACCTATGTGTTAGTTTCAGTTTGTGTACAGACCTAAGTGTTAGTGTCAGTTTGTGTACGGACCTATGTGTTAGCGTCAGTTTGTGTACAGACCTATGTGTTAGAGTCAGTTTGTGTACAGACCTATGTGTTAGTGTCAGTTTGTGTACATACCTATGTGTTAGTGCCAGTTTGTGTACAGACCTATGTGTTAGTGTCAGTTTGTGTACAGACCTATGTGTTAGTGCCAGTTTGTGTACATATCTATGTGTCAGTGCCAGTTTGTGTACAGACCTATGTTTAAGTGACATTCACAGTAGTAATAGTAGTTTTATTAAATTATTGATCCCATTTTTCAGTTAACTGTGGCTTATGAATAAATTAATTGTTACACTTACTGGTTATTTCTTCAGTTTCTTTTATCATTAGTTGCATAATTAAATTTCACTATAGTAAATGAATAAGACACAACATCGTTGTTTCAAAATTACAACTAGTTGAAATAACATTAACATGTTTCAACTGGAGGAAAAATAAATGGCAATGCCCAGGCAAAGAACAAATTAATATCGTTACTGGTTAGATCAGTGATTCTCAACCTTTTGAGATTCAATGACCACTTAAAAATGTGTCTTAGCCGCGGACCACTATTCAAAATTGTGCTACTGTCGTGCTGGAAATGCATTCATTATACTTTGTATATTACTTAATTACTAGTATACATGTTAGTTTGTAAAACTATACTAAATTGCTACGATTTGCGTGCTCGAAACAATATTGAATGGAAACAGATTGTAATGACTTTCTTCTTTTGTAACGAACAAATGTTACTTATACTTATCTTATATTAAGTTATATTAGTATTAATATTAATCAATTCTTATTGATTATTACTTTAAAAGAACTTAAACTTAAAGTCATTAACAGTAGTTAGTATTAGTATGAATGCAACATTAGTTTATTTAGTTCGAGCCTTGAGTTTGCAAATGTGAGCACAGCACATACAAACGAGGTGTAATATTTGAAAGACTCCGTAGTTCATCTTCAAGTTTTGATTGTAACTTATGCAGAAAATCCACATTCACAAAGATATGATGTTGCAAAGGGTAAACGTATTTTAAAAGCTTTCTGAGACAGTTCTAAGTTCTCCAATATTTCATCAAGCTCACTTTGTGATGTTACGTACTCAAAGTAGTATCGCTGGTCAGCTTAATGAATAGGTTTAAATTCGATGTTGGTAAAAATTGAATGAGTCAATGTGTGAAAGAAACGGACTGGAAACCAACCAACAACTCTAAAAGTTAAAATCAACAACGTAGAAGTTAAATTGATCCTGAGGTGATTGAATATGGTCAGAAATGAAATTTATCAACAGTTGTTTATTGTTTTCAGCATTTTCTGGTTTATCGGTAAATTCGTACAATTGATCAAACATGTCAAAGTTACCCTTAAATAATCTTTTTTTTTCCAAATATCAAGCTTTTTCGTAAAATCAGACACTTTGTCACTGAGGGTAATTAAATGTGTCTGCTTTCCTTGCAGAGATGAATTAAGTTTGTTGATTTCTTCAAAAATGTCAACCGAGTATTTTAAGCCAGAACAGCAACCCATAAGCTATCGTTTAAATGATCAACAAGCTTTGTTTTTGCCTCTCCAAAAAACTCTCTCACGGCATCACGTAATTCAAACAGTCTGTTAAACACACCTCCCCTCACCCTCCAGATAACCCGAAAATGTATGCTCTTTAAGCGTTTCAATTGACTTTGGTTGCTTGTTGTATGCAGGACTTCTGACTATCAAGTACATATTTTTGTGCAGAAAGCATTACGATTCCAATGGTTTCTCCGAGCAGACATTAAGATTAGTTTTAATTAGGGCTGCGGAAATTATCGATTAATTTATCGATTAATCGTAAAAAATTTATCGATTAAATATCGATTAAAATAATTTTAATCGATAAAAATTCGATTAAAATTTAAGAAAATATTTATAATATTTTTAAACAAATTTTTAGTTATAAATAATAAATTATTAATAACTAATAATAATTTATATATATATTTTTACGTACAAACATCTCCCGCGTAATATTAAAATTTATTTTATTAATCTATGTTAACTGGCAGACGTTAACTATAATATGGCTGACAGCCAGAGCCGTCTTTACACCATTTTGGGCCCGGGCAAAAAATAGTGTTAGGCCCTTCCCCCGCAGGAATAAAAAATGAATATACAAATCAAATATATATATAAACATAATCCCTATGGGGCCCATATGCTCGTGTGCCCCCGGGCAAATGCCCAAACGGGCCTATGCGTTAAGACGGCCCCGCTGACAGTATCAGCGCAGTTAAATTTAAAAATATAACTAGAAAGTTGAGCAAATATGTTGTTTTTAAGCTAACTGTGGATGGCAAAGTCGAAAATGGTGAAAACGTTTACTGTGTCCACTGCCATAAACAATTCTCCTTTAAAGGATCAAATACATCGCTGACGAAACACCTTTAGCACAAATCAAGTATCAACACATTGTCATGAAATTTAGTTCAAAATATTCTTACTTTTCAATGTCCGTGAGAAATGTTCAGTTTAATGACGTCATACATTTCTATTTTTTGTTTTAATCGAAAATTATCGATTAATTAATCGATAATTTTTCAAAAGTTAACGATTAAATTTAAATTAATCGATAACAGCCCTAGTTTTAATATCTCTTCGGTTTTTTGCAGGTTTCATCGCTTCATTTGCAAGAATTTGGGTACACATTACACACTCTGATATAGGTTGATCATTTACAAAGACGCAGGAAACCAGTTTTATGGCAAATCGTATTTTTTTCTTCGGAACTGCATTTGATTCACAAATATATTGTGAGGATGACTATTGTCACGTGTGAATCAAGTTATAGACAGAATTGGTAATTCCAGAATATTCACTACATTTGACTTAAACAGAGGTTTTTGGCAGATAAATATAGATCCTGATTCTGTCAAATACACTGCATTCATAGCCATGGATGAGGTGTATGAATGGTTAGTGATGCCATTTGGACTTGTCAACAGTACAGCCACTTTTAGCAGATTTATGAAAGTGATATTACAAGGAATTCCAAATGTGGTACATTATGTCGACGATATATGTATCCACACTAAAGATTGGGAAACACATACCCATACACTTGAAGCTGTACTGGATAGACTCAAGAAACATAATGTGACAATCTCACCAGAAAAGATCAACATTGGAAAGAAATATATTGATTTTTTGGGATACAGAATAGGAGGTGGTGCAGTCACTCCTACTGCAGAGAATGAAAACAAGATCTTTAACCTGTCAGTCCCAAAATCTAAGAAACAGGTGCAAGCCCTGCTGGGACTATGGAACTTTTACAGACCTTTCATTGCAAATTATGCAGAAATAGTTCACTGTTAGGGTCTCATTCGTTGGTGGGTTATTGCTTGCTCGCCGCCGCATGCACACAAGAAATGACACTAGATTTGGGTACAAGTCACTGTTTATTCTGCTATGTACAATTGTATAAACTGGCGGTCCCGCCTAGACATCCAATACATCTATCTGCAAATGGCTTAATATTCGAGCATGCCCTCGGTCCGACTCGACCATCCTGGGCCCACGCTCAAGTCCTCTTACAGCCACACGTATACACACGAAGTCTCTAAGTCCGACTCGGTCCGAGTCCACTCCGTGTTACTATCACTACCCGGTCTATCACAGACCGTTCCGTCTCCACAACTCTGCGCCAACTCCTCTGCCTCGACTCAACTCGTCCCTTTTAAACCCCTCAAAACTGGTCTCGATTGACCCTGGCGTGTCCTCTGTCATACCCCGTGTGACCAGAAGTTCGCTCAGACATCATTAAGACATATTCTCGTGACAGGAGTTCACTCCCGTCAACAAGCATTCATTCACAGTGATTCTCATCCCCCTGACATGTCCCCCCTCTTCCCTTAGATTCTACTACCGTGTAGAATCTTCTATTTAAAAAATAAAAAACAAAAGTCAGGGTATGGAATCACTGTCCTTTCACAACCACACCCAACACATCTCGAAAATCATGAACATCTTCAACAACAGTCACATCATAATTCATCGTGCTCACCCATATCGTGGGCACATTTTCCTCAATACATCTTATGGTTAAATATTTACATAACATTCTAAATAATCTTAGAAATAGACCACAAAAAACATGTTAATTATGTACAAATGCAAGGTTGAATACATGAGAATGTTATCTGTAACAACCTGCCCTGAAAAATAATCATACGCACGAAACATTGGTGTTAAGTCTACCCATCAATCCAATTCTAGTGCTTTTCCCATCATGGGCTTATACGGAACAGTCATTGTTCTCCTATGTAACTTTAACGTCCCCATAGCGGGACCCTTCATGTATATTTATTGTCCCCATTGTAGGACACTTTATGTATCCCCATTGTCCCCACAGCGGGACATTTTATAACCCTCTTTTACTTGGTTATAAGTTTAAACGTTTATCATGATCATACATTGATATTCATCACAATATTATCAAAGCAAATTCAATCATAAATAGTCAATGCATAATCATCAATATTCATAATAATTATCAACAAAAATCACATAAATCCCAACAATTTCATCATAGTCATCGCATATTATCGACACTATCATCATCAGAAAATTTCATCATCAAAATCACAACATTATTTTCAGCAGAACATATCAACAATACATATCCTTATCAAGAATGTCCTGATTATTCCAGGGCGAACCATTTCTTATATCATTACCCCAATGGCCATGACCCTCAAAATACGTCATCAATACCCAGGACACATCAATACATGTTATTAAAAAAAAATGACACGAGGTCACCTGGACCCCGCAAGTTCTAACAAAACACCTTATTATCTCTTATCATAGTTATAAACAAAAAAAAACACAACATCTTGAAAAAGAAATCATAGTCATGTACACAAGCAAAAAAAAATCTCACATTAAGAAAAAAAATCATAGCCATTGTCATTGTATTTGAGGGTGGGATATTAAGTTTGTCCTTAACTCGTGTTAAAGTAACTTTGACCTCAATTGGATTGTACTAGTTGACCCCTCGCGGTCCCCCTTGTGTCTATTAATACACTTGTGTAACTGAGTCCTGTTGCCCTGCTATGATTACTATGAAGGTCGTAATCGTCGCCTGTGTTCCTCAATTCAAAACAGTACACTGCTGATCACGTGTCCTTGTCTGTTTATTCCCGTGTAGTCATATCTGACCGTTTCTATGTCACTGTCTTTCCTTATTCCCTCCCCTCCAGTCTAGACAAACAATCCGCTATGACATTTTCTTCGCCCTTGATGTACTGGACATCAAACTTAAACTCCTGGAGTATTAGTGACCACCTTGTTATTCTCGAGTTGGTGTACGTTGTTGTATTCAAATATTTTAATGCTTGGTGGTCGCATTGTAGGATAAACTGTGACCCTAGTAAATAATATGATAATTTTTAGACAGCCCATATTATTGCTAAACATTCTCTCTCGATAGTGGAATATCTCGTTTCTCTTTCCATCAATTTCCTACTTATAAATTTGACTGGGTGTAGAGTGTTGTTTCTGGATTGTAACAAGCACGCCCCTATACCTTTCATCGACGCGTCTGTTCTCACTATAAATGTTCTGTTATTGTCAGGTAATATTAATATGGGCTCGCTACTCAGCCACTTCTGGATTCTGTCTAGCGACTGTTGGCATTCATTTGTCCAGCGGATCTTGTTTGGTTGACCTTTTCTTGTAAGGTCTGTTAGGGGTGCCGTTAGGGTTGAAAAGTTTGGTATAAATTTGTTGTAGTATGATATGAGACCCACTAAACTTCTAACCTGTTTTTTCGTGGTAGGCCTCTCTAGTTTCAAAACTTTCTGTACGTTATCACTCTCGGGTTTCAGTAGTCCTCCTCCTATTCTGTGTCCCAAAAAATTAATGGACTTTTTCCCGATCTCCATTTTCCCTGGTTTTACTGTAAATCCCGCTTCTTTCAGGGTTTCAAAAACTTGCCTAAGTGTCTTGATGTGTGTCTCCCAGTCCTCTGTATGCACACATATGTCATCAAAGTACGTCTCTACCTTATCTAAGTGACCGAAGAGTTTCCTCATTATTCTGTTAAATGTTGCCGGGGCAGTTGATAGTCCGAAGGGCATGTATTTAAATTGATATAGGGCATCGGGCCCTTGGAACGCTGTATATTCCTGGCTATCTTTTTGCAGGGGTATTTGCCAGTAGCCCTTGGTTAAATCTAACTTACTGAAATATCTTGAATGTGTCATGTTGTTCAGTATATCCTCTGGGTTTGGGATGACTTCAGCTACGGTTCTCGTTATCTTATTCAGTTTTCTGTAGTCGACGCACGTGCGTACTGAGCCATCTTTCTTTTTTATCAGGACTAAGGGCGAAGAATAGGGTGATTTTGATTCTTCTATGATCCCCAACTTTAACATTAGATTGATCTCTTCTTTTAATTTCCCTGCCATGTGTGACGGGATTGTGTACGGTTTTAAGGTTATTGGCTTCTTGTTCACGAGTTTGATTATATGTTCGCCTACTGTTGTTTTCCCTGGGATGTCGGAGATCACCTCTGTGAATTCTTCTATCATCTTTTTTATTTCGTCTTTTTGTGCTCTCTCTAAGTCATTATTAATATCTAGCTCAGAGTGCTTGTCTTTTACCTCTATTGTGGGTACAACAAATTCTTCCCCCTCTCCGTTGTCCTCAGTTATTACTACTGCTGCCCCGCCGTGCGTAATGTTCTCATTGTTATCAACCCCGATGCTCTGACGATTTCTCTCCATAAACCTGGTTACTCTGTTGAGGTGGTAAATTTTTTTCCGATTTCCCTTTTTTATCTCCACATTGTATTTTGAAAGTACTTTGGTCACTTCATAAGGGCCCTCTGAATATAATGCCAATTTTTTCCCTCTTTTCGGATTTAGGAGTAATACTTTGTCTCCTACATGAATGTCTCTCTTTACTGTCTGTCGGTCATAGTACGTCTTATTCTTGACCGTCTGTGCTACTGTGTTCGCTCTCGCCTTTTCCAGCCCTGTTTTTAATTTATTTCTTAATTCAATAATATAATCGTACGTACTATTTATCTCATCTGCGGTGCTTTCATGTGTAAATATAGTTCTCAATATTGCCATCGGCCCTCTCACCTTCCTGCCGAACATTAACTCATAAGGTGAGATTAATGTGGTTTCATTGGGAACTTCCCTATATGCGAATAGCACCGACTGTAATACAGTATCCCAGTTATCTAACCCTTCTGTAACTACTTTCCGTAGCATCGTCTTTAGTGTTCCATTTAATCTTTCCACCATTCCATTGGACTGGGGATGATAAATGGATGAGTGGCTGATCTTGATGTTAAGCATTTTGCACACCTGCACGTACAATTCAGACGAGAATTGGGGTCCGTTGTCCGACAAAATTTCCTCAGGGAATCCCATTCTAGTGAAGATTGAGTATAAAGCTTCACATATGTCCTCTGCAGTGACTTTCTTTAATGGTACTGCCTCCGGCCACCGGGTAGCCATATCAATTAGCGTCAGGATGTACCTATTCCTGTTATTGGTCATTGGTAGAGGTCCCACTATGTCTATCGCAACTTTCTTAAATGGTGCTCCAATTATTTGCATGTACCCGAGTTCTATCGGCTTAATCTTCCCTGGCGGTCGAGCCTTCTGGCATATTGGACATGTCTTAACATATTCCGTGATGTCTTTGTTCATTTTTGGCCAAAAAAACTCTGACGTTATGATATGTTTTGTTTTCCTGACTGACCTATGTCCCGCTAGTGCTGATTCGTGTGCATTCTGGAGGATAATCCCCCGACTCTCAAACGGAATTACTAGTTTGTCATCGATCTTGTTGTTCGTATTGTTTGTAAATTTCCTATATAAATAACCATTTCTCATATGAAATGTAATTTTCCCTTGCTTTGTTTGCTCTACTTCTTTATTCTTAGCTTTCTCCCAGTACTTTCCTAGTTCTGGGTCCTTTTCTTGTTCCCACTTCACGTTTTTATTTTCCGGTATTATTGACATTTTGTTATTGGCTATTTCTGTATTTAGTACATTTTCGTTGTCTCTCTTCCTTTGTGCTCTTGTTATGACATTCCCATGGTGGCGGACCGCCTCTCTATCTTCCCCCACATTTCCTATTATGAGGTCCGCCACTGGGTCGTCGAATAGTGCCGCTAGCACTACCCCTTTTACATACTGAGTATCGATTTCGATATACGCTGTCGGGTATTCTATAACTGCTCCATCTATCAGTCGTAGTTTATAAATTGTATTTGTTATCTGATGTCTATTAACTAAACTTTTCCTGCACCCGATGATGGTACAGCCTGTGTCTCGGAGTACGGATACTTCTTTCCCCCCTAATTTTCCTCTTTCTAAGTATAATACCCCTGTCGATTTTCTTTCGATGTCTTCTGCGATGTTTATGTAGTGTACATTCCTTGTTTGTGGCCTCAACTTATTTTTATTATTGCGTCCTACCCCCATTCTTCCCCGTTCGCCATTCTGCCTTCCTAGTCACTTCATATTATATCTCTGTGGAGGGTCTCTCGCGTACTCTCGCCTACCCCTGTATATTTCAGTTCCCGCCTGTGTCCACTCTCTATTTCCCTGTTTTCGAGGGCAGTTATTTTTCCAGTGTCCCTCTCGACCACATACAAAACAGCCCCCTAGTTCTCTATTTAGTCTCCCCTCTGCTGACCTCCTTCTGGTTCTGTTCTGAACTCCCCACTTTGCTACCCCCCCGGCTTGAAAACTTGTTCTGCTACTATTTGTCACTATGTCTTGCCCTGAAGCTTTGATTGTGTCTATCTGGGTCAACACACTTTCACAACTTGTTGGTTTGTTTAATAAAACAGTTTTCAGTATCTCGGGGTTCATGTTTGTGAGTAATTTATTTCTGCACACCAGGTCTCGTAGCCCCTCGTACGACCTGTCCGTCCCTGTACTGGCAACCCAGTTGTCTAGACTCCTTGCTAATACTGAGTGGTATTCCCTGAAGTTATCCCCCTGCGGCCTAAGGTTGTTCCACTTCCCTCTATATTTTTCGGAACTATACCCTGCATGGGTCAATATCAGTGCCTTGACGGCGTCATAGTCATGGTATTTTTTTCTGACATCCTCTGTTAGTAGGAATGCCTGAAGGTCCCCCGTTACTCGGACCTGCAGTTCGGCTAGCCATTCTTCCTTAGGCACCTTATTTTGCTGGGCTATGTGTTCAAAGTTGTCAATGTACTCGTCAAGCTCGTTACTTTTTTCATATTTTAGTAGATTTTTCAGTAAATGATAGTTTCTGTTTTTATCAGTTTTGCCCCCCGGTACACCTTCATTGTTTTTGTATTTCTCGGTTTCTAATCTAATTTTCTCTATTTCCATTTCATGCTTCCTAATGTCCGCAGCTTCCTGTCTTCTCTTATCTTCTCGTTCGTTTTCTTCCTGTCTTCTCTTATCTTCTCGTTCGTTTTCTTCCTGTCTTCTCTTATTTTCTCGTTCGTTTTCTTCCTGTCTTTTCTTATTTTCTCGTTCGTCTTCTTCCTGTCTTCTCTTATTTTCTCGTTCGTCTTCTTCCCATTGTCTCCACTTGTCTAGTACGTATTTGTTTAACTCCTGCCCCTCTAACTGTAACTTTCTCCCCGTCTCCCTAAAGTCCGCCATTATTTTATCGATATCTTGTGTTTTTTTACTTCTCGTTTCCATATTGTTCGTTTATATATGACAGGTATGCTATATCTAATTATATATATTATATTATATATAAATTATTTAACAGATCAATTTTACTATAGCACACTTTCCCAATTTAACACTATTTTATAAGTAATTAAGTACGTACTTACTGTGGGTTATATTTCAGACATAATATCCATATACAATGAAAGTACCATTACACAATAAATATCCATTCGTAAGAAGTTCACAAAGTCACACTTTTTGCCGTTTCCCTGTCACTTAGAAATGTTTTTCTCAACCTTGAATATCTTCTCGATCTTGTCCTGATTTGAACTGTGGTGATGTGGGTCGTCTCGGCTCCTCAGGGTCCCATTGTAGCTGGGTCGGGATGGTTGGTTCTGCAACTTGACCTCCCGGTAAAGTTTGTAATCGTCTTCTCTCGTAGTTGGCACCGTCTGTCGACGCCTTGACTGCCCGTGTTCGTCGCTGGTTCAGACGTCAATGCTGTGCTGGTTCCGACGTCGTTATTTTGCTGATGTGGTTACGGTGTTAGGTTTCGTCGTAACTCTTAACTGGTTCTGGTTCGAGGCGTACGCCCTACGCTTGACTCTCCTGCGACTTGTACGGTATGTACCCGACCCTTAGTACTAGCTAGTACAGTAGGTTCTGTACTGATGTGTTTTCGTCGTTTCTCTCAAGTCGATTCTTGTGTTGTTGGCGGTGCTTGGCAATCCTGAGACTCTTTCGTTGGACGGGCCCCCATGTTAGGGTCTCATTCGTTGGTGGGTTATTGCTTGCTCGCCGCCGCATGCACACAAGAAATGACACCAGATTTGGGTACAAGTCACTGTTTATTCTGCTATGTACAATTGTATAAACTGGCGGTCCCGCCTAGACATCCAATACATCTATCTGCAAATGGCTTAATATTCGAGCATGCCCTCGGTCCGACTCGACCATCCTGGGCCCACGCTCAAGTCCTCTTACAGCCACACGTATACACACGAAGTCTCTAAGTCCGACTCGGTCCGAGTCCACTCCGTGTTACTATCACTACCCGGTCTATCACAGACCGTTCCGTCTCCACAACTCTGCGCCAACTCCTCTGCCTCGACTCAACTCGTCCCTTTTAAACCCCTCAAAACTGGTCTCGATTGACCCTGGCGTGTCCTCTGTCATACCCCGTGTGACCAGAAGTTCGCTCAGACATCATTAAGACATATTCTCGTGACAGGAGTTCACTCCCGTCAACAAGCATTCATTCACAGTGATTCTCATACCCCTGACATTCACCCTAAAAACACAGTTATTCGAAAATTTCAGTTTTCAGGAGATTGCCTCAACGCATTGGAGACCATTCAGGAAGCATTTAGAAAGAAACCCATCTTGGTTACACCTCAATGGGACAAACCTTTCATTGTTTCTACTGATGCATCGTCTATTGCATTAGGAGCATGCCTCATGCAAGAACATGATAGCATCCTTCATCCTATACAGTATCTGAGCAGAAATTTAACCAAAACAGAGTGTACCTACAGCACCATAGAGAGAGAATGTCTAGCCATAGTGTGGGCTCTACAAAAACTTCAAAAATACCTTCTAGGTAGAACATTCACTCTTCTAACAGACCACAAACCACTAGTGGCATTCAACAAGAAGAAGATCAGCAACGCAAAAGTGAATCGCTGGGCTATGCTATTAGCCGACTACAAATTTGACATTAAACCTGTGAAGGGAAAGGACAATGTGGTTGCAGACATATTAAGTAGAATGACAATAAATAAAGACATTCTATGAAGTCCTAAGTGATAAAACAAGAGAATGCATTAATATTAGTCTGTGAATTCCTCAATGATAAAACCAGAGACTGTATTAATATTAGTATTTTTATTCGCTGAACAATAAACAAGGAACAGTGTTTGAATTACACTGGATATATATTTGATTTTAGTTTTAAGAATATTGATTGCTTAAAGAATTTTACTTACACAAAAGTATATTGTGTTAAAATTTCAGTTTAATTTTTTCAGTACAGGTTGAAGTCCTACATATTTTTTCTCTTGATCTTTATGTCTAGATGTTGTGTGTTAGACAATGAATGTCCATTGATGATAAATATTTGAAATTTGAAAATACATGTAGATTAATTTGATTTTATTAATACTAAAAATTTTGTATTTCATAAACATTTTTTTTGAAGGATGGGGGTGAATGTCACGTGTGAATCACGAGTTGGATGACGGAGAGGTCACGTGAGTGAAAGCGTGGGATGAGTTGGGAGAATTGGGTGTTGTCAGAATTCTGGTGTAAATGGCGGACGTGTGTTTGAGAACTCCACGTTGTATAACCTCAATCATATATGTACTGTTCATAGTGTAGATATTAAAGTTGTTTTATTGAAACCAGTTCTTCAGAGCATCATTGTATGCAAGGTTATGTATTGCGAGAACGCCTACAAGATATGTTAATAAGTAAAACATCACAAAGATGTTACAAGTATGAGGTATAATCATTGTTGTCATTATGTTCCATTGTTTTCGTTATTAGAAATTTATCAGTGTTCAATCAGTTTAATTAATTACTTACTTTAATAATTATTGTAATATTATTTTAAGGCTATTTTACTCAACGGTTTCAAAAAATTGTTTCTGAATGTCATTATAAAAACTATAGTCTTATAGAATCTAGTGTGACATCATGTGATTTCCGGTATAGCTAAAAGTAAACATAGAATCAAAACATATTATTTTTGGCGCTATGCTAACACTTAACACCATCGAGTGATTAAAATTAATCAATATATTAATAATATATTATTAAAGTGACAAAATGTATACATTTTCGTATTTTCAATTTAAAAATAATAAAATGTCATCCTTTGCTTGCGGACCACCAAGCACATCTCCGTGGACCACTAGTGGTCCGCAGACGACAGGTTGAGAACCACTGGGTTAGATAACTAGTAGAACAAAGATGGTCCACGCATGTCGGACAGGCATGGACAGTTGGCTTGACTATCGTGGACACTTGTTAGCTGTGAATCTGAACGAGCTGTCAACGCATGGATTTACTCGGTTTATTTCCAGCCAGAGAATGATTTTCGACATTCGTTTCAGAGATGTTCCAAGTTGTAAGTATTGCATTTATAACATCTATAAATGAAACAAAAGCAATGACTTTAAACATAAAACTTATCATTGTAAGTATGTGGACAATAAAATTATGGCTTACAAAGTCATTTTGACAAGTCATATCATTATAATTATTATATTTAGATCGTGATCAACCAACAACGAAAGTTAGATGATGAAATATTGTAATTCTTTTATTTGCGCAAGAGTGCATTTAGTGGAAACGTTGGTGCTATTATAATTATATTGAAAATATTAAAAGAATATCTTGTTCCTAAATTTTCTTGTTCAAAATAAGCACACAGAAGAAGTGACGTAATACGCATGTTATTCCTTTCAGAAATCATGTCTTTACTTCCGAATATGTCAGTGTCAGCTATAAAGACTTGGGTGACTTCACCTAAACACGTGCTTTAGATTATAAGTTTATATGATTATGATTATTTTTAACAACACAGCTAAAATCTTTTTTCGCTTACTTCATTAATTTGTTTAGCAATCAGTAGGCCTCGTTATTGCAATTCTGTTTGAACTACACGAAGTAGTTTGATTTTTTCTGTGTACAGATTTATAGCAACTTAGTAGCTTGCTTAGCCTATAATTTATAAATAAGATGGTTTTGGTAAGGCGAGAATAATCAAAACATTGAAATAATGATCAAATCTACGGCACATATATTTATCATTAGATGTATTTAGAGTTTGAATTTCATTTCCATTTATTTTAAATTAAAACCTAGTTTATAATCAGTCAGTTTTAACACTAGAGCCACGTAGACTACATCGCTCTTACGTTTGACTGCATCGCTGTATGCTAACCACAACTCATGTATCTCCACCATCTCATCACATTCAAAGACCTTGTCATCAGTTGTAACACAGCCCTGGGACCCTCACAAAGATATTGACTTTTAACGACTTAAAGCAACTTGAGACAAAACCCAACAGATCATCTCCTACACAATGAGAGTTATGACGCTAACAGCTCCAACAATAACAGAACGACATTTATAACCGTACTGGCGGCATCAAGTTCTATAACACCAAATATCCAAGGGACACTACAAGAGCTACTGTGACAATGGAAGCTTTTCTCTTCGTTGACCTGGCCCCGGCCCCAAGGAACAATTCTGCCATGTACGAGGAGATCATTGAGGCGAACAGAATACTGGAAGAACTAAGGATCATATTTATAGTGGTGCCGGCAATCTTGATTGTCATAGGGATACCAGGTGAGATTGGGCAATAGACATATACAGCAATCATGATTCCCGTTATTATTTCAGACTGTCAGAGGTGTATCTGGTAAGAATTGTGGTGGGGGAGGGGGGTTACTTTATAGAAACCTATTTTGGGGTCATGAGAGGTTTAGTTTATGTCTAGGTTTAGTTTAGTTTAAGTAGATTTCTTTGGAACGTTGTGTTTGTCATTGTAGATTAATTAATCGTTCATTTCGATTAAGGCCAAAAATTAAAATATATGATGTCATAAGTAACACTTATTAAACGTTCTTGTTGAAAATCTAAATAACACTGGAATGTCTCCTTTATATGTCATCTTTTAACCAACTACGAAAAAAGACAAGTGTGTTGACATTACTTGGTTTAAGTGATGAGGGGGTCTAATTTCCAATATAACCAGCCGAGCTGAACAACAATTCACATGGAACTGAGGTAACTGGTATGCACAAAACGGTCTTGGCAAGGAATGATATTATCGGATATCGGTGTTCATTAAGTTTCCACCATTGCAGAGGGTTAATGGATTCAGGAACTGTCATTTCCATTTTGTAACGCAGTAATTCATCAGAAGAGCTTTCGTCCTTTTCTGTCTCTGAGTCAGACTCCATTACCGCTATTAGCTTAATACGCTTTTCATTTGGTTTGATAAGTAGGCGAAGTGTTAGACCCATGGTAGGCAAACTTTATCAAAATTTTGAAAATTCCCGTCAGTCAATAGTCTTAAACAAAAATGTTCGTGTATTCGTCAGGAAATTTGTTATTTATCGGTCGCTATTTATTAGTATTATTTTTTTCACTTTTTGACTTCCAATAATTTGTAATTGATTGGTCGATTAATCTTTAAAAAAATAATTTAATCGTTAAAACTTTAAGCGATTAATCGAGAAATTAATCGTTTATTTCCGCAGCCCTATTAAAAACTATTGATCGTAGGATCAACAACGAAATAATTCTATATCAAGAAACTGGAATTAAAGCCTTTTGATCAATCAAAGAAAATTATTGATTCGCTATCTAAATTAAAAACATTATTTAAAATTAGTCAGTCAATAAGATGGCATAATAGTTTAATGTCATAACACTAAAATATTCAATGGACATTGTTCTTAATCTTCCCCATACTTGCTGACTGGACATTGTGTTATGACCCAGGTAACGTGCTGACCATCATAGTCTTACAACGGAAGACCATGACGGACAACGTGATCGGGACGTACCTCATCAGCATGTGTTACTTCAACATGGTCACTCTTATCATAGCCCTCCCCACATTCTTCAACAAGGCGACCATTGGGGTGGAGATACCGACAGATAATGAGGAGCTTTGTGCGTAAGTAGAATTGGAGCTTAATGTGTAAGTAGAACAGGAGCTTAATGTGTAAGTAGAATAGGAGCTTAATGTGTAAGTAGAATAGGAGCTTAATGTGTAAGTAGAATCGGAGCTTAATGTGTAAGTAGAACAGGAGCTTAATGTGTAAGTAGAATTGGAGCTTAATGTGTAAGTAGAATAGGAGCTTAATGTGTAAGTAGAATAGGAGCTTAATGTGTAAGTAGAATTGGAGCTTAATGTGTAAGTAGAATTGGAGCTTAATGTGTAAGTAGAATAGGAGCTTAATGTGTAAGTAGAATAGGAGCTTAATGTGTAAGTAGAATAGGAGCTTAATGTGTAAGTAGAATAGGAGCTTAATGTGTAAGTAGAACAGGAGCTTAATGTGTAAGTAGAATAGGAGCTTAATGTGTAAGTAGAATAGGAGCTTAATGTGTAAGTAGAATAGGAGCTTAATGTGTAAGTAGAATAGGAGCTTAATGTGTAAGTACAATAGGAGCTTAATGTGTAAGTAGAATAGGAGCTTAATGTGTAAGTAGAATAGGAGCTTAATGTGTAAGTAGAATAGGAGCTTAATGTGTAAGTAGAATAGGAGCTTAATGTGTAAGTAGAATAGGAGCTTAATGTGTAAGTACAATAGGAGCTTAATGTGTAAGTAGAATAGGAGCTTAATGTGTAAGTAGAATAGGAGCTTAATGTGTAAGTAGAATAGGAGCTTAATGTGTAAGTACAATAAGAGCTTAATGTGTAAGTAGAATTGGAGCTTAATGTGTAAGTAGAACAGGAGCTTAATGTGTAAGTAGAACAGGAGCTTAATGTGTAAGTAGAACAGGAGCTTAATGTGTAAGTAGAACAGGAGCTTAATGTGTAAGTACAATAGGAGTTTAATGTGTAAGTAGAACAGGAGCTTAATGTGTAAGTAGAACAGGAGCTTAATGTGTAAGTACAATAAGAGCTTAATGTGTAAGTAGAAATGGAGCTTAATGTGTAAGTACAATAGGAGCTTAATGTGTAAGTAGAATAGGAGCTTAATGTGTAAGTAGAATAGGAGTTTAATGTGTAAGTACAATAGGTGCTTAATGTGTAAGTAGTGTAGGAGCTTAATGTGTAAGTACAATAGGAGCTCAATGTGTAAGTAGAATAGGAGCTTAATGTGTAAGTACAACAGGAGCTTAATGTGTAAGTAGAATATGAGCTTAATGTGTAAGTAGAATACATGTCAATACATGTCAAACATGTCAATACATGTCAATACATGTCAATACATGTCAAACATATCATTACATGTCAATACACTTTTGTGGCGGAATCGTTGTCTAGAAAGTTTGAGTTGACTCTTTGAGGCGACCCATCGAAGATCCGGGGTGCTTTTGTTTACATTTTACGTGTCGCGCTGAGCTCGGTCAAGCAAATCGGTGACCAGACTTTTCCCCTCCCCCCTCCCCCCCCCCGGGTTATGAAGCAAAGTTGAGTTAAGACAGATTCAGTCTGTATGTTTGTCGTGTTTGAAAATAATCAATACTGCTAGTTATGTCTCATATATAAGGGATTTATAGTCAAAAACTTTGTTTTTACGGGTTTGTTTTATTAAATCCCTTATTTTACCTTCGCCGCCGGTCATTTCTGTCGTCATCTCATGGGCGGGCGGGCGGAAAAACAAAAGTAAAAAATGACCCACTTCCCGTGATCCGATCGAGCTGAAATTTGGCACACGGACCCGCCTAACATATCAATGCATTGTATCAGATCAATCAAACGTACCGTAATTAAATTAATGCATTTTTAGTTTATCCTTATATGAGGTATGTAATTCAAATTCACGGTATGTTATTGTTTTTTCCCACGTGAAAGTTTGAGTTGACGCTTTGAGGCGACCCATCGACGTACCCGCGTGCTTTTGTTTACATGTTACGTGTCATGCTGAGCTCGGTCAAGCGAATCGGTGACCAGACTTTTCCCCCTCTACCCACCAGATTTATGAAGCAAAGTTGAGTTACGACAGATTCAGTCTGTAAATATTTGTAAATACTTTTAGTTATGTCTCATATATAAGGGATTTATAGTCAAAAACTTTGTTTTTACGGGTTTGTTTTTTAAATCCCTTATATTAACTTCGCGGCCGTCTCTCTGTCTGCCTTGGGCGGGTTGAAAAACAAAAGTAAAAAATGACCCACTTCCCGTGATCCGATCAAGCTGAAATTTGGCACACAGACCCTTCTCACCTACCAATGCATTATATCAAAATTTCAGATCGATCGAACGTACCGTAATTAAATTAATGCATTTTTAGTTTATCCTAATATAACGTATGTAATTCAAATTCACTGTTTGTTTGTTTTTTTCCACGTGAAAGTTTGAGTTGACGCGTTGAGGCGACCCATCGAAGTACCGCGTGCTTTTGTTTATATTTTACGTGTCACGCTGAGCTCGGTCAAGCGAATCGGTGATCAGACTTTTCCCCCTCTCCCCCCCCCAGGGTTATGAAGCAAAGTTGAGTTAGACAGATTCAGTCTGTAAATGTTTGTAGCGTTTGAAAATAATCAATACTGTCAGTTATGTCTCATATATAAGGGATTTATAGTCAAAAACTTTATTTTTACGGGTTTGTTTTATTAATATCTTTCACATCATTCAAAGTAAATCACCATCCAGCCTCTCGTGTCACTTCATAGTTCTCATCAGCTCTCCCACGTGTATTCTGATCAGCTCTCCCCCGTGTCACCCCCACCACACTATTTATAGCCCATTTGCCTTCATGAACTCACGACTGACCAAAACTCCCACTTTTATTTACATGTGAACTCTTCTCTTATGTCACTATCTGACTAGAGCTCACAATAAAATCATTACATTTTAAGGTCGGCGGTTCTCTTAACCACAACATACACGGTATCCGAACGTTACAACTATAACACACGAAAATACATAATACATGACAATACATGATCATACACGACAGTACCTGATAATAAATAACAATACAGGACCAGACATGACAACACATAACAAGACGCCACTATTCCAACCATTAAAGTGAGTTAGTATCAATCATTTATGGGGCACTAACACTACGTGTACCATTATATTTGTAAAGAAACAACTCTGTAATATTAGAGGTAGAGAGTTGACCCGAGGTTGTATTTCTGCAGGCTTTACAGATACAGTTCTACGACTTTGGTCGCCATCACAAACTGGCATTTTGTGCTCGTCACGGCAGTCAGATTAATGTACTTCGTTGACAGGTCAGTCAGGAAGTCATACCTGTCTAAATCGTGATATTTGAAAGATTGTTGTATAAGCGTAGACATGTCAGGAAGTCATACAAATCTATCAAAGACGTTTGAACAGACAACTCTTGTTAACTTATTTTATAGACACGTGATGAGGCATACATTCAAAGCAGACCAATTTGTTTTTACTAAGTGGGAATATAGTTGGAAGAACACATACTTCCTTAGACGTTTACAATCGTTTAAAATACCCTGAAAATTGTGTGTATACTTGGTCGACAACACTTGTCCCATCTGCAGGTCTGGCAAATACACCCACTTGTACAATCGACCGTTTGTGACAATCTTCTGTATGTCTGTCGTCATCATTATCATAGAGATACCAGTCGTTGGTTACTGGATTACATTTCAGAAAAATGGGTAAAGATACGTTTGGTGTTAAGATATTTGTGTTGATGTCTTTCAAAACTTATTTAACTTCTGCAAAAATTTTCAATTCACATAATCTGTTTGTAACTTGAGCATTTTATTTTCTTTTCGTTTAATGAAGAGCAATTGAAAACGACAAATTGAATCGATTCCAACACCTTAAAGGCTTCACATTTAAACAATTCAAAATATGCTAGGAGCATGAAAACTGGCGTGTACTTCAGATGATAAAAATGTTGATAGCATAATTTTCACTTGTTGATCTTAATGTTGTGTTGATTTTGTTTTTAAGGTTGTTAATTTTGATGTTGTCTATATTGTTGTTCTACATTCTACGTTGTAGATAGAATGACGGGACCTAATGAATATTTCAAATACTCTTATAGAAAGGTATCCCTCCCTTCCCATCCCACACACACTTTATTTCTGTCCCAGGGTCAGCGTTGAGTGTCACCTGCCAGGTACGTCATTCCTGGTCCACGTGGAGCTGGCCATTCAGACCATCCTCCCAGGATTCCTCTTGATCTTCATCAACATGTGCATCATCCTCATCCACTGTAAGAAAATGCAGCAGCCCCGAGTGTACGACCACAACTATAGAGGTGAGAGGTTCACTCAGGTACATACATAAACCCAGGTGAGAGGTTCACTCAGGTACATACATAAACCCAGGTGAGAGGTTCACTCAGGTACATACACAAACACAGGTGAGAGGTTCACTCAGGTACATACATAAACACAGGTGAGAGGTTCACTCAGGTACATACATTAACACAGGTGAGAGGTTCACTCAGGTACATACATAAACACAGGTGAGAGATTCACTCAGGTACATACATAAACACAGGTGAGAGGTTCACTCAGGTACATACATAAACACAGGTGAGAGGTCCACTCAGGTACATACATAAACACAGGTGAGAGGTTCACTCAGGTACATACATAAACACAGGTGAGAGGTCCACTCAGGTACATACATAAACACAGGTGAGAGGTTCACTCAGGTACATACATAAACACAGGTGAGAGGTTCACTCAGGTACATACATAAACACAGGTGAGAGGTTCACTCAGGTACATACATAAACAGAGGTGAGAGGTTCACTCAGGTACATACATAAACACAGGTGAGAGGTCCACTCAGGTACATACATAAACACAGGTGAGAGGTTCACTCAGGTACATATCTAAACATAGGTGAGAGTTTCACTCAATTATATCTAATCGCAGGTGAGTCTCCGACAGGTGTACCCAAACTATTTTGAAAACCAACCAACGTTTTAAAACTGACCTGAATTTACCACTTAAACCTAATCTTTGATCACTAAATTATTTTGGTGTAGAAAACCTAATGTTGTACCAATAGATAAAATAATGTTATTGCTCCATGAGTTCTTAAAGGTGCCTTGAGGCCATTAATGTCATCATTTCATTGATACATTTAAGAGTGTCAGGTAATTTATCACTGTGTATGTCTGTGTGTTCGTATGCCGGCATGTTGTTGTCTGTATCTGCAGTAAGAAATCAACTGATCGCTCTCGTCACACTGTCCAGCCTTCAGTTTTTGGTGACCACTGTCCCCCTGGTCATACTTTACCCCAACATACGAACATTTTTTGAAGAGGAGTCGTTAGCGGGAAAACTTCGAGCCCAAATGCGTGAGTTTAATTTAGGGTAAAATTGAGCATAATATTTTATTATAGATTTCAATCACCTATTTGTACTCAGTGCGACAATGCGACAGGTCGAACAGAATTCTTATTTATTTCATCGTATATATTACACACACTTCTTCTATAAAGAAGATTATTGCATCCTACGCCTGTGAATGGCTTATGTCAAGTTTGAATTTTTATTAAAAATTTGAAAGTTAATAATTAGTTTGTTTTGTCTGGTTCAGTCATTAAGAAAACAAATAAGTGTTTCTTCAGTCATTAGGACAAGACAAGTGTTTGTTCAGTCATTAAGACAACAAATAAGTGTTTCTTCAGTCATTAGGACAAGACAAGTGTTTGTTCAGTTATTAGGACAAAACACGTGTTTATTCAGTTATTAGGACAAGACAAGTGTTTGTTCAGTTATTAAGACAACAAGACAAGTGTTTGTTCAGCCATTAAGACAACAAGACAAGTGTTTGGTCAGTTATTAGGACAAGACACGTGTTTGTTCAGTTATTAGGACAAGACAAGTGTTTGTTCAGTTATTAAGACAACAAGACAAGTGTTTGTTCAGCCATTAAGACAACAAGACAAGTGTTTGTTCAGCCATTAGCACACAAGACAAGTGTTTGTTCAGCCATTAGTACAACAAGACAAGTGTTTGTTCAGCCATTAAGACAATAAGACAAGTGTTTGTTCAGCCATTAAGACAACAAGACAAGTGTTTGTTCAGCCATTAAGACAACAAGACAAGTTTTTGTTCAGCCATTGCACGTCCTAATGCTGAGAGTAGAATTGTTTATGTCTTTGTTCTTGAACAGACAACAAGACAAGTGTTTTATCCTTAGTTAGAGATTTGTAATGGAATTGTCTTGTGTTGTATTTCAAATTATAATATAATGCGTTTTGTATTATATCTATTTTTTACTTTGTTTACTATCTTCTAGTTTTTCAGGTTTAATAATTAAACTAATCACGTAACTTTTTCAATTGGGAATATTCTTCATTAATGATAATTACAATTCTTTTTTGAAATTGTTTTTCTTAATCAATGTTTTCGAAAACATAGTTTTGTTTCGTAAACTCACACCACCACATTCTATTCATAGATTTAACTAAATCATTTCAAGCCTCCCTCCTTGTCTACTCCTCCCCTCCCCCCTCCCCCCCAGTGTTTGGTATCGTCATGCTCCTCCTCTACACCAACTCACACCACCACATTCTATTCATAGATTTAACTAAATCATTTCAAGCCTCCCTCCTTGTCTACTCCTCCCCCACCTCCCCCAGTATTTGGTATCGTCATGCTCCTCCTCTACACAAACTACGCCACCGATTTCATCATCTACTGTTTCTTTGGGATCAAGTTCCGTAGGGAACTCGTTAAAATGTTTAGAACCTGTGGCAGGGAACCCCCGCCAAGAACACCCCACGCATCAATGTTGAGTGTCGAACCAGCAGACATTAAAAGTAAGACTTTAGTCTTAGATAACATACAACTTTAGTCTAAGATAAAATACAACTTTAGTCTAAGATAAAATACAACTTTAGTCTTAGATAACATACAACTTTAGTCTTAGATAACATAAAACTTTAGTCTTAGATAACATACAACTTTAGTCTTAGATAACATACAACTTTAGTCTTAGATAACATACAACTTTAGTCTTAGATAACATACAACTTTAGTCTTAGATAACATACAACTTTAGTCTTAGATAACATACAACTTTAGTCTTAGATAACATACAACTTTAGTCTTAGATAAAATACAACTTTAGTCTTAGATAAAAATACAACTTTAGTCTTAGATAAAAATACAACTTTAGTCTTAGATAAAATACAATTTCAAATTCGGCATTTGACGTAAATCAAAGGTCAACGTTCATCAAAGTTTTTCAATTACGAAAATAAAAATATTCCCATCAATATAGTTATAACATTTCTACAATGAAGAAATATGATTTGAAAATTTAAAGAAAAGGACATAAATTACGCAACAGTAGGTTGTGGCGCAGCCGACTATTAACGGGACAACAGGACAGATGTAATGATTATTTGACTGACCTCATTTTGACTTCTTGGCAGCTGTAGTCAAGAGTAGTAGCCGATATTCTTGAGTTTGATGGTGAGATAATGCCTACCAGATTGACAGAATCACAAAGCTGTAAGGTAGCTGGACACACAAGCTGTAAGGTAGCTAGACACACAAAGCTGTAAGGTAGCTGGACACACAAAGCTGTAAGGTAGCTGGACACACAAAGCTGTAAGATAGCTGGACACACAAAGCTGTAAGGTAGCTGGACACACAAAGCTTTAATGTAGCTGGACACACACAGAGGTAAGGTAGCTGGACACACAAAGGTGTAAGGTAGCTGGACACACAAAACCGTTTAGTTTAAGCTGCTGCTGATTCCAGGAGCAAGACTGACTGTTACAGGGTCGAGCACCTAGACCCCGACTTGGTGGACAGTGGTCAGAGAGTTAACAAAGTAAATATTTCCACCCCATAGAAGGGAATTACCGTATTATCATCTTTAATGGGGTTTCCTTGAGGTTGGAAGGTGGCATTTCCTTCTGAAGCATCAACTGACTACCCCGGAATTTGTTTGAGACTCCTCTCGTCTTTCGAATCATTGGCTGGTGATGTAAAGGGGGGAGGGGGCTGTCTAAGACAGCAAAGTCTCGGCGTGCCGCTTCGTGGCCCGTAGTGGAGCTGATTGAGTTGTTAGTGGAGTGATATGAAGGTTACATGTATTACTGTTTGACAAAATGATATTATGAACATTCTATTGCGATTGAAACGCTGTAGACTTGTTAAGTTTCACAAGTTCCATAATGTTTGATATTCCATGCAGTGGTTCTAACGTTGTTGCCGTATCTCCTCTCAAATGCTATTATGTTTGATGTTTCATGCAGTGGTTCTAACGTTGTTGACGTGTTTCCTCTTACAGTGCTATCATCAACATACATATTTGCAATGTATGTATGAAAGCAGCGCACCAAATTACTGCACCAAACATAACTCTTTTCGAACGTCCACATAAAATTGTTCAATCCTTTTAAAATAATACCAGCAACAAAGCCCGTCCAAGGACGTTTCGCCACCGTTCGGTGGCATGTTGTAACTCCCCTCCAACAGCCTTCTCGACTGGCATACATGTGCATCACGTCAAAATACTTTTATTATATCTGAAAAGGCAATATTCTGTCCGGTCATCGATAACGATTGGTCCCTAGAACACATATGACTCCAAAGCCAACCATATTGAACACGTTTACGCGGACGTTCAAAACGAGTTTTGTTGCTCGTATGAAAATAAATAAAAATAAATGAAAGTTCTGCATTACAATAGTTACAGCATTTTTTCAAAATTAATAGATTTCAGCTGAAGTGTATTTATTTGGAAAACTTACGTCACTTTCGACGGGTAATACACTAGTTATGATATATGTACCATGCAGTGGTTCTATTTGACGGGTAATACACTAGTTATGATATATGTTCCATTCAGTGGTTCTAACGTTGTTGCCGTGTCTCCTCTCACAGTGCTACGTATGACACGAGCGTCACGAACCTCAAGGGCTTCACGTCACTCACGAGCGTCACGCAGTTCCAGGAGACACAAGCACTCGGTCGTGTCGGCCCACCAAGAGGCTCAGAAAGATGAGACGCTCGTCAAGACGAGGCTGTCCATGGTGTCCTCCAACTTAGACGACCGAGACGTAGCCACGACACCAGTCCCGTGGTTTGACTTGTCTACGTTTGGTAGCCCAGTTGACAAGACCGTACGGAAATCACACTGATAGCAACAGAAATAGACCGCCATAATCACACTGATATGAACAGAAATAGACCTTCATAAACTGGAATGTGTGTTAGACTCTGAGCAACACAAACATTATTACGTGGAATTGAGCAGACGTTGGTTTTGTTTGGGTCCCACTGAGCTGACGTTGGTTCTGTTTGGGTCCCACTGAGCTGACGTTGGTTTTTTTTGGGTCCCACTGAGCTGACGTTGGTTTTGTTTGGGTCCCACTGAGCTGACGTATGTTTTGTTTGGGTCCCACTGAGCTGACGTTGGTTTTGTTTGGGTCCCACTGAGCTGACGTTGGTTTTGTTTGGGTCCCACTGAGCTGACGTCGGTTTTGTTTGGGTCCCACTGAGCTGACGTTGGTTTTGTTTGGGTCCCACTGAGCTGACGTTGGTTTTGTTTGGGTCCCACTGAGCTGACGTTGGTTTGTTTGGGTCCCACTGAGCTGACGTTGGTTTTGTTTGGGTCACACTGAGCTGACGTTGGTTTTGTTTGGGTCCCACTGAGCTGACGTTGGTTTTGTTTGGGTCCCACTGAGCTGACGTTGGTTTTGTTTGGGTCCCACAGGCCTGTCACATTTATAAAAACTAAATTGTGAGAAGTGGAGTAGAGCAAAGGGAAACAGTAATAAAAATATAGGTCGTATATAAATAAGTAGATGCACTTGAATTTTATAGAATTGTAACGTTTTCTTCTCAATTTATCCATGTTAATTAATGGTATCCACTTCATGAACCAAACCTTGACCAACACACAATTCATCCACATTATCCACGTCATTAATCAAACTTGGACCAACATTCAATGACATGAAAGTTAAAATAACAATCATCGAACCACAGCTTTCATCTCTCAGAAACAGAAATTGTTTAAAGGCAAAGTTATAAATGTAAACACTATATGATATCTTCAGTGTTACATCCATGTTAGATTGGCGTACACACTAATATTACTGTTGGTATATTTAAAAGATGTAACTTAACGACTCGGCATGTATGAAATGTGTGATGACTGACTTGGTTAACTGTTGTTTATTGTAAATGGAGGAAGGTATTAATCTCTTCAATTGAAATATCAAGCATTACACCACCTTGATTTCATCTCTCAGATAATGGACTTGTTTAAACACAAACTCACAAACAGTGTTATTAGCTGTCACAACTATTTACTAATATACAAACAGTGTCATTAGCTGTCACAACTATTTACTAATAGAGATTTGACTCCCAATTGATTTTGGTGTATATACGAATATTATTGTTGGTATAACATGTAAGCGATGGTACGAATGCGTGGAGTGTGTAAAGTGAAAGTGTGACATTGTTAACTGTTATTACAGGATAGGGCCATTAATGTCTCCCTCAAATGTTACTGTATGTTCTAAGACCAGTAAAACATGGTTAAAAAAGTGTATTCTCAATACGCCAGGGCAGAAAGATCAAATAGAACCCCCCCCCCAAATTCAAATGTAATATCTGTGAATAACTATTCATAATTTTGATATAATTTGAAGAGTGCTTTTCACAATATCTGTTAAGAGTAATTTTCTAATTTTTAGTCAAAATTTGTTTAAAATACAAAATTTAAAACAGTTTATTTAAGAGATTGAGTTCATAACAAAAGAAAATTTAAAATAAATAAATAAAAGCAACAACACAAAACTGAAATTTTGTACAAAATATAACACTTGATTTGTGTTTTCTTTAGAGTATTATATTATATAACATTACATTACATTACATTATATTATATTACATTACATTATATTATATTATAATGCATTCAATAATATTGGAAATTATTGATCTGTTTTCACAAAACTATATTTAGTCACACGCACGTGATTCAGCTTGTTTACAAACATTGAAATAATTGGTAACTACCACAAGCACATTTATATTAATTATATGAAACAATTCAAAGAATCATTCAATTAGTTACACAAGCTTCCATAAAAAATACCACCTATACACTGACCACACAAGCACCCATCAAAAATATCATCTATACATCTATAAAACAGCTCCCATCAAAAATATCATCTATACACCTACGGCACGCGTGCCAAACTTCAAAATGGGAGTGGGGAGTAATCATTATTACATCACATCAACAATGCGGTCAGTTTATGGACAAAGATTATTTCTTTAAAAAAAAACAATTGTTATACCATGAGACAATGTAATCTCCCTTGAGAGTTAGATCCAGCGACAACTCCCCACCTTACAATGAACTTGTCCACTGAAATGCTATGTGCGCATGAATATTAAATGCAAAGATGGCTGTAATCGATTTACTTTGTTATAACACAACTACCCCACAATTATCTAGTTCAGAAAATATTTTTTCTTAACTCGTCATCTCCAAATTATAAAATTTTAAAAATTATCTTACGCAATGCAAGACACGAAGACCTTATAGACTTATATTTTATATCTTAAAGGTGTAGTTGTTAAAAATAAAATCTCCATATAAAACTGAATAGGTTATTTATTTTTTGGTCCGAGCTAAAAATCACATGCATAATGATAGAATGCTCTCTTAAAGCCAAGAGGTTACTCCTGTTTTATAATTCCCTTGTATGTCAAGTATTCGACAGGAATTGAATAATATAATTAACTAGGTCGTATGAGTGAATCAATTTCAAAAAATATTTCTAAAGTGCAAAACATTTACATTGCCTGATATAAAAATTCTAATTAAAACATATCTATCCATAGCGAGCACCTTAAAAAAGGCTACATAAAAGATACCAGACAGATTGAGCTAGATTTTGTATGACCTCATTGGTAGTGCATCTTTCAGGGATCTGACCAAGTACCGCATACATGAAAGAACTCATCATTGTATTTGTATTATGTTATCTTGATATTCATTGAGAATTTAAGAACGAGTTAGTTTGTTGGTGTGGTCGTGATCGATGTGGATATGGACGATGTGGATATGGACGATGTGGATATGGACGATGTGGATATGG
The DNA here is from genome assembly GCA_944989445.1 of Ampullaceana balthica. Classification (NCBI taxonomy): domain Eukaryota; kingdom Metazoa; phylum Mollusca; class Gastropoda; family Lymnaeidae; genus Ampullaceana; species Ampullaceana balthica. The sequence goes on along the minus strand of CALYLW010000535.1, from coordinate 163,983 downwards.
ACGATGTGGATATGGACGATGTGGTTATGGACGATGTGGTTACGGCGATGTGGTTATGGACGATGTGGTTACGTTTATGTGGTTATGGACGATTTGGTTACGGCGATGTGGTTATGGACGATGTGGTTATGGACGATGTGCTTATGGACGATTTGGTTACGGCGATGTGGTTATGGACGATTTGGTTACGGCGATGTGGTTACGGACGATGTGGTTACGGCGATGTGGTTATGGACGATGTGGATATGGACGATGTGCTTATGGACGATGTGCTTACGGACGATGTGCTTACGGACGATGTGGTTACGGACGATGTGGTTACGGACGATGTGGTTACGGACGATGTGGTTACGGACGATGTGGTTACGGACGATGTGCTTATGGACGATGTGGTTACGGACGATGTGCTTATGGACGATTTGGGTGTACAGGATGTGGTTGTGGAAAATGTTCTTGTGGTTGGGAGGTTGTCAAAGTTGTTGTGAAGAGGTTGGTTGTGGCTTCTGATGATGTTTTATTGTTTACGATGTAGTTCTGGAAGATGTGGTTATCGACGATGTGGTTATCGACGATGTGGCTATCGACGATGTGGTTATCGACGATGTGGTTATGGACGATGATATGTAGAGAGCTTTTTTGTGTTTTGAGAATTAGATTGTAAAGATTGTAGTTGAGCACTTCATTCAGACACCGTTTATTGTTGAGAAAATAGAATCTCTTAAGCTGGACATTTTACGGCTATAAATTGTTCAATTCAGTCCACCCAGAAGGCTAAGATCAACTGAAACTGAATGTTAGTTCACCCCACTAGCGTTTTACCAAGTTGTTACGTCACCGATTGTTTTCGTCTTCGTCTCGAGTTGTGAGTTTTTGGTCCGACTTATCAGACCTGAATGTGTTAGACCCAACTTCCGGTCTAGCATTCGTAGAGCAATAAATAAGGTGCTTAAGTCGTCATTGCAATGAATTGAAACGTTAAATGTACTGTATGCAGTAGTACAATATTTTATGTTACTTTTAGCAACATTACCAATGTTTAATGTACTGTAAGCAGCATTACTAATGTTTAATGTATTGTATGCAGCTGTACTAATGTTTGAGGTACTGTATGAAGCAGTACTAATGTTTGATGTACTGTATGAAGCAGTACTACTGTTTAATGTACTGTATGCAGCAGTACTAATATTTAATGTACTGTATGCAGCAGTACTAATGTTTGATGTACTGTTAGCATTAGTATTAATGTTGATGTAATGTAATCAGAAGTACTAATGGTTAATGCACGAAGGAACCAATCTCTGTGGACGAAGAGCCAGACTTTTTCTGTTTCGTTGAAGTCTGTGTCTGTTTGTCCACGCAAGTCCCCTTGATTGGCCCAATCTGGTTCCAGTTAAACACGGATGACGCCCCTGCAGAGATCCGCCTGAGGGTCAAGTAAATGAACCCCGAGTGCACTGACCCCACGGGCCGGCCGACTGTGGAGGACGCAGGTGAATCGATGGCGCCTACGCTAATGACCTTGGCTGCTTCGATGTTCCTCGCCTTGACCACTGGCGATCTGTAATCTGTAAGAAGACCCAAAGACGTGTTGTCTCCATCTGACCTGAAATTGGCTGACGTCACAACTGAAAATGATACAGGGTAAGATCTGTTCAAATGGCCACGAGTACAACATGTTGATATGGTGTAACTAAGGAGAACTGAAACTGACAGTGGTGGCTACTGATATTCAAAATGGAAAACAAATATGGAGCAACCTGCACCTGTATGAAAATATCTCTTCTAGACTTGATACCCACAGAACCTGAGTAAACCCACAGTACCTGAGTAAACCCACAGTACCTGAGTAAAACCACAGTACCTGAGTAAACCCACAGTACCTGAGTAAACCCACAGTACCTGAGTAAACCCACAGTACCTGAGTAAACCCACAGTACCTGAGTAAACCCACAGTACCCGAGTAAACCCACAGTACCTGAGTAAACCTATTTAAAAATACATGTGAACATAAAGGGGGTGAGACTGCAATCAGGTTTAAAGATTAGTAAATAGATAATTACATGGTATGAGTTAGCCTGACAGGACGTAACACATGTTTATTTCTTTATATTCGTTTTATTTGTGTACCTTTTTGTTCGTCGAGGAAGGCTCTTTGCCGAAACGTTCGCTGTTTTGTTACGTCCTGTCAGGCAAACTCATACCCTGTTTACATGTTATCTATTTATTAAAAATGCAAACAACCTATCAGTTTACTATGCTACCTTTTCTAGTTCGTGTATTGCTATCTTTACTGGTTGGTGCATTGTTACCTTTACTAGTTGGTGTATTGCTACCTTCACTTTTTGGTGGATGGCTACCTTTATTAGTTGGTGTATTGCTACCTTTACTAGTTGGTGTATTGCTACCTTCACTTTTTGGTGGATGGCTACCTTTATTAGTTGGTGTATTGCTACCTTCACTTTTTGGTGGATGGCTACCTTTATTAGTTGGTGTATTGCTACCTTCACTTTTTGGTGGATGGCTACCTTTATTAGTTGGTGTATTGCTACCTTCACTTTTTGGTATATTGCTACATTTACTAGTTGGTGAATGGCTACCTTTACCAGGTGGTGTATTGCTACCTTCACTTTTTGGTGGATGGCTACCTTTATTAGTTGGTGTATTGCTACCTTCACTTTTTGGTGGATGGCTAACTTTATTAGTTGGTGTATTGCTACCTTCACTTTTTGGTGGATGGCTACCTTTATTAGTTGGTGTATTGCTACCTTCACTTTTTGGTGGATGGCTACCTTTATTAGTTGGTGTATTGCTACCTTCACTTTTTGGTATATTGCTACATTTACTAGTTGGTGAATGGCTACCTTTACTTGTTGGTGTGTCAGACGATTTGATCGTCAGGTCAGCCGCACCCAGTCCTACATTTTGGCGCCATGATCTGAACATTTTAAAGAGCTCGAGTCGGAACTTCTTTCCGAAGAAACAATACACAAGAAAATTAGTTCCGCTGTTCCCGTACATAATGAGTAGACAGATACCGAAACCTGCAAGGGAAGATATTGAAAAATCTGTTGATACCATTGTATGTAGATTACTGAGAGTTTGGGGATTTGGTAGCGCTATAAACGGGGTGTTAGTTTCTGTACCTCTGCTATAAATGGGGTGTTAGTTTCTGTACCTCTGCTATAAATGGGGTGTTAGTTTCTGTACCTCTGCTATAAACGGGGTGTTAGTTTCTGTACCTCTGCTATAAACGGGGTGTTAGTTTCTGTACCTCTGCTATAAATGGGATGTTAGTTTCTGTACCTCTGCTATAAATGGGGTGTTAGTTTCCGTACCTATGCTATAAATAGGGTGTTAGTTTCCGTACCTCTGCTATAAAAGGGGTGTTAGTTTCCGTACCTCTGCTATAAATAGGGTGTTAGTTTCCGTACCTCTGCTATACATAGGGTGTTAGTTTCCGTACCTCTGCTATAAATGGGGTTTAGTTTCCGTACCTCTGCTATAAACGGGGTGTTAGTTTCAGTACCTCTGACTTGGTAGTGCTATAAACGGGGTGTTAGTTTACGAACCTCTGCTATAAAGGGGTTGTTAGTTTCCGAACCTCTGCTATAATCGGAATGTTATTTCCGTACCTCTGCTATAAACGGGGTGTTAGTTATGTACCTCTGCTATAAACAGGGTGTTAGTTATGTACCTCTGCTATAAACGGGGTGTTAGTTTCCGTACCTCTGCTATAAACGGGGTGTTAGTTCCGTACCTCTGCTATAAACGGGGTGTTAGTTTCCGAACCTCTGCTATAAAGGGGTTGTTAGTTTCCGAACCTCTGCTATAAACGGAAGGTTATTTCCGACCCTCTGCTATAAACGGGGTGTTAGTTATGTACCTCTGCTATAAACGGGGTGTTAGTTATGTACCTCTGCTATAAACGGGGTGTTAGTTCCGTACCTCTGCTATAAACGGGGTGTTAGTTTCCGTACCTCTGCTATAAACGGGGTGTTAGTTCCGTACCTCTGCTATAAACGGGGTGTTAGTTTCCGTACCTCTGCTATAAACGGGTTGTTAGTTCCGTACCTCTGCTATAAACGGGTTGTTAGTTTCCGAACCTCTGCTATAAACGGGTTGTTAGTTTCCGTACCTCTGCTATAAACGGGATGTTAGTTCCGTACCTCTGCTATAAACGGGTTGTTAGTTTCCGTACCTCTGCTATAAACGGGATGTTAGTTTCCGTACCTCTGCTATAAACAGGGGTGTTAGTTTCCGTACCTCTGCTATAAACGGGTGTTAGTTTCCGTACCTCTGCTATAAACGGGGTGTTAGTTTCCGTACCTCTGCTATAAACGGGGTGTTAGTTTCCGTACCTCTGCTATAAACGGGTGTTAGTTTCCGTACCTCTGCTATAAACGGGTGTTAGTTTCCGTACCTCTGCTATAAATGGGGTGTTAGTTTCCGTACCTCTGCTATAAACGGGTGTTAGTTTCCGTACCTCTGCTATAAACGGGGTGTTAGTTTCCGTACCTCTGCTATAAACGGGGTGTTAGTTTCCGTACCTCTGCTATAAAAGGGGTGTTAGTTTCCGTACCTCTGCTATAAACGGGGTGTTAGTTTCCGTACCTCTGCTATAAACGGGTGTTAGTTTCCGAACCTCTGCTATAAACGGGTGTTAGTTTCCGTACCTCTGCTATAAACGGGTGTTAGTTTCCGTACCTCTGCTATAAACGGGTGTTAGTTTCCGACCTCTGCTATAAACGGGTGTTAGTTTCCGAACCTCTGCTATAAACGGGTGTTAGTTTCCGTACCTCTGCTATAAACGGGATGTTAGTTTCCGTACCTCTGCTATAAACGGGTGTTAGTTTCCGTACCTCTGCTATAAACGGGTGTTAGTTCCGTACCTCTGCTATAAACGGGTGTTAGTTCCGTACCTCTGCTATAAACGGGATGTTAGTTCCGTACCTCTGCTATAAACGGGGTGTTAGTTCTGTACCTCTGCTATAAACGGGGATGTTAGTTCTGTACCTCTGCTATAAACGGGATGTTAGTTCTGTACCTCTGCTATAAACGGGATGTTAGTTCTGTACCTCTGACTGTTAGTGCTATAAACGGGGTGTTAGTTCTGTACCTCTGCTATAAACGGGGTGTTAGTTCTGTACCTCTGCTATAAACGGGATGTTAGTTCCGTACCTCTGCTATAAACGGGATGTTAGTTCTGTACCTCTGCTCCGTGTGTATTTGTTATCGTTATGATGTGTTGTATGATTGAAGAGTTAGGAATGTATGGGGAGCAACACCTACCGAACTTTGCTTTGGTCTGTCCCAAGGGTGTATTGGTGTTAAGGACCTTCTTTGCGATGGGGAAGAAGAAACACATGGGCGTGAGCGTGATGAGGTACTGGATGCTGGACACAAACACCAGCAACAACAGCTGCCTCCTGACTGGTGAGAAGAGGGACAAAATGTACAATCACACCTTGCTGGAGACGTCTGGAAATTTAAAATTGGGACAAAATATACAGTCCCACTTTGGCCTAGAGTTCTGGATAACAAATAAAATTGTAGAATTCTCAAGCTGAAGATATTTCTGTATTTGGTCCGTCAGCTCGATGTGTGTAAATTAATCAACTTGATCAGAAAAAAAATGTTGTGAGTTTTCTTTGACCTTAGTCTATGGGAAAATGTTTCTTATAGCCAAAATTGATTCATGCTACGTATTTATTTGATGTGACTATTCATATGTTTAAACAAGAGTACAAATGCTGATTCGACGTGACTATTCACATGTTTAAACAAGAGTACAAATGCTGATTCGATGTGACTATTCACATGTTTAAACAAGAGTACAAATGCTGATTATATGTGACTATTCACATGTTTAAACAAGAGTACAAATGCTGATTCAACGTGACTATTCACATGTTTAAACAAGAGTACAAATGCTGATTCGATGTGACTATTCACATGTTTAAACAAGAGTACAAATGCTGATTCGACGTGACTATTCACATGTTTAAACAAGAGTACAAATGCTGATTCGACGTGACTATTCACATGTTTAAACAAGAGTACAAATGCTGATTCGACGTGACTATTCACATGTTTAAACAAGAGTACAAATGCTGATTCGATGTGATATTCACATGTTTAAACAAGAGTACAAATGCTGATTCGATGTGACTATTCACATGTTTAAACAAGAGTACAAATGCTGATTCGATGTGACTATTCACATGTTTAAACAAGAGTACAAATGCTGATTCGATGTGACTATTCACATGTTTAAACAAGAGTACAAATGCTGATTCGATGTGACTATTCACATGTTTAAACAAGAGTACAAATGCTGATTCGATGTGACTATTCACATGTTTAAACAAGAGTACAAATGCTGATTCGATGTGACTATTCACATGTTTAAACAAGAGTACAAATGCTGATTCGATGTGACTATTCATATGTTTAAACAAGAGTACAAATGCTGATTCGATGTGACTATTCATATGTTTAAACAAGAGTACAAATGCTGATTCGATGTGACTATTCACATGTTTAAACAAGAGTACAAATGCTGATTCGATGTGACTATTCACATGTTTAAACAAGAGTACAAATGCTGATTCGATGTGACTATTCACATGTTTAAACAAGAGTACAAATGCTGATTCGATGTGACTATTCACATGTTTAAACAAGAGTACAAATGCTGATTCGATGTGACTATTCACATGTTTAAACAAGAGTACAAATGCTGATTCGATGTGACTATTCACATGTTTAAACAAGAGTACAAATGCTGATTCGATGTGACTATTCACATGTTTAAACAAGAGTACAAATGCTGATTCGATGTGACTATTCACATGTTTAAACAAGAGTACAAATGCTGATTCGATGTGACTATTCACATGTTTAAACAAGAGTACAAATGCTGATTCGATGTGACTATTCATATGTTTAAACAAGAGTACAAATGCTGATTCGATGTGACTATTCAATGTTTAAACAAGAGTACAAATGCTGATTCGATGTGACTATTCAATGTTTAAACAAGAGTACAAATGCTGATTCGATGTGACTATTCAATGTTTAAACAAGAGTACAAATGCTGATTCGATGTGACTATTCACATGTTTAAACAAGAGTACAAATGCTGATTCGATGTGACTATTCAATGTTTAAACAAGAGTACAAATGCTGATTCGATGTGACTATTCACATGTTTAAACAAGAGTACAAATGCTGATTCGATGTGACTATTCACATGTTTAAACAAGAGTACAAATGCTGATTCGATGTGACTATTCACATGTTTAAACAAGAGTACAAATGCTGATTCGATGTGACTATTCAATGTTTAAACAAGAGTACAAATGCTGATTCGATGTGACTATTCATATGTTTAAACAAGAGTACAAATGCTGATTCGATGTGACTATTCATATGTTTAAACAAGAGTACAAATGCTGATTCGATGTGACTATTCATATGTTTAAACAAGAGTACAAATGCTGATTCGATGTGACTATTCACATGTTTAAACAAGAGTACAAATGCTGATTCGATGTGACTATTCATATGTTTAAACAAGAGTACAAATGCTGATTCGATGTGACTATTCATATGTTTAAACAAGAGTACAAATGCTGATTCGATGTGACTATTCATATGTTTAAACAAGAGTACAAATGCTGATTCGATGTGACTATTCATATGTTTAAACAAGAGTACAAATGCTGATTCGATGTGACTATTCACATGTTTAAACAAGAGTACAAATGCTGATTCGATGTGACTATTCACATGTTTAAACAAGAGTACAAATGCTGATTCGATGTGACTATTCATATGTTTAAACAAGAGTACAAATGCTGATTCGATGTGACTATTCACATGTTTAAACAAGAGTACAAATGCTGATTCGATGTGACTATTCACATGTTTAAACAAGAGTACAAATGCTGATTCGATGTGACTATTCACATGTTTAAACAAGAGTACAAATGCTGATTCGATGTGACTATTCACATGTTTAAACAAGAGTACAAATGCTGATTCGATGTGACTATTCACATGTTTAAACAAGAGTACAAATGCTGATTCGATGTGACTATTCACATGTTTAAACAAGAGTACAAATGCTGATTCGATGTGACTATTCACATGTTTAAACAAGAGTACAAATGCTGATTCGATGTGACTATTCACATGTTTAAACAAGAGTACAAATGCTGATTCGATGTGACTATTCACATGTTTAAACAAGAGTACAAATGCTGATTCGATGTGACTATTCACATGTTTAAACAAGAGTACAAATGCTGATTCGATGTGACTATTCACATGTTTAAACAAGAGTACAAATGCTGATTCGATGTGACTATTCACATGTTTAAACAAGAGTACAAATGCTGATTCGATGTGACTATTCACATGTTTAAACAAGAGTACAAATGCTGATTCGATGTGACTATTCACATGTTTAAACAAGAGTACAAATGCTGATTCGATGTGACTATTCACATGTTTAAACAAGAGTACAAATGCTGATTCGATGTGACTATTCACATGTTTAAACAAGAGTACAAATGCTGATTCGATGTGACTATTCACATGTTTAAACAAGAGTACAAATGCTGATTCGATGTGACTATTCACATGTTTAAACAAGAGTACAAATGCTGATTCGATGTGACTATTCAATGTTTAAACAAGAGTACAAATGCTGATTCGATGTGACTATTCACATGTTTAAACAAGAGTACAAATGCTGATTCGATGTGACTATTCACATGTTTAAACAAGAGTACAAATGCTGATTCGATGTGACTATTCACATGTTTAAACAAGAGTACAAATGCTGATTCGATGTGACTATTCATATGTTTAAACAAGAGTACAAATGCTGATTCGATGTGACTATTCACATGTTTAAACAAGAGTACAAATGCTGATTCGATGTGACTATTCACATGTTTAAACAAGAGTACAAATGCTGATTCGATGTGACTATTCACATGTTTAAACAAGAGTACAAATGCTGATTCGATGTGACTATTCATATGTTTAAACAAGAGTACAAATGCTGATTCGATGTGACTATTCACATGTTTAAACAAGAGTACAAATGCTGATTCGATGTGACTATTCACATGTTTAAACAAGAGTACAAATGCTGATTCGATGTGACTATTCACATGTTTAAACAAGAGTACAAATGCTGATTCGATGTGACTATTCATATGTTTAAACAAGAGTACAAATGCTGATTCGATGTGACTATTCACATGTTTAAACAAGAGTACAAATGCTGATTCGATGTGACTATTCATATGTTTAAACAAGAGTACAAATGCTGATTCGATGTGACTATTCATATGTTTAAACAAGAGTACAAATGCTGATTCGATGTGACTATTCACATGTTTAAACAAGAGTACAAATGCTGATTCGATGTGACTATTCATATGTTTAAACAAGAGTACAAATGCTGATTCGATGTGACTATTCATATGTTTAAACAAGAGTACAAATGCTGATTCGATGTGACTATTCATATGTTTAAACAAGAGTACAAATGCTGATTCGATGTGACTATTCACATGTTTAAACAAGAGTACAAATGCTGATTCGATGTGACTATTCATATGTTTAAACAAGAGTACAAATGCTGATTCGATGTGACTATTCACATGTTTAAACAAGAGTACAAATGCTGATTCGATGTGACTATTCATATGTTTAAACAAGAGTACAAATGCTGATTCGATGTGACTATTCATATGTTTAAACAAGAGTACAAATGCTGATTCGATGTGACTATTCACATGTTTAAACAAGAGTACAAATGCTGATTCGATGTGACTATTCACATGTTTAAACAAGAGTACAAATGCTGATTCGATGTGACTATTCACATGTTTAAACAAGAGTACAAATGCTGATTCGATGTGACTATTCATATGTTTAAACAAGAGTACAAATGCTGATTCGATGTGACTATTCACATGTTTAAACAAGAGTACAAATGCTGATTCGATGTGACTATTCACATGTTTAAACAAGAGTACAAATGCTGATTCGATGTGACTATTCACATGTTTAAACAAGAGTACAAATGCTGATTCGATGTGACTATTCACATGTTTAAACAAGAGTACAAATGCTGATTCGATGTGACTATTCACATGTTTAAACAAGAGTACAAATGCTGATTCGATGTGACTATTCACATGTTTAAACAAGAGTACAAATGCTGATTCGATGTGACTATTCACATGTTTAAACAAGAGTACAAATGCTGATTCGATGTGACTATTCACATGTTTAAACAAGAGTACAAATGCTGATTCGATGTGACTATTCACATGTTTAAACAAGAGTACAAATGCTGATTCGATGTGACTATTCACATGTTTAAACAAGAGTACAAATGCTGATTCGATGTGACTATTCACATGTTTAAACAAGAGTACAAATGCTGATTCGATGTGACTATTCACATGTTTAAACAAGAGTACAAATGCTGATTCGATGTGACTATTCACATGTTTAAACAAGAGTACAAATGCTGATTCGATGTGACTATTCACATGTTTAAACAAGAGTACAAATGCTGATTCGATGTGACTATTCACATGTTTAAACAAGAGTACAAATGCTGATTCGATGTGACTATTCACATGTTTAAACAAGAGTACAAATGCTGATTCGATGTGACTATTCACATGTTTAAACAAGAGTACAAATGCTGATTCGATGTGACTATTCACATGTTTAAACAAGAGTACAAATGCTGATTCGATGTGACTATTCACATGTTTAAACAAGAGTACAAATGCTGATTCGATGTGACTATTCACATGTTTAAACAAGAGTACAAATGCTGATTCGATGTGACTATTCACATGTTTAAACAAGAGTACAAATGCTGATTCGATGTGACTATTCACATGTTTAAACAAGAGTACAAATGCTGATTCGATGTGACTATTCACATGTTTAAACAAGAGTACAAATGCTGATTCGATGTGACTATTCACATGTGTTAAACAAGAGTACAAATGCTGATTCGATGTGACTATTCACATGTTTAAACAAGAGTACAAATGCTGATTCGATGTGACTATTCACATGTTTAAACAAGAGTACAAATGCTGATTCGATGTGACTATTCACATGTTTAAACAAGAGTACAAATGCTGATTCGATGTGACTATTCACATGTTTAAACAAGAGTACAAATGCTGATTCGATGTGACTATTCATATGTTTAAACAAGAGTACAAATGCTGATTCGATGTGACTATTCACATGTTTAAACAAGAGTACAAATGCTGATTCGATGTGACTATTCACATGTTTAAACAAGAGTACAAATGCTGATTCGATGTGACTATTCATATGTTTAAACAAGAGTACAAATGCTGATTCGATGTGACTATTCACATGTTTAAACAAGAGTACAAATGCTGATTCGATGTGACTATTCACATGTTTAAACAAGAGTACAAATGCTGATTCGATGTGACTATTCACATGTTTAAACAAGAGTACAAATGCTGATTCGATGTGACTATTCACATGTTTAAACAAGAGTACAAATGCTGATTCGATGTGACTATTCACATGTTTAAACAAGAGTACAAATGCTGATTCGATGTGACTATTCACATGTTTAAACAAGAGTACAAATGCTGATTCGATGTGACTATTCACATGTTTAAACAAGAGTACAAATGCTGATTCGACGTGACTATTCACATGTTTAAACAAGAGTACAAATGCTGATTCGATGTGACTATTCATATGTTTAAACAAGAGTACAAATGCTGATTCGATGTGACTATTCACATGTTTAAACAAGAGTACAAATGCTGATTCGACGTGACTATTCACATGTTTAAACAAGAGTACAAATGCTGATTCGATGTGACTATTCACATGTTTAAACAAGAGTACAAATGCTGATTCGACGTGACTATTCACATGTTTAAACAAGAGTACAAATGCTGATTCGATGTGACTATTCACATGTTTAAACAAGAGTACAAATGCTGATTCGACGTGACTATTCACATGTTTAAACAAGAGTACAAATGCTGATTCGATGTGACTATTCACATGTTTAAACAAGAGTACAAATGCTGATTCGATGTGACTATTCACATGTTTAAACAAGAGTACAAATGCTGATTCGATGTGACTATTCACATGTTTAAACAAGAGTACAAATGCTGATTCGATGTGACTATTCACATGTTTAAACAAGAGTACAAATGCTGATTCGATGTGACTATTCATATGTTTAAACAGGAGTACAAATGCTTATGAGAATGAAAACTTCACTAAATATACATATTATTGTATTTTAGACATTAAATTGTCTTCTTTTAATGGACGTATATTTACGTGATTATTTACTGGCGTTGAGTCATCGCTGACCTTGGGCAGTGGACGGATTGTCCATGAGTCCAGACCTCTCCTTCCTGTTTAAGTAGACCAGGAACATGTTCATAGTGGTCAGAACAAGGGCAGGTAAAACGATCTGGAAGAAGATCTGGAAGTGCACCAACTCGGAGGTATTTGGAGCGTAACATTCTACACTATTCCTGGGGAGGGGGGGGGCAAGACAAAGTATTTAAGTGATGTGCTGTAGGTAACACTGTAACTCTGTCCAAAATGACATAATTTAGATAGCATTCAGTAAAGATATTACATAAAACAAAATGACGTAATTTAGATAGCTTTCAGGAAAGATATGACATAAAACAATATGACGTAATTTACATAGCTTTCAGTAAAGATATGACATAAAACAAAATGATACCAAGTTAACTTGAAATGACTTGAATCCTCCTTGTCTAGTATAAAATGCTAGACGTCTGAGGCCAAAATAATTGCATTTTTTATTGGAAAACGGGCCATTATATTTACATTTTCTTTAATATTAGTGAAAAATCAAAACAACTATATTTGATTAGCCTAACAAAGCTGTAGTTTGTGTAATGACAAATTTGGTTTTCTTCCATACATTTTTTAAAAATCATTCACAAATCTACAAGTTCAGATTAAACAACCTACAGCAACACTTCATTGAAAGTACTTGGACAAAAGAAATCAAAGTCTTTTATTTGAAATGCCAAAAATGGTTTCAGAAGTTACTTATTTAACACAGTCTTCTAAACTATAGTTATAGTCTTATCTTCAAAACTATAGTTATAGTCTTATCTTCTAAACAAAGAGTTTTTATACAAGCGCGTCACGATTTCCTTGTAGACTGTAGGCCCGAAGCTCTAACATGAGCCAACACACAGACAGGACAGTTCAATATGGTGGAACAAAGTCTGCTTTAAGATGAGCCAACACACAGACAGGGCAGTTCAAAATGGTGGAACAAAGTCTGCTTTAAGATGAGCCAACACACAGACAAGACAGTACAATATGGCGGAACAAAGTATGCTCTAATACGAGCCAACATACAGACAGGACAGTTCAATATGGTGGAACAAAGTCTGCTTTCAGATGAGCCAACACACAGACAAGACAGTACAATATGGTGGAACAAAGTATGCTCTAATATGAGCCAACATACAGACAGGACAGTACAATATGGTGGAACAAAGTATGCTCTAATATGAGCCAACATACAGACAGGACAGTTCAATATGGTGGAACAAAGTATGCTCTAATATGAGCCAACATACAGACAGGACAGTTCAATATGGTGGAACAAAGTATGCTCTAATATGAGCCAACATACAGACAGGACAGTTCAATATGGTGGAACAAAGTATGCTCTAATATGAGCCAACACACAGACAGGACAGTTCAATATGGTGGAACAAAGTATGCTCTAATATGAGCCAACACACAGACAGGACAGTTCAATATGGTGGAACAAAGTATGCTTTAATATGAGCCAACATACAGACAGAACAGTTCAATATGGTGGAACAAAGTCTGCTTTCAGATGAGCCTACACACAGACAGGACAGTTCAATATGGTGGAACAAAGTATGCTCTAATATGAGCCAACACACAGACAGGACAGTTCAATATGGTGGAACAAAGTATGCTCTAATATGAGCCAACACACAGACAGGACAGTTCAATATGGTGGAACAAAGTATGCTCTAATATGAGCCAACACACAGACAGGACAGTTCAATATGGTGGAACAAAGTATGCTCTAATATGAGCCAACACACAGACAGGACAGTTCAATATGGTGAAACAAAGTATGCTCTAATATGAGCCAACACACAGACAGGACAGTTCAATATGGTGGAACAAAGTATGCTCTAATATGAGCCAACACACAGACAGAACAGTTCAATATGGTGGAACAAAGTATGCTCTAATATGAGCCAACACACAGACAGAACAGTTCAATATGGTGGAACAAAGTCTGCTGAGAGACGCTGGTGGATAACTTACCCCTTTGTAATAGAACTTGCAGGTCAAGTAACAAGACTTCAACACACTGTGTATTCTGGTTAACACCTGTCTTTATTCACTCTATTGAATCTACTGTAATCATCTCTACATTCAACCACCTAAGCGGCTCGTATGCAATCAACCTCGGTTACTTCTTGAACCGTACATTTATAGTCAGCTCTTCTCCATGTCCATGACCACGCACGCTTACAGTTCATATCACAAACCACGTGTTTCATACTAGGTCACGTCCTTGCATGCTCATACACTGTAAACACAACAACACGTCTCTCACATCTCCCTTCTAACAAAAACAAATGAATGACCCAGATTATCAATAAGACAATAATACTATTAAAAACATCGAACAATTCAGTAAATGAATTCTAACACTGAATCTTCAAAAGTCTTTCAAAGCACATCACACCTTTATGTCTCTTTATCTGGGTATCTCTTTGGTGGCTTCACCTGTCTCCCGTATCTTGTTGTTGTTGACTTCGCTGGCTGAGTTGCTGATGACCCATTTCTACCAACGCTGGGAGTGTGTTGTTGTTCATGCTCGATCTCTGGTGTGTCATAATAAAAAAATATCTGTCACACCTTTCCTTCCTCGAAATGCCTGTCTTAACATGTTGTTCTTTCGTCGGTTTGACATACCATCGTTAGTATAACGATGTATGACCTTGGCGTCGTTGCTGCTGACACGACGACTGCTGGCTGCCACGAGCCTTTAGGTTTTACTGAATCGTTGCGTTGCTTACACGCTGATAGTGTGTACGTCAAATGATTCTGTCTGATTCGTTGTAATGTTTCTTCTTCTGTTTGGACCGCTGATAAATGTTGCTTATTAAGCCAAAATTTTAATAGATTCAGCTTTTGACAAGCTTGCAGACCAAGGATAGGCTTTGAGTGTGTCTTGACTATTTGAAATTCCAGCACCTCTGTCTTGTCTTTCACAGAGTATTTGATTGATGTTTTGCCTACAACATGCAATGTTTCCCCACTGTATGTAGTGAGCCTTGCTGTTGATTTCTGCATTCTTCTCACTCTAAGTTGACTAAACAATCTGTGTGGCAGAATGTTTACTTGTGCACCTGTGTCCAGTGTGAGCACTACTTGCCTCTGCTCAAGCGTGACGACTGCCCTCCATTCATCATTCGTTGGGTGTTGTGTGGACACACTACCTAAGCAGAATGTTTTTTGACTATAGCCCACGTGAGTTGACGGTTGACAGCTTTTACACGTTTTGATTTGCATACAGCAGAAAAATAATTCAATTTTCCACAGTTGTTGCATAACTTCACATAAGCAGGACGCCTTCTAGGTTCATGGTTTTTTTCCACAATATTTACATGTGCCTGCTTTTATGTGTGTACTTGACCTTAGAGCTTGGTTGACATGTTGACTTGATTTCTCACATGCCTTTGAGTTCACAGCTTGAACATTCTTTTCTTCACTTAAAACTTTGAGTTGCCATTCTGACGTTTCCACCGATTTGCATATAATTTCAGCCTTTTTTAAATTCAGGTCTAATTCTTTCTTCTCTCAGTAGTCTAGCCCTGAGATATTCATTATTTACTCCAGACAAAATTCTGTCCCTTTATTAGCGACTCTGTTAAATTTCCAAATTCACAAGACTTTGCTTTAAGTTTAAGGTCTGTGATAAAATTATCGAAACTTTCTCCCTCACCTTGCTTTCTGGAGAAAAACATGTGTCTCTCGACTGTCACATACTTTCTTGGAAAACAATAATTCTCGAATTTTCGTAACAAGCACTTCACTGAATGAAAATCTGTGTCACAATCGTCACATTCCTGCCCAGTCCATTGGAATGTATTGTACACTTCTACCGTTTCCTGGCCTATACCATGCAACAATGTCAAGCTCTGCACTTCTTTGATTTTTGTGTCGAGTCCACTGGCTATCTTATATATCTGGAAAGACTGCTTAAATTTCTTCCAGTCGGCAGCAATGTTTCCATGTATCTCCAGTGGTTGTGGCGGCTGGAGTCGGTCCATCTGACACCATGTAATAGTTATGGCGTCAGTACTTCAAATAGTCTTGAAGTCCTATATTTCTGACACCATGTAATAGCACTTGAAGGTCAAGTACCAACACTTTAACACACTGTGGTCTAGTTACCAACTGTCTTCAATCACTCTATACAATCAACTGCAATCAACCGTACAATCAACCACCTAAGCAGCTCGTATGCAATCAACATCGGTTACCCCTTGAACCGTACATTTCAAGCTCTTCATCCAAGTCCATGACCACCCACGCTTACAGTTCACATCACAAACCCCGTGTTCATACTAGATCACGTACTTGCATGCTCATACACTGTAAACACAACGACACGTCTCTCACACCGTTGTGATTAATGTATTTGATCCAGTTAATTCTAAGAGTTTGGTGGATTAACTTACCCATTATCATCCACGTATTTGATCCAGTTAATTATAAGAGTTTGGTAGATTAACTTACCTATTATCATCCACGTATTTGATCCAGTTAATTCTAAGAGTTTGGTGGATTAACTTACCCATTATCATCCACGTATTTGATCCAGTTCAAGACAGCTGGAGTCTCAATAGAGACGACAATAATGACAATGGTCAGAATGACAACAAACGGTCGACCGTAAACGTTGAGAAACTTCTTGGAACTGAAGTAAAATATGAAAAATGAAAGTAACATACATCAAAGACATGATACTGAAGGGAAGGGTATTGTGGTGGTGGGGTATTGTGGTGGTGGGATATTGTGATGGTGGGATATTGTGGTGATGGGATATTGTGGTGGTGGGATATTGTGGTGGTGGGATATTGTGGTGATGGGCTATTGTGGTGGTGGGGTATTGTGGTGGTGGGCTATTGTGGTGGTGGGATATTGTGGTGATGGGCTATTGTGGAGGCGGGATAATGTCGTGTTGGGGTATTGTGGTGGTAATAAAGGGTAGGGTTTGTGGTGGTGGGGTATTGTGGTGGTACTGGAGGGTAGGGTATTGTGGTGGTACTGGAGGGTAGGGTATTGTGATGGTGGGATAATGTGGTTGTGGGGTATTGTGGTGGTACTGGGGGGTAGGGTTTGTGGTGGTGGGATATTGTGGTTGTGGGGTATTGTGGTGGTACTGGAGGGTAGGGTTTGTGGTGGTGGGATATCGTGGTGGTGGGATAATGTGGTTGTGGGGTATTGTGGTGGTACTGGAGGGTAGGGTTTGTGGTGGTGGGATATTGTGGTGGCGGGATATTGTGGTGATGGGGTATTGTTGTGGTGGGGTATTGTGGCGGTTGGGTGATGTCGTGGTACTGGAGGGTAGGGTTTTGTGGTGGTGGGGTATTGTGGTGGTACTGGATGGTTGGGTATTTTGGTGGTGGGGTATTGTGGTGCTGGGTTTTGTGGTGGTACTGGAGGGTAGGGTATTGTGGTGGTGGGATAATGTGGTGGTGGGATATTGTGGTGGTGGGGTATTGTGGTGGTACTGGCTGGTAGGGTATTGTGGTGGTAAGGTATTGTGGTGGTGGGATAATGGGGTGGTGGGGTATTGTGGTGGTACTGGAGGGTAGGGTATTGTGGTGGTGGGATAATGTGGTGGTGGGGTATTGTGGTGGTACTGGTGGGTAGGGTATTGTAGTGGTGGGATAATGAGGTGGTGGGGTATTGTGGTGGTACTAGAGGGTATGGTATTGTGGTGGTAGGTTATTGTGGTGGTAGGGTATTGTGGTGGTGGGGTATTGTGGTGGTGGGGTATTGTTGTGGTGAGGTATTGTGGTGGTTGGGTGTTGGGGTGGTACTGGAGGGTAGGGTATTGTGGTGGTGGGGCATTGTTGTGGTGGGGTATTTTGGTGATGGGGTATTGTTGTGGTGGGGTATTGTGGTGGTGGGTTGTTGTGGTGGTGGGGTGTTGGGGTGGTACTGGAGGGTAGGTATTGTGGTGGTACCGGACGATTTAGTATTTTTGTGTCACTGGTATTGTGGTCGGTTAATTGTTTCATTTGTACAATTCGCACAATTTCAGAAAATCATGCTATTTTAAGTGGAAATTTGACTATTGATAAAATGCAAAGTGGATCTGAAGGCACAATCATAAAAACACTGACTCTAATAGGGGTATGTTGAACACTGATTCTAATAGTTGTATCTTGAACACTGACTCTAATATGGGCATCTTGAACACTGAGTCTAATAGGGATATCTTGAACACTGACTCCTATAGGGGTATCTTGACCACTGCCATTAATTAGAGTATCTTTAACACTGACTCTAATAAAGGTATGTTGAACACTGACTCTAATACGGGTATCTTGAACACTGACTCTCATAGGGTTATGTTTAACACTGTCTCTAATAGGGATATGTTGAACACTGACTCTAATAGGGGTATGTTGAACTCTGACTCTAATAGGGGTATGTTGAACACTGACTCTAATAGGGGTATGTTGAACTCTGACTCTAATAGGGGAATCTTGACCACTGACTCTAATAGGGGTATGTTGAACACTGACTCTAAGACGGGTATCTTGAACACTGACTCTAATAGGGGTATGTTGAACTCTGACTCTAATAGGGGAATCTTGACCACTGACTCTAATAGGGGTATGTTGAACACTGACTCTAAGACGGGTATCTTGAACACTGACTCTAATAGGGGTATTTTGAACACTGGCTCTAATAGGGGTATGTTAAACACTGTCTCTAATAGGGGTATGTTGAACTCTGACTCTAATAGGGGAATCTTGACCACTGACTCTAATAGGGGTATGTTGAACACTGACTCTAAGACGGGTATCTTGAACACTGACTGTAATAGGGGTATTTTGAACACTGGCTCTAATAGGGGTATGTTAAACACTGTCTCTAATAGGGATATGTTGAACACTGACTCTAATAGGGATATAATAGGGACTCCAATATTGGTATGTTGAACACTGACTCTCATAGGGGTATGTTGAACACTGTCTCTAATAGGGATATGTTTAACACTGACTCTAATAGGGATATGTTGAACACTGACTCTAATAGGGGTATCTTGACCACTGACTCTAATAGGGGTATGTTGAACACTGACTCTAATAGGGGTATGTTGAACACTGACTCTAATAGGGGTATGTTGAACACTGACTCTAATAGGGGTATGTTGAACACTGACTCTAATAGGGGTATGTTGAACACTGACTCTAATAAGTTGGATCGGAATATAAAAGAACTCAATAGGAATCTATGTTCCTAATTCTTTTATTGGCTTTTAAACGTATCTAAGGTTTTAAGACTTACGTCAAAGTTTTAAGACTTGCGTCTAAAGTTCTAAAAATTACGTCTAAAGTTCTAAAACTGAGGTCTTAATTTCTAAAACTTACGTATCGAATATAAACAATAGCCGAGCTGAGGTAATAGCTACTAAATGCCAGTTGACCGTGGCTAAAAGTGAGTAGGAAATAATTCGATAAAACCTGAAATATAAGAGTGTGGTTAAGATAGCGGCTAGGGCTACATCTTGATTACTGTAACATTTAGTTAGTATAAAATTTGGCTTATTTTAAGGTTAGAGTTGCTGTTGGTTACAATGAAATAGAGAGCAGCAAAGTTAATTGATAATGTCATTGGACAAGTGCTGGTCAAGGATGTCATTATGAAATGACATGATGATATTTTAATGGTATAACTTTTTATACGTACACGTCTTCACTTGACACTGCTCTGGAAATGACATACGTGTCTTACTCAAGCACAATAGATGTCATCTTACTCACGCACAAAAGATGTCATGTTACTCACGCACAAAAGATGCCATCTTACTCACGCACAAAAGATGTCATCTTACTCACGCACAAAAGATGCCATCTTACTCACGCACAAAAGATGCCATCTTACTCACGCAAAAGATGTCATCTTACTCACGCACAAAAGATGCCATCTTACTCACGCACAAAAGATGCCATCTTACTCACGCACAAAAGATGCCATCTTACTCACGCACAAAAGATGTCATCTTACTCACGCACAAAAGATGCCATCTTACTCACGCACAAAAGATGTCATCTTACTCACGCACAAAAGATGCCATCTTACTCACACACAAAAGATGTCATCTTACTCACGCACAAAAGATGCTATCTTACTCACGCACAAAAGATGTCATGTTACTCACGCACAAAAGATGTCATCTTACTCGCGCACAAAAGATGTCATCTTACTCACGCACAAAAGATGTCATCTTACTCACGCACAAAAGATGTCATCTTACTCACGCACAAAAGATGTCATCTTACTCACGCACAAAAGATGTCATCTTACTCACGCACAAAAGATATCATGTTACTCACGCACAAAAGATGTCATCTTACTCACGCAAAAAAGATGTCATCTTACTCACGCACAAAAGATGTCATCTTACTCACGCACAAAAGATGTCATCTTACTCACGCACAAAAGATGTCATCTTACTCACGCACAAAAGATGCCATCTTACTCACGCACAAAAGATGTCATCTTACTCACGCACAATAGATGTCATCTTACTCACGCACAAAAGATGTCATGTTACTCACGCACAAAAGATGTCATCTTACTCACGCACAAAATATGTCATCTTACTCACGCACAAAAGATGTCATCTTACTCACGCACAAAAGATGTCATCTTACTCACGCACAAAAGATGTCATCTTACTCACGCACAAAAGATGTCATCTTACTCACGCACAAAATATGTCATCTTACTCACGCACAAAAGATGTCATCTTACTCACGCACAAAAGATGCCATCTTACTCACGCACAAAAGATGTCATCTTACTCACGCACAATAGATGTCATCTTACTCACGCACAAAAGATGTCATGTTACTCACGCACAAAAGATGTCATCTTACTCACGCACAAAATATGTCATCTTACTCACGCACAAAAGATGTCATCTTACTCACGCACAAAAGATGTCATCTTACTCACGCACAAAAGATGTCATCTTACTCACGCACAAAAGATGTCATCTTACTCACGCACAAAAGATGCCATCTTACTCACGCACAAAAGATGCCATCTTACTCACGCAAAAGATGTCATCTTACTCACGCACAAAAGATGCCATCTTACTCACGCACAAAAGATGCCATCTTACTCACGCACAAAAGATGCCATCTTACTCACGCAAAAGATGTCATCTTACTCACGCACAAAAGATGCCATCTTACTCACGCACAAAAGATGTCATCTTACTCACGCACAAAAGATGCCATCTTACTCACGCACAAAAGATGTCATCTTACTCACGCACAAAAGATGTCATCTTACTCACGCACAAAAGATGTCATGTTACTCACGTACAAAAGATGTCATCTTACTCACGCACAAAAGATGTCATCTTACTCACGCACAAAAGATGTCATCTTACTCACGCACAAAAGATGCCATCTTACTCACGCACAAAAGATGTCATCTTACTCACGCACAATAGATGTCATCTTACTCACGCACAAAAGATGTCATGTTACTCACGCACAAAAGATGTCATCTTACTCACGCACAAAATATGTCATCTTACTCACGCACAAAAGATGTCATCTTACTCACGCACAAAAGATGTCATCTTACTCACGCACAAAAGATGTCATCTTACTCACGCACAAAAGATGTCATCTTACTCACGCACAAAAGATGCCATCTTACTCACGCACAAAAGATGCCATCTTACTCACGCAAAAGATGTCATCTTACTCACGCACAAAAGATGCCATCTTACTCACGCACAAAAGATGCCATCTTACTCACGCACAAAAGATGCCATCTTACTCACGCAAAAGATGTCATCTTACTCACGCACAAAAGATGCCATCTTACTCACGCACAAAAGATGTCATCTTACTCACGCACAAAAGATGCCATCTTACTCACGCACAAAAGATGTCATCTTACTCACGCACAAAAGATGTCATCTTACTCACGCACAAAAGATGTCATGTTACTCACGTACAAAAGATGTCATCTTACTCACGCACAAAAGATGTCATCTTACTCACGCACAAAAGATGTCATCTTACTCACGCACAAAAGATGTCATCTTACTCACGCACAAAAGATGCCATCTTACTCACGCACAAAAGATGTCATCTTACTCACGCACAAAAGATGTCATGTTACTCACGCACAAAAGATGTCATCTTACTCACGCACAAAATATGTCATCTTACTCACGCACAAAAGATGTTATCTTACTCACGCACAAAAGATGTCATCTTACTCACGCACAAAATATGTCATCTTACTCACGCACAAAAGATGTCATCTTACTCACGCACAAAATATGTCATCTTACTCACGCACAAAAGATGTCATCTTACTCATGCACAAAAGATGTCATCTTACTCACGCACAAAAGATGTCATCTTACTCACGCACAAAAGATGTCATCTTACTCACGCACAAAATATGTCATCTTACTCACGCACAAAATATGTCATCTTACTCACGCACAAAATATGTCATTCTGGATGAGGATGTCACGGTTATAGATGACATCGACGAGAAACCTGGGCACGCACCAGACAAGGGTCAGGATGTTGAATCCGCAGAGACTTGTCAGATAGATGGAGAACACATTGTCCCTCATGGCCCGCTGGGACATCACCATCATGGTGATCATGTTACCTTGGAGTAAGGGACATCACAATCATTGGGATCATGTTACCTGGGAGTAAGGGACATCACAATCATGGTGATCATGTTACCTGGGAGTAAGGGACATCACCATCATGGTGATCATGTTACCTGGGAGTAAGGGACATCACCATCATTGGGATCATGTTACCTGGGAGTAAGGGACATCACCATCATTGTGATCATGTTAACTGGGAGTAAGGGACATCACCATCTTTGGGATCATGTTAACTGGGAGTAAGGGACATCACCATCATTGTGATCATGTTACCTGGGAGTAAGGGACATCACCATCATTGTGATCATGTTACCTGGGAGTAAGGGACATCACCATCATTGTGATCATGTTACCTGGGAGTAGGGGACATCACCATCGTTGTGATCATGTTACCTGGGAGTACGGGACATCACAATCATTGTGATTATGTTACCTGGGAGTAAGGGACATCACCATCATTGTGATCATGTTACCTGGGAGTAAGGGACATCGCCATCATTGTGATCATGTTACCTGGGAGTAAGGTTTCACCATTATTGGGATCATGTTATCTGGGAGTAGGGCACATCACCATCATTGTAATCATGTTACCTGGGAGTAAGGGACATCACCATCATTGGGATCATGTTACCTGTGAGTAAGGGACATCACCATCATTGGGATCATGTTACCTGGGAGACAGGGGACATCACCATCATTGGGATCATTTTACCTGGGAGTAAGGGACATCACCATCATTGGGATCATGTTACCTGTGAGTAAGGGACATCACCATCATTGGGATCATGTTACCTGGGAGACAGGGGACATTACCATCATTGGGATCATTTTACCTGGGAGACAGGGGACATCACCATCATTGTGATCATGTTACCTGGGAGACAGGGGCATCAATCGTTTGCTCTTGAGGTACACCAGTCGTGGATATGTTTGAGTTTTATCAAAGTACAGTTAAGATAATAGCTTAGAAAATCTTTATTGATATCTCACGAAGGGAAACAAGCACACTCCTTTTGTCCTAGCTCGGAGCCCGCACAGTAAACTACAAATTTTGGCAAACTATAAAGGAGCCCGCTACTAGGGTGGGAGTGCCTCGACCAAAGGAACGGAAACACTGGGCGACTGGAATAAGAAATATGGGCCATGGTAGCCACAACTATGATTGGCAGAACCATGGGAGACAGAGCTAGAGGGGGGCACGGTGGTCGAGTGGTATGTGCACTCGGCTGGGGTATCGAGAGTCGCAGATTCGAATCTCTGTGACGACAGTAGCTTGTTCACGTGGCGAAAGACATACCCGAGTCACCTATCTCTGGATACATACAGTAAGAGATACCTGATACATACAGTAAGCGAAATAAATACACGTGGATGGGCTGTGTGCCAACGAGACACCTCATAGCCGTGACCTGCTAAACGCTGCGTCACTTGCCAACAGTCCAGCACGCAAGAATCTGCTGCACACATAGAGTGTCAGTATTGTAAAAAAAAACAACAACAACATAGCAACTAGATTCATGAACCATTCAAGTACAAAATAGATTTTTTATTTTTTTTAAATGATAGTTACATTAACACAATTTGAAGTAACACAAGTTACAGAAACAAAATTAATGTTAGCCGAAGTGACTTTAACCAATTAATGTTAGCCGAAGTGAAAGTAACCAATTAATTTTAGCCGAAGTGACTTTAACCAATTAATGGTAGCCGAAGTGACAGTAACCAATCTTTATGGGAGGAAATTTATGTCACAATTTTATGAAAGGGGACAAATCACAATAGTGCTTTTTTTTCATTTTCTAAAAAATATAAGACTCCGTCTTATCACGTGATATCTTGTTCTAAGCGCCGTCAGAATATTTCTATAAATGTTTTAGCCGCTGAAATTAAAAAGTTGAATTCTTACTTTACCTGGTATGCCGAACCCCAATAGAAAAGCTACTACGACAGGAAACAAGACGGCCTTCAATCGATCAATTCTTCGGATTTCTTCATATTCTTCGTACGCCTGAGTTTTGTTGAATGGAACTATGTTGAAATAAATCAGAAGATCCATCTGCTATTTACATGGAAGCCCTTGAACAAGTAGCTTTAGGGGACGACAGTAAATAGACATCAGTTTAAATAGGATAGTACCTCACTGGTGATAAAAAAACTTAATAAAGGATTATATCACTGCTAGAACATCATTCATGTTTTCTAATTCATGGTGATAAAATTATAAATAACTTT
Organism: Ampullaceana balthica; assembly: GCA_944989445.1. Lineage (NCBI taxonomy): Eukaryota > Metazoa > Mollusca > Gastropoda > Lymnaeidae > Ampullaceana > Ampullaceana balthica. Next base: position 138,671 of record CALYLW010000535.1, on the reverse strand, counting down.
TAAAATCGGAATAAAATAATTTTCAAAAGCAATTTGCTTTCAGAGTATCAGCATATTTAACTATATTTGGTAGTTATGCAAGAGACTGATGTAATCATTCTTACACTTACCGAGTTCAGACCCAACTGGACAATGTGCTTGTGTACAGTGGGCACCGCTACGGGGTCCTTCATCAAAACACATTTTGAGAATCAATTTTGAAATTTGTTAACAAAGGATGACGTCACTCACATGTCCCGACCAAACATTTATGATACAGCGAGCGACATGATGTTGTTTACTTCAAATATTTCAATCATATCATGAAGAATTTTGGGAATTTTTTTTTAGCTAAGCTTCACAAAAAAGACACTTCATAATGTTATTGTCTCCTTCATTTGCCCACTATTTCGGTTATTCGCTATATCTACATTGAACTATAAATGCAGCACACTGTAACAAGAACTCTAATCATTATTCAATCAAATGAACTCGCTAAAACATTTCGTTACGATAAGTAATTAAATTTGTATTCATTCCGTGTTGTGTAACTTTGTTTACTTTTCAAGTGAATACAATTATTTCTACATGTGATTCTACAGAAGACGCAAGGCCATGCTAATACCATTCATCCCAAATTAAAGAAACTTATCTTTACAATGAAAAGGACGCCATGATTGTTTTTTAAAAACATGGAATTTTAAAGGAAGTTAGATCAAAATCATGAATCTAAACCTCATCTAATCAACATAAGTGGAACAACTATTTATGTAGTTTCTGAGCAGTACCCATACATTTACCATCTTATTTGTTTCAGAAGCTCCTTCTATACAGAAGATTATTGCGTCCTCGTCCTTACATGAGCAACATTGTAAATAAAGTCATTAGCGCAAAATAGAAGATTCTCTTCTGTCAGGTGCGCCAAAACAATGCATTGAAAAACTACAGCAGCTGCCAGACTGGTGCTCATGGCAAAAAAAACATGACCATGTTACTCCACTTCTTCGCTCACTTCATTGGCTGCCTATACAAGCCCATATTGATTTCAAACTGGCCGTTCTCTGTCACAAATTCTTTTCGGACTTATGCCCATCGTATCTTACTGAACTTTTGTCGGTCTACTCACCCACTCGCCAGCTACGATCTTCTGCAGACACACGCGTTCTCTCTGTTCCTACGACACGCACCAAAACATTTAATGAAAGGTCGTTCTTTTTTTGTGCAGCCAAGCAATGGAATTCTCTACCATTACACATACGTAATATTCAAACAACCAAGTCCTTCAAGACTGCACTTAAGACACATCTTTTCAAAATTTATTTTCAAAATTAATGAAACAACATTTCTTGTAAATGATTAACGTAGCTTATGTAGAATTACGGACACTTCGACCCCGGACGATTCGACCCCGGACGGTTCGACCACAGGACGTTTCGACCCCAGGACGTTTCGACCCCGGTCGGTTCGACCACGGACGGTTCGACCCCGGACGATTCGACCCCGGACGGTTCGACCCTGCCAGTTCGACCACAGGACGTTTCGATCCCAGGGTGTTTCGACCCCGGACGTTTCGACCCTCTCGTTTCTACATTGGGAAATGTTTTTATTTATTCTTTGTTTAAAAAAAATATATTTTTAAAAATTAATTTTTGGTAAGTTATCCATTAAAAATTAAAAACTCCTATCACAAACAAAACAAAAGGACCTAATTTATTATTGGGTTTCAAAAAGTATTTATTTAAGTCGTTCAAAGGTTTTCATCGGGATAACATAAACAAATGAAAGCTGCTTTTTTCATTTTTTTAAAAGTAAATATTTTAACTTTTTGTTAAAAAGTGTCGACATGCTGAGCGACACACCTCACAGGCGCTAAAACCATTACAATGATTACAAACCCGCGCTCTTTGCATTCACTTCTGTTTCTTGTGTTGCTTAACACGTGTATACCTCCCTAGCAGAAATACTGATTTTAATAAGACGTACAAAGTTGTCAGTATTTAAAGTCCATAAATTTCAATAGTTTATACCGCCGCCTAGCAGACAATAACATTCAAGATGCTGGACCCGTATGACCGGACTGAACGTTACGTCATTGTTGTTTACATTTCGTCCGAGGGTTTCATAAAACCGTGTTACGAAGGCTACACTCAGTGACCACCACAGCAAGCCATGTGCTGGCGAGGGTAAATAGAGTAAGTGGGGGCAGAGAGAATGTAGGCACCCTCAGAAAGGACTATCTGACCACATTGCCTTTTTTGTCCGATTACATCGGACGGGGTGGGGGTGGAGTTGAATTGGTTTGAAAGGTCTTTCTACCTGAGAGGAATATCGCATTTATCACAATCATGAATTCGCGTTGAATATTGACTGGTTGTCAATAACAATTTCAAACTGTAATTAATTTTTAATGGATAATAATTTTAAGCTAAATTATTTTCAGTAAATGGATAACATGTAAACACGTTTATACCAAAACTTACTTTTTAAAATAATTAATTTTAAAAAGTATATTTAAAATAATATATTAAAAAATTATACGGTGTAGATACGAAGGGGTCGTAACGTCCGGGGTCGAAACACCATGTGGTCGAACTGTCCGTGGTCGAACCGTCCGTGGTCGAACCGACCGGGGTCGAAACGTCCTAGGGTCGAACCGTCCTGTGGTCGAACTGGCAGGGTCGAACCGTCCGGGGTCGAATCGTCCGGGGTCGAAGTGTCCGACCACCCTTATGTATAATGTACTGTAATTTTTGTGTTTGTTATGATATGAAAGTTAATTTAATACTTATAGGTATGTTATTTCTTTCATGTAAAGCGATGTGAGCCCAGTTCCTTACTGGGATACAGCACTATATAAATAATCAATTTATTATTATTATTATTGTACTGTAAGACCTCGATATCAGCAGTTGGCGTCCCCATTTATATGTGCTTTATGTGATCAAACGCGCTGTGGAATTTTCTTTATATCCTGAGATTGTTACCTTAAATAGAATTAAAATTAATTAAATTAGAGGCACGTCGTGTTTGTAAGAGTTCTCAAAGAAGAGAAACATTTTTAAAAAAAACAACTCCATCATGATTGAAAAAGTTTCTTTAATGAAGTTTAAAAAAATTGTTTCTCTTTCCAATGAGATTATACTAGAGGTGGGATGAGAGAATGCCAGTGGCGTAGCTAGGAGTGGGGTCACCAGGTGCTGGCCAAGCTTGACCACTTTGACCTAAAAAACCACTTGGACTCGAGTGCGGCCTAATCCCATTCCTACGGCCCTGCCAATAATAATTGGAGTTGACACATTGATGAAACTTTGAGAACCGTTGATATCGTCCAACAGAAAATGTACATTCAATACACAAACAGCTTTCTAAATATTTCATGATTCAATACACGTGTTTTTAACAAAAACAGCTTTCTTAATATTTCATGATTCAATACCTCTAGATGTACATTGCAATAAATCTTTAGTAAAACTATTTCATGATTCAATACCTCTAGATGTACATTGCAATAAATCTTCAGTAAAACTATTTCATGATTCAATACCTCTAGATGTACATTGCAATAAATCTTTAGTAAAACTATTTCATGATTCAATACCTCTAGATGTACATTGCAATAAATCTGTAGTAAAACTATTTCATGATTCAATACCTCTAGATGGACATTGCAATAAATCTTTAGTAAAACTATTTCATGATTCAATACCTCTAGATGGACATTGCAATAAATCTGTAGTAAAACTATTTCATGATTCAATACCTCTAGATGTACATTGCAATAAATCTGTAGTAAAACTATTTCATGATTCAATACCTCTAGATGTACATTGCAATAAATCTTTAGTAAAACTATTTCATGATTCAATACCTCTAGATGTACATTGCAATAAATCTTTAGTAAAACTATTTCATGATTCAATACCTCTAGATGTACATTGCAATAAATCTTTAGTAAAACTATTTCATGATTCAATATCTCTAGATGTACATTGCAATAAATCTTTAGTAAAACTATTTCATGATTCAATACCTCTAGATGTACATTGCAATAAATCTGTAGTAAAACTATTTCATGATTCAATATCTCTAGATGTACATTGCAATAAATCTTTAGTAAACTATAATACAAAACAAGATAACGAGTCCAAACACAAATATAACACAACAGCGGATTAAATTACATCTTCGTTTAATTTGATTTAAATTATTGAACAGTAATAATTTCCACATCTGATCAAATATGTGGGTGTCTGTAACAAATGTCGAAACAAGACATCAAATTGTCTTTAAGAATACGTTAAGTAAGACATTTTCAGAGACATGAAGATCAAAGATTGTAAATGTCAAAGATGGAAGTTGAAGGAACCACTGATGTGTACATACGATTGGATGGTGTTACGTGAAGATGGAACAGTAAAATATCATCCTACATTTGACCAATATCAGCTTCTTAAAAATATACATATGTTTGTCACGACTAAAAAATCGATTATGCTAACAGACAAGAATAGAAAAACCATACATTAAATATTTATTTTACAATTGAGGATTTCATGTCCCGACATAATGTTTATCAACTCAGTTATACAATTATTGCTACCAGAGTAAACAAGGCATGGAACACCTGTCTCATTTTGTCTCTACCCCCCCCCCTCCTCAGGATACTTTTTTGACCTACACTTTGGCCTCACTATTCCCTCCAGACAGTTTGTGTCTACACGTATATCTGACTATCCCTCCACAGTTTGGACTACACGTATATCTGACTATTCCCTCCAGACAGTTTGTGACTACACGTATATCTGACTATTCCCTCCAGACAGTTTGTGACTACACGTATATCTGACTAATGCCAATGAAGACTGTCTTAAACTTCTGTCTCAAGTAACCCCCGTGCACTATGAGACATGGAACACGATATCATTGTTTCATGAATTCTGTCATTCTCCTCAGTCCGAGTGGTCAGCCTTGTACCACCTGTAACACAAAGCAAATACTAAGTCAAACAAAGTCAAACAAAGTCAAACAATGAAGTGAATGGTTTGTAATGTCACGTTCAGCTATATTTAATCGTTATCTATTTTTCCACATATAGGTATGTGTGAACATTCGAAGACAAACACTCAGTAAATATTTGATTCAATAATCTTTGTTTAGAGGGAGCGTCTGTAACAGATAAGACAAGATAAGATAAGATAAGATAAGATAAATACTTATGTAATTATGTGTAATTATTATGTGTCTGATAAAGTGTATGTCTGTGTGTCTTATGAAAAGAAAATTCTGTGTTATGAGTAAAATTTCTTCTTACGAAGTGAAGACTTAAATAATGGAGTGTCTGTCTAACGAAGTGAAAGTCTGTTATGTGAAGTGAATGTACCTCTAGTTCTGGTTGGAACAGAAAATGACCCATCATACAGTTTCTGCATCCGGTCAGGACAAACCACGCACCAAGATTGGAAACATATGAAGAGAGTTTTCCTGAACCGCCGCCCAAAAAATGCGTACAGAAGGAAATTTGTGCCGTTGTTGGTGTATAGCAATAGAAGTCCGCAGCCGTAAGCTGAAGTCATGTGCAATAAATATTGATGAACAATAGAGCAGCGATAAACATATGAAATATAAACATATAACACTAGGGGATCATATATGTAATAATTAGAAGAAAGAAAGGAAAAAACCTTTAGAACTATGACAAATATAAAATGCATTACAAATAGACCACGTGAAATAGAAAGGTTATTTAAAATACGTTTCATCATTTACAAGCAGATAAATTAAAGAACATCAACAACATCTCAATTTATTCTCACATATTATTTATCAGATCATTTATTCTAGGCTATAGATATTGAATACAGACATTAAAATAGTTTAATCCAATATAGCTGATGAATATTCAGATTTTTAATAAATTTAAAAAAACAACTTAATCTGATAATATTGCTATTGGTTGAATTAATCTGCTAATAATTTTATTTTGTTTAAGTTTAAGTTTATTTTTGTGCCATACATCAGTCCTCTATCAACTTCGATATTTCTCTTTATAGCTAATGGCCCATTAAACAATAGGCTATCAGAGAAGCTCATAACTTGCTATCTGGGCTGTACTCACTTAATCTGGCTTTGGCCTGGCCTATGGGATGGTGGACATCAAAGAACTTGTGGAGGTTTGGTAAGATGATCACGAATGGCGTGAAGCAGACGATGAAGTGTAGGCTGGACAGAGTGACCATCAAAACCAGCTGTTTCCTGACTGACACATACGGTAGCCATTAATAGCGAGTTGTCAGATACACATGGTAGCATGGCAGCTATTATTAGCGAGTAGTCAGATACACATGGTAGCATGGTAGCTATTAGTAGCCAGTAGTCAGACACGTGCGGTAGCTAATAGTATTGAGTAGTCAGGTGAAAGTTCAACGGATTATTCGGAAGTAAATTTTTGTTTTCCGGCGGGGGAGAAAATTTTTATTAAACAACCCCGTAAAAACAAAGTTTTTGACTATAAATCCCTTATATATGAGACAGAACTTAAAGTATTGATTATGTTCAAACGCAACAAACATTTACAGACTGAATCTGAGGGAAATCCACCTAGTTAAAACACGAAATGTGGTCACCGATGGCTGGCGTGAAGTGAAGTGACCCGTAAAATGTAAACAATAGCAACTGCTACATATAGTTTTATATAGATAAACTAAAAATGCATTAATTTAATTTCGGTACGTTCGATCGATCTTAAATTTTAATACGATGCATTGTTAGTTGACACAAGTCCATGTGCAAAATTGAAGCTCGATGGCTTCACGGGAAGTGGGTCATTTTTTACTTTTGTTTTTCCGCCCGCCCAAGACAGAGAGACAAGATTTCGAAGTTAATATAAGGGATTTAATAAAACAAACCCGTAAAAACAAAGTTTTTGACTATAAATCCTTTAAATATGAGACATAACTAACAGTATTGATTATGTTCAAACGCGAAAAACATTTAAAGACTGAATCTGTCTTAACTCCCCTTTGCTTTATAACCCGGGGGTGGGGGTGGGAGAGGGGAAAGGTCTGGTCACCGATCGCTGGACCGAGCTCAGCGTGACACGTAACATTTAAACAAAAACACGCCGGTACATCGACGATGTTGCGTCAACGCACGAAATGAACTGTCACGTGGAAAAAAAAACCGTGAAATTGAATTACATATGCCGTATAGAGATAAACTAAAAATGCATTAATTTAATTACGGTATGTTCGATCGATCTGGAATTTTGATACTATGCATTGTTAGGTGACACAAGTCTATGTGCCAAATTTCAGCTCGATGGTATCACGGGAAGTGGGTCATTTTTTACTTTTGTTTTTCCGCCCGCCCGCCCGACGACGAACGACAGACAGGGAGAGAGAGGGAGAGAGAGAGCGACGGCGGTGAAGTTAATATAGGGGATTTAAAAATATATTTTGAGTGGCCGATAGCGGACAAAATAAATGATGTACTCTAAAGTGGCTGGTTGTGGACCAAATAAATGAAGTACTCAAGAGTGGCCGATAGTGGACAAAATAAATGATGTACTCTAGAGTGAATCTAACATTCTGTCCCATTAGAAAATAACTTTAATTAAATGAACTTTGTACAACTTTATTACTATTATTTTGTTAAACATTTAACATCATTTATTTATCTTGCCTCAGGTCCAAAGGACTAATTGATCTTACTACGTCATCGAAGCTTAAAATTAGCCGCAGTTCTGATATAAGATGGGTGTAACTTACTTACGACTTGTGGATGTAAGATAGCTGTCACCTACTTACGCCTTGTGGATGTAAGATAGCTGTCACCTACTTACGCCTTGTGGATGTAAGATAGCTGTCACCTATTTACGCCTTGTGGACGTAATATAGCTGTCACCTACTTACGCCTTGTGGATGTAAGATAGCTGTCACCTACTTACGCCTTGTGGATGTAAGATAGCTGTCACCTACTTACGCCTTGTGGATGTAAGATTGCTCTTAAGTCCTGAGTTAGGTCGCATCTCAAAGTAGCAGAGTCCCACGTTGAGGACAATCATCAGAGCGGCGGGAATGAAGGCCTGGACCAGGATCTGGGGCAAGACTAAAATAGACTCTGTTGAGATGTAACATTCGACCTTGACCCTTTAAATATAAAATATTTGAATAAATTTAAAGATATTGAACATCTTATCTTACAAGGGAATGTTCCAGAAAACAACCGATTATTTAAAAAAAAAGTATATTATATGAAATCCTTAAAAGATTTCTTCAAATAAAAAAACAAATAAATGCACAATTTCTAGTAAACAATGATCTTATCTCACAAGTTAAGACACAACTCAATATCCTACATGTGGAATGAAATCAGTAGCCCCGAGCCTAGTGCTCTTAATGGCTCTCCCTCAGCTATCCCGCCCCCTCCAACAAAGGGACTACTTTTTAACAGCTGAGAGACCCCCCCCCCTCCCGTGACGGTCGCTTCTGAAGAGAAAACTAAACTAAACAATTTACTACATCTCACATGGACCTTGTCTTTACACGGACTACGTCTCACACGGACTACGTCTTACACGGACTGCGTCTTACACGGACTACGTCTTACACGGACTACGTCTTACTTGGACTACGCCTTACATGGACTAAGTCTGTCGTGGACTACGTCTTACATTGACTACGTCTGGCATGGACTACGTCTTACATTGCCTACGTCTGATTGGGACTACGTCTTACAAGGAATACGTCTTAAATGGACTACGTCTGACATGGACTACGTCTTAAATGGACTACGTCTGACATGGACTACGTCTTTCATTGACAACGTCTTACACGGACTACGCCTTACATGGACTACGACTTACTTTGACTAGGTCTGACATTGATTACGTCTGCCATGTACTAGGTCTCACATGGACTATGTCCTACATGGGCTACGTATGACATGGACTACGTCTCAAACACTAAAACACAACTAAACAACGGACCACGTCTGACATGGACTACATCTGACCTTGACTACGTCTGACATAGATTACGTCTCACATATACTACGTCTCACATATACTACGTCTCACATTGACTACGTCTTACCCGTTTTCATTTTCATAACTGATGATTGAAATTGACGCCGGCAACTCAGCAGCCAAGACAAGAGTCATGACGCAGACCAACAGGATCAGGGGCGAGTCATAGACGCAATGAAACTTGTGAGATCTGAAATGGTAAAAACTATTTCAACAATCTTCTCCTTATCGCCGTGGTAGAGAAGAGATAGAGACTTAAGTGCTTGTATTAAAACTAGAAGTGATGTGTTAGAAAATGTTGGCTAACTATAATTAAAAAATTGTGTTTTCAAAACGAGGCTAACAGTTTGTGTCAATGTAAAATAAGTGTTTGTATTGATCATTAATTGAAATCTCTAGACTCCCCCCAAAAAAAAATTGCTAGAAGATTGAATTCTTGGTTTACCGAATCCTGTCAACGGTTGTTAAACTCTTCTGTCCAAAATTTGTGTCAAACTTTCTACATTCAGCCGCTGTCTTTAACATTGGGATCGTGTTTATAGTTGTAAGTATTCTGTTTGTGTTTACGATTGTAAGTATTCTGTTTGTGTTTATAGTTGTAAGTATTCTGTTTGTGTTTACGGTTGATAGTACCATGTTTGTGTTTACATTTGTAAGTACCCTGTTTGTGTTTAAATTTGCAAGTACCCTGTTTGTGTTTACAGTTGTAAATATCCTGTTTTTTCTTTAAAGTTGCAAGTACCTTGTTTGTGTTTAAAGTTGCAAGTACCCTGTTTGTGTTTAAAGTTGCAAGAACCCTGTTTGTGTTTAAAGTTGAAAGAACCCTGTTTGTGTTTACCTGTCTAAGACAAACAAAAGTCGAACTGAAGTTAAGACAACAAGATGCCAGTTCGCTACAGCAAGGAGAGACATTGACATAACTCTGTACAGGCTGGGAAATAAAAGAGAAATGTTATTTGGAATACACAAAATTGCTTGTTGTCTGGTTGTGTGATGCTCACAAACATTCTCACCCTGATGCAGTAGACATGTTAATAAAAGAAACATAAATGAAATACCAGTAATTACACTGAAATATGTCTCCGTAATCCATGGCATTGCATTTAGTAATGCCCTTTTAGACTAAGGAATCTGGTGTACTCGCTCACAGAACACGGTACTGTAGAGGTAGACATTGGTATGGTGTGTACTCACCCACATAAGATGTTACTATAGAAGGTGGTATGGTGTGTACTCACCCACAAAAGGTGTTACTCTAGAAGGTGGTATGGTGTGTACTCACCCACATAAGATGTTACTATAGAAGGTGGTATGGTGTGTACTCACCCACAAAAGGTGTTACTATAGAAGGTGGTATGGTGTGTACTCACCCACAAAAGGTGTTACTCTAGAAGGTGGTATGGTGTGTACTCACCCACATAAGGTGTTACTCTAGAAGGTGGTATGGTGTGTACTCACCCACATAAGGTGTTACTCTCGAAGTACACATCCCTATCATAGAAGACATCCACAATGAACCTCGGCACGACCCACAGGAGTACCAGGAGATTACACACACACAGGCTGATGATGTAGGTGGAAAACATTCCGTCACGCATGGTTGGTTTCAGCATGACAACAATCGTCATTATGTTACCTGTCACATAAACGACAACGATGGTTTTCATGTTACCTGTCAAATACATGTCACAAACAGTACCTGCTCTATGTTACCTGTCATAAATATACCTAAGACTAAAATAAAGACATACCACATAAATTAAACACGCTAACTAAAGATGACAGAGCAGGAGATTTGAACTATTGGGATAGTCTAGCAATGATTTCTTCAATCTTCATTTTGAAAGAATGTAAAAAATTAAATGTGAAACAATAATAAACCCTGTCCCTTTAACTCACCAGGTGCGCTTTAAACCCTGTCCCCTTAACTCACAAAATACGCCCATTAAATGATATCCCCTTTACTGTCCAGGTACGCCCATTAAACGCTATCCCCTTAACTGTCCAGGTGCGCCCATAAACCCTGTCCCCTCAACTCACAAGGTACGCCCATAAACCCTGTCCCCTTAACTCACAAGGTACGCCCATAAACCCTGTCCCCTTAACTCAACAGGTGCGCCCATAAACCCTGTCCCCTTAACTCACCCGGTACTCCCATTAAACGCTATCCCCTTAACTCACCAGGTACGCCCATTAAACGCTATCCCCTTAACTCACCCGGTACGCCCATTAAACGCTATCCCCTTAACTCACCCGGTACGCCCATTAAACGCTATCCCCTTAACTCACCCGGTACGCCCATTAAACGCTATCCCCTTAACTCACCAGGTACGCCCATTAATCGCTATCCCCTTTCTCACCCGGTACGCCCATTAAACGCTATCCCCTTAACTCACCAGGTACGCCCATGACCATGAGGAATGAAGCAGACGTACAGTAGACAAAATCTCTGATAACCCAGATCGTCCTCAGTTCTTCCTGCTCCAAGTCGGTCAATGTCATGTTGAATTCACGCTTGTCAAAGGAAACGTCAAAATACGGCTCCATCTACAGATTTGATCATACGTGATCTTTGATCTTGATCTTGGCGAGATGTGATCCTTGACCTTGATTTTTGACATGGACTAAAATTACTAGCTGAAATTTGAGTTTCATTTTATGTAACTTTTATCGTAGCATTTAACCCCAGGCTGAAACAGTGTCTAAGTCCCCCCTATATCTCGTCAAGAGACTCGCTAACTCATGCAAGTATGTATTTATGACACTCCTTCTATAGACAACATAATAGCGTTCCTCGATCATCCATTATTTACGTCTTGTCTTGCATATTCATTAGAATTTTCAATATTAATATTTTCACGCCCAAATGGCCGACGTGAACAAATAGAATTTGTTTGTGTTTTTCATTGTATACAGAAAAAGAGAAGTGTTTTATCTCTGCGTCTATCTGAGTGTTCTATAGATTTTTTTATGCGTTGTATTTTTAAGTAAGAAATTAATGCCTTATCTCAGTTAGTGGGCAACCTACGGTCCGCGGGCCGCATGTGGCCCTCCAGAGTAAATTATGCGGCTCGTAGGCATGACCTGTTGCGATCTTATATCGATATTAATTTTACTTGTTTAGAATTGTCACTAAATTTTAAAAAAAATCATTCCGGGTATTTTATTCGAATCTAGGGATATTTAATCTGTTTTATGGCTCCAGAATTGAATAGTGCCATTAGCCATTAATTGTTAAAATCCTTATTAAAAATTTGCATTTCATCTCAACTGGACGTGGCTTTGTTTACAATTTACATATTGGATGTTTAGTAACAAAATAATTTAAAAGCGAACAGACGTAGATTTAATCATGAGTCCTGCCAAAAAAAAATAGAATGATTGAGGACGTATGTCGCGTTTAATGACGAATGGACTGCTAAATATTGCTTCATGAGCGTTGGCAGCAAAGCAGTCTGTATGCTGTGCCGTGAGTGTGTGAGCGTCTTTAAGTAGTACACCTTAAAAAGACACCACCAAACAAAAAGGACATTTACATTTCGGTCACATTTTAACGAACGAAGAAAGGAAACGGAATTGACAGGAGTTGGTTAATAATTTAAAGAAGCAGCCATCTGTTTTCACTGAAGAGTCGTTACTACAAGATGCTGCAAACGAAGCCAGTTTGGTGCTGTCCCATAAGATTCTAAAACGGAGCAAGTCTTTTACTGTCAGCGAGTTCATCAAGGAATATTGTCAGAGGCATCAAGCATTATGATCCAGAACATAAAACAACATTTGATAGCATTTCTTTAAGATTAGAACAGTAGCCAGGCGTGATGAAAAAAATAGTGACAATATGATGCATCAACTTCCAGATGCAAGCAAATACTTTTTGTGGTACTCTCTTGAGTTAGACAAAGTACCGATGTACAGGACACAGCACAATTGTTGGTATTTATACGGGGAATAAACACTCGTTTTGAGCTGCCCGAAGAATTACTTAGTGTTGAGCCACTCAAAGACACAACTACAGACCAGGATTTGTTAAATATTGTTGAGAACTGTGTTGAAAGAACTGGGTTGGTTTGGAACAAAATAGAATGTGTGACAACCGATGGAGCGCGTGCTTTGACTGGAAAAAACGTAGGTCTTGTGAAGTTGATTTTTTTAAAAATTAAAGAAGAACATCCTGACCATACACTCTTACCTCTCCACTGTGTCGTCCTGACCATACACTCTTACCTCTCCACAGTGTCATCCTGACCATACACTCTTACCTCTCTACTATGTCAACTATCAGGAAAGTCTGTGTAAAGCTGCGTTGAATATAAAGCATGTTATTTTCAGTGTGATAAACCTCATCAGGACCAGGGCACCTAACCACATGCAGTTCAGGGCGCTACTTGAAGATTTGGAAACTGAATATTATGATATTTTTCTACAACAGCAGTGTCTACTGGCTGAGCCTGGGCAAGATATTGAGGCGAGTGTGGTATGTAATGGAAGAAATAGTTATGTTCCTGGAGATGAAGGGTTTTGTTTTTGAATTTGTTACTAACATTGTTAATGAGGAGTGGAGGTCAGACTTCATGTTTGCCATTGATATTAAGGAAAAGTTTAATGAACTGAATGTCAAACTTTAGGGCAATAGCTTGTTTGCACATGAAATGTATGTGCATGTTAAATCATTTCAGGCAAAGCTCTCCTTGTTCTCCAGGCAAGCAGGTAAAAACATGTTTTGCCATCTTCCTTTGCTGAAGCAGAAAACTATTTCTTGTGAAACGGGTGACAAGTACGATGTGGAATTTGGAAGGAGGTTCCAAGACTTCAAGAACCTGGAACCACTCTTCAATATCCTCAGTTCGTCATTTAGTTCAGAAGCTGATTCTGCCCCAGAGATATACTGTTAGACCTGCTTGACCTACACGCAGATTATGACCTGAGGGAAAATTTCAAGTCATTTATTCTGCTGGAGTTTTATGGATGTTTTCCAGCATCTGATATTCCACACTTAGAAAAATTTTCTGCCAAACTTTTGTCACCATTTGGGTCCACATACATCTGTGAGCTTTTTCTTGCATGAAAATGAAGAAGTATAAGAAAAGATCGATTTTGACTTACTGCAATTTGAATGCAGTCATGCGAATCACAACCAGTAAACTGGTTTCACAGTTCAAGAACATTATCCAAAACAAAGAATTATCATTAATTATAATTGTAACTTATGGTCAGCTTTTATGTAAATTAAGTTCCTACTTCTTCATAGCTATTATTACTGCTAACAATAAATTGTTGTTGAAATTATAATGAAAATTAAAATCTTATTATAAAATTAGAAACATTTTCAATTCGTATTTTAAAATGTAATGTACACGTGTATTAGTGTATGAGTGTGTGATTGTGTGAGTGTGTGATTGTGTGAGTGTGTGATTGTGTGAGTGTGTGATTGTGTGATTGTGTGATTGTGAAATAAAATGACAAGTACAAGTCTATAATCAATTTTATACGTTGTTAATTTTAATTGAAGTAGACAAAATATATATGCGGCCCGCCTTTAACAATAAAGTTTTCAATGCGGCCCTTATGCGGCCTGTAGGCATGTACAACAGTTTGCCAACCTCAGCCTTATGTATTATTACTACTTTACTACTTTACTACTTTACTACATTACTACATTACTACTTTACTACATTACTACTTTACTACTTTACTACTTTACTCTTCTATTATCCACTGTTCCTTTTTAGGTCAAACAATTTAAATAGTCGTAGAAATCCTAATTCAAAATATCAAACTTCATTTCAACCACATCAATATAACTCGCCGTTTACATCAACCACATCAATATAACTCACCGTTTACATCAACCACATCCTCATACCTCGCCGTTTACTTCAATTTTAAAATTCTTGCCACCAGAAAGTTGTACATACGAAGACTACAATATACATGTGTTTCATCTAATGATATGATCGTCTAGTGGCATAGAGTTTAAATATAATTCACGTGTTTTCAAACATTTCCCATGACCCAACATTTTATAGAGATAAATTCGTTTTAACACTTGAAGGTTAAAAGGGTGAAAGTTTAAATTATTTCCACAAACCTAGCAAAGTTAATTAAGACACAAAAAATGTGATCTAAACATTGAAGGCGCCATTTCTAAAACTTGTTACAAAAAAAGCAAATTAACTTCCGGATTTACTTTAAGAAAGAATTTCCAATTAAGACGTTTTAAATTAGTTAATTTTTTGGGAATTGTTTGTTAAAAATTTCAATAAATATTAATTCATAAGTCATGCAACATTTGATTACCCAGTATATTATGTCTTCTTTTAAAAAAAACACACCAGATTAATATCTTAGACGTAAAACACCAGTGAGCCACTCAGCTACGTGTTTAATGTTTTGTTTTCAATATCTTTTTTTATTCAGCTGTAAAATAATAATTTGAGCCAACAGGAAATATAAATAAAATCAATTATTCAATTTTAGAAACATGCCACACATTAACATTATCTTAATTTAAAAATACAACTCTTTGACACTATATGACACTATATGACACTATATGACACTATATGACACTATATGACACTATATGACACTATATGACACTATATGACACTATATGACACTATATGACACTATATGACACTATATGACACTATATGACACTATATGACACTATATGACACTATATGACACTATATGACACTATATGACACTATATGACACTATATGACACTATATGACACTATATGACACTATATGACACTATATGACACTATATGACACTATATGACACTATATGACACTATATGACACTATATGACACTATATGACACTATATGACACTATATGACACTATATGACACTATATGACACTATATGACACTATATGACACTATATGACACTATATGACACTATATGACACTATAAGACACTATATGACACTATATGACACTATATGACACTATATGACACTATATGACACTATATGACACTATATGACACTATATGACACTATATGACACTATATGACACTATATGACACTATATGACACTATATGACACTATATGACACTATATGACACTATATGACACTATATGACACTATATGACACTATATGACACTATATGACACTATATGACACTATATGACACTATATGACACTATATGACACTATATGACACTATATGACACTATATGACACTATATGACACTATATGACACTATATGACACTATATGACACTATATGACACTATATGACACTATATGACACTATATGACACTATATGACACTATATGACACTATATGACACTATATGACACTATATGACACTATATGACACTATATGACAATATATGACACTATATGACACTATATGACACTATATGACACTATATGACACTATATGACACTATATGACACTATATGACACTTAAACATTATGTAAGCCTTAAACACCATTCAACGGTTTATAACTTCTCTCTCTAAACACCAAAGTAACGCTACCATAAAACACACCAACATGAGTAATGAAAACAAATTAAACAAATATATAGAATAAACTTAAAATTGCAATACAATTAAAGAAAAACATACATGTTGATCTTCTTTGATAAACCTGTGTTTAATGACAAGGTAATATAATGATTATTTTATCATTTCAATCAAAGTGTATTTATTTTATTTTGATATTCAATTTTAAAAAAAATCACATTAACATAATTTGACAAATCAAACAATATTTTTTAAAGATACATATATTTATACAATGTCAATAACTAGAAGAGTTGTTAATAATATTTACTTGCTGCGCCATGCCAGTATGGTCGAGAAATAATGACCACCCTTGGAGAGAATGGAAGTAAAATATTTTCATCAAGTCAGTTTTTATAATGGATAAACAAATCAACAACCACTTCTTTCAAAGTCACCATCTTACTCCGGGCAGTTACTTGACACAGATTACTTGACACAGATTACTTGATAATTTATTCCGTCTCTAATATACGACCATCTTATAATAGCACAGCTCATGAGGTCACTATCTTATACGACCATCTTATAATAGCACAGCTCATGAGGTCACTACCTTATACGACCATCTTATAATAGCACAGCTCATGAGGTCACTACCTTAAATGACCATCTTATAATAGCACAGCTCATGAGGTCACTACCTTATACGACCATCTTATAATAGCATAGCTCATGAGGTCACTACCTAATACGACCAACTTATAATAGCATAGCTCATGAGGTCTCTACTTTATACGACCATCTTAAAATAGCACAGCTCATGAGGTCACTATCTTATGCGACCATCTTATAATAGCACAGCTCATGAGGTCACTACCTTATACGACCATCTTATAATAGCACAGCTCATGAGGTCTCTACCTTATACGACCATCTTATAAAATCTCAGCTCATGAGGTCACTACCTTATACGACCATCTTATAAAAGCTCAGCTCATGAGGTCACTACCTTATGAGACCATCTTATAAAAGCTCAGCTCATGAGGTCACTACCTTATACGACCATCTTATAAAAGCTCAGCTCATGAGGTCACTACCTTATACGACCATCTTATAAAAGCAAAGCTCGTGAGGTCACTAAATTATACGACCATCTTATAAAAGCTCAGCTCATGAGGTCACTACCTTATACGACCATCTTATAAAAGCAAAGCTCGTGAGGTCACTACCCAACAAGATCATCGTATCACCCAACAATTATAAAAATTCTAAACTTCTGTTTCTACCGGTGAAGTACAAGATTCTGTGTGCGACAGACGATTCTGGGTCAGTTTGAAGAGGTGAGGGATGAGGGCGTCTAAAGATATCAGGTCGTAGGATCGTTTGATGACCACTCGCTTGGGTCTTGGGGATCTGTTGTGTGGAGAATCTCTGACAGCTAAGGCGGTGCTCAGCCGTGATCTAGGGGACAGGGACGCTGGGGATGGTAACATTAACTGGTTCACTGGTAGGCAAACATGAACTGGGTCACTGGTGGACAAACATGAACTGGGTCACTGGTAGGCAAACATGAACTGGGTCAATGGTAGGAAAACATGAACTGGGTCACTGGTAGGCAAACATGAACTGGGTCACTAGTAGGCAAACATGAACTGGGTCACTAGTAGGCAAACATGAACTGGGTCACTGGTAGGCAAACAGTAACATGGACTGGACTGGGTCACTGGTAGGCAAACATGAACTGGGTCACTGGTAGGCAAACATTAACTGGGTCACTAGTAGGCAAACATGAACTGGGTCACTAGTAGGCAAACAGTAACATGAACTGGACTGGGTCACTGGTAGGCAAACATGAACTGGGTCACTAGTAGGCAAACATAAATTGTTTAACTAGGTCACTGGTTAGCAAACAAACATTGCTTAACTGGGTCTCTAGTAGGCAAACATAAATTGTTTAACTGGGTTACTAGTAGGCAAACATAAATTGTTTAACTAGGTTACTAGTAGGCAAACATAAATTGTTTAACTGGGTTACTAGAAGGCAAATATAAATTATGTTTCTCTTTAAAAACATTACTTAACTACAAAGGCGTCCAAACATTTTGCAAAGCGGGCCATATTGCTTGGCGTAAAGGTATGCGCGGGGCGGATAAAAAGAATAAGGATGATCCTACATGTGGAAGAAAATCAGAAGCCCCGAGCCTAATGCTCTTCGTAGGCTTCCCGGAAGACCCTCTCAGCTATCTGGCCCCCAAATGTGGACGTAACAGCTGAGAACACTCCACGGGAACGGGTCACCTGGGCATCCAGGACATAGAGTCGAAAATGCCTCCCACTAAATTGGCCTCACAAGGAGGGGTGGAATTCCCTACTACGATCCGCTACCACTTTAGCGCCACCCCGCAAAGCATACGGGTCTCCATGGTTAGGACCGCCGCAGAGCGGGCGATCATCAATAACCTACCTAGGGGGTACCCTACTGGGAGGTTTCCTCAGAATAATAAAAAATGACACATTGAGTTTATCCTTATAAATAATTTCTTTGTAATTTGTAAGAGTGATATTTTTGGTGAGGAAATGGGAAAATGCAATCTTGATTTTCGAGACTCTATAAATGTGTTATTCAATCAATTGAATTAAAAAAAACTGAATAAATAATGGTCTAAGTATAGAATTAAGATTTTTAGTTTACACTAAGTATTTTATATTAAATGACTAAAATATATTGAAATATAACTAGAGCCGAAAATATTGATTCTAAATAGGATGATTAAAAATGTTTTAAAATGTAAGAAAAAAATAAACAATATTATGAAATCAATATTTTGCCATCGAACATCATCACATTTTGTGCACCTAACAGCACAACTGTGTCAACTTTTTGTAATGAATAATCATTTTGGTAAATAATAAAAACATCGATTTCAGCATTCATTTCACGAATTGTTTTTGATGTATTTTGTACTCAAGACATATATTTTATTTCGTCATTTTTAAAATAAATATGTCATCGTTACAGAATAACCAAAGACTCAGACAATTATTAGGCAAAGAAGAATTGTTTGTTTAAATTGGAAAACAAGAAAATGTGGTACAATTAGAAAAAAAAATTGTAAGGAAAGTGAATAAGAATTATCATTACAGAGTGGAATGGATTGTCTGGAAATATCAGAAATCAAATTTTATCAATATTCAAAACTCTAAAAAAAAATAAGAATTAATAAATTTAAAAAAAAACAACAAACAAACAAACAAACAATTACAACTATACACCAATTTTTAAAAGGTAAGGATGCAATAATCTTCTGTCTAGTTGTAATATTTGTAATACATCGAAAAATTAGGTGATACGAATTGGTGGTAAAAATATTAAGAGAGTAATTATTTGGAGCAGATAGGAAACAAAGATTTGTGATACACATGACAAGAGATGAACTGACGGAGTAAACAGTTGTTACCTCTTCCTTTCGTGTCAGTGGTCAGTTCTGTTTGGGTCACTGAAACCTGGATGGTCATCTTACCAAAGCACAACCAGTTGTTGAGAAGTTTCCTTAAAGTTCTCCTGAACCTCTTCCCACAGAAGGCGTATAACAGAAAGTTGGTTCCGTTGTTCGTGTAGATAATTATTAGAACTATTCCATAACCTGTGACGTCACAGATACACCATGTTACATTTGTAACGAATTAATTTGGGATGAGCTATTATCAGCTCCAGAGTTTAATTTAGACGTACATTTATTTATTAATTAACCCGTAAAATCGATTGTATGAAATATTTAGGGCCCATATCAATAGTGGATTAATTGTAGAACTATATTCCATATGTTGGAGAAAGTCTTTCTCCATTACAATTTGTGGTCTAAGCCAGAGGACCTACACATTACATGAATAAGTCTTGTTTTCAAACAGCTTTCCATCCAGCAAACTTAGCATGTATAGGACGTATTGCCGACATGGGACGGCTCAAAATATATAAAAGCCATTCTAGAATTGGTAGCAAGGAAAAGGTCTTGTTAGTTACATAGTCTTGCTAGTCATATAGACATTAGTACCATATGGTCTTGTTACGTACATAGTCTTGCTAGTCATATAGACATTGGTACCATATGGTCTTGTTACGTACATAATCCTGCTAGTCATATAGACATTAGTACCATATGGTCTTGTTACGTACATAGTCCTGCTAGTCATATATGGTATTGTATGGCATCTGTCCGTCTACGAAAGACGATAGATTTATCTTTATTATTTGCAGCTCTTGGTGTGGCTGATGAGACCAATCCTTGAGTGGCAGTCTCTTCTGCATGACACACACTCGAAAGCAGTGGGGCAGTGTTGCCTGGCCTTTCTCCTCGCTCTTTTCCCGACTGCTTCTGCCCTAGTTTGCTCCTCTGCTCTTAGTGATCCTTCTTTCACTATAGCCCGCCACATGGACCAATCCTCTGCAAGGTTTTCCCAGTTTTGTATATCAATGTTGGCTACTTTCATGTCTCTCTTATATGTCCACGTATCTGAGACATGGCCGACCAACCGACCTTTTCCCTGTCGCCAGCTCGCTGTAAAGCACATCCTTGGGTATGCGACCAGTTTGCATCCTCTTGACGTGTCCAACCCAACGGAGGCGTCTTTGGCTTTATATTGCTGCAATACTACTCATGCTTGCTTGAGCCAGGACCTCTGTGTTGGGGACTTTCTCTTGCCAATTGATGTCCAAGACATTTTGGACATCTAGTCATATATACATTTGTACCATATGGTCTTGTTACTTATAAAGTCTTGCCATTGCCAACTTAGGACGTCTCAACATATATAAAAGCCATACTAACATTGATACCATATGGTCTTGTTACTTACATAGTCTTGCCATTGCCAACTTAGGACGTCTCAACATATATAAAAGCCATACTAACATTGATACCATATGGTCTTGTTACTTACATAGTCTTGCTATTGCAACAAAATAACGGCTCAACATATCGCAACGCCAAACTAACATTAGTACCATATTCTCTAGTTGCTTACAAAGTCTTGCCTCAGCTTGTCCCACTGGAGTTTCCATGTCGAAAAATTTGGGAAGATTCGGGAAAACGATCATGTAGGGGAGGTAAGCAAACAGGTATTGTGCCCCTGATAGAGCCACCAAGAGGACTAACTGGTGTCGGGCTGTCCAAAGAAAAGATTTATATAACCACAATGTTAAGTCTCTATGTTTAGGTGGATTGTACCTTGCTCTCCGCTACACACAACATACACAAGAGATGACACAAGTCTGTGTAACGATGCAATGTTTATTCTACTATAAACAACTGTACAACTGGCTGTCTTGCCTTGACATAAAATACATCTATATATAACGGGCTGTATGCTCAAGCATGCCCTCGGTCCGACCCGACCGCTTCTGGGCGACGTTAAACTCAACTCTGTTTTACTGCAACCCTGCAGCTCCCCGGTCTACCCTGACCGGTCTGACCGCACAACACTGTGCGAACTACACAGCTTTCTGCAACCCCTGCCCTCGTCTCGACTACTCTCTTATAAACCCCCCAACTGGTCTCAACTGACCCTGGCGTGTCCTCTGGTCATGTCCCTGACATATCCCGTGTGACCAGAAGTTCACTCAGACATCACTAGACATTATTCCCGTGATAGGAGTTCATACCCGTCAACAACGCCTTGACCCGACTCCAACACTGGCTCACAACAATCTCACAACAATCTCACAACAATCATTCGCAGTGATTCTCATACCCTGACACACAAGTCTTTATGAACAAACGGTCAAAAGCTACATAGATATTTTCATCATTAATGGTTGAACATTTACTAACAAGTGAAACAAATAAAAAAGGGAGGCCAGTCAAATCTTTTAACGTTGAACTGTTACTTGCTGTAGATGTGCCTGAAGCTATAATTAGCTGCACAACACTTTCCAACATCTTCTGATCGTCATACACATAACGTGGGGTCCATGACTTAAAACACGGCAGTGGTTCTTATCTTAATGACCCTTGTCTTACCCCGTGCAGTTGTTTCGTTCCTAATCATCCCAAGCCTAGAACCCTTGTGTAAGTACAGGAGCCAGGTGTTGAAAAACACGATCAGAAAACATGGCAGCCCTGCGATCAGTAACAGATTTGGCAGCCATGTTTTAGCGTCAGGGGCGATAAAACATTCAATCTGATGGCTAAAAGAAATGAAACAAACCATGAAACACTTTGTAAGACAAACAACCTATGGAATAACTTTTTAAGTCAAACAAATAATGTAAAAAAAAACATTGTAAGACGATAAAACCAAGATAGAACCTTTGTAAGACGAGCAAACCATGACAGAACGGTTGTCAGTCAAGCAAACTATGAAAGAACCTTTGTAAAAAGATGAAAAATGTCACAAAAGCATATGCTTTTTGTTGAAATATACGTTATGAAAATTTTAAACAAAATTCCCATTTACACTTTTCAAATGACTCGTGTTTACTTCTTAAGAAATACATTACAAATAACTCGTGTTAGTGTTTCAATAAACATTTGAAAAATTATTTTAAGTTAGTATTAAAGCTTCAAGCGACATTAACGTACACACGTCCTGACATATCAAGCATCATTAACTTACACACGTGCTGACATATCAAATACCAGAAAAGTATATATTATTTCTATAGCAGCGCTTAATAAAAATTTATGCTGCAACAAAATTGACTAACTTACCCCTTCTGGTAACTATAACGTACCACTCACCCATTCTGGTCCCTATAACGTACCACTCACCCATTCTGGTCCCTATAACGCACAATTCACTTACCCATTCTGGTCCCTATAACGCACCACTCACTTACCCATTCTGGTCCCTATAACGCACAATTCACTTACCCATTCTGGTCCCTATAACGCACCACTCACTTATCCATTCTGGTCCCTATAACGCACCATTCACTTACCCATTCTGGTCCCTATAACGCGACATTCACTTACCCATTCTAGTCCCTATAACACACCATTCTCTTACCCATTCTGGTCCCTATAACGCACAATTAACTTACCCATTCTGGTCCCTATAACGTACAATTCACTAACCCATTCTGGTCCTTATAACGCACATTTCACTAACCCATTCTGGTCCCTATAACGCACAATTCACGTACCCATTCTGGTCCCTATAACGCACAATTCACGTACCCATTCTGGTCCCTATAACGTACAATTTACTAACCCATTCTGGTCCATACAACTTACATTTCACTAACCCATTCTGGTCCCTATAATGCACAATTCACTTACCCATTCTGGACCCTGTAACTGTAACGCACCACTCACCCATTCTGATCCCTATAACGTACCACCCACCCATTCTGGTCCCTATAACGCATAATTCACTTACCCATTCTGGTCCCTATAACGCACCACTCACTTACCCATTCTGGTCCCTATAACGCACCATTCACTTACCCATTCTGGTCCCTATAACGCGACATTCACTTACCCATTCTAGTCCCTATAACGCACCATTCTCTTACCCATTCTGGTCCCTATAACGCACAATTAACTTACCCATTCTGGTCCCTATAACGTACAATTCATTAACCCATTCTGGTCCATATAACGCACATTTCACTAACCCATTCTGGTCCCTATAACGCACAATTCACGTACCCATTCTGGTCCCTATAACGCACAATTCACGTACCCATTCTGGTCCCTATAACGTACAATTTACTAACCTATTCTGGTCCATACAACTTACATTTCACTAACCCATTCTGGTCCCTATAACGCACAATTCACGTACCCATTCTGGTCCCTATAACGCACAATTTACTTACCCATTGTGGTCCCTATAACGCACAATTCACTTGCCAATTCTGGTCCCTATAACGTACCACCCACCCATTCTGGTCCATATAACGCACCACTCACTTACCCATTCTGGTCCCTATAACGCACCACTCAATAACCATTCTGGTCCCTATAACGCACCACTCACTTAGCCATTCTGGTCCCTATAACGCACAATTCACATACCCATTCTGGTCACTATAATGCACTATTCACTTACCCATTCTGGTCCCTGTAACGCACCACTCACCCATTCTGGTCCCTATAACGTACCACCCACCCATTCTGGTCCATATAACGCACCACTCACTTACCCATTCTGGTCCCTATAACGCACCACTCACTTAACCGATCTGGTCCCTATAACGCATCATTCAATTACCTATTCTGGTCCCTATAACGCACCACTCACTTATCCATTCTGGTCCCTATAACGCACAATTCACATATCCATTCTGGTCCCTATAACGCACCATTTGCTTACCCATTCTGGTCCCTATAACGCACCACTCACCAATTCTGGTCCCTATAACGTACCACCCACCCATTCTGGTCCATATAACGCACCACTCACTTACCCATTATGGTCCCTATAACGCACCACTAACTTAACCATTCTGGTCCCTATAACGCACCATTCACTTACCTATTTTGGTCCCTATAATGCACCACTCACTTATACATTCTGGTCCCTATAACGCACAATTCACATACCCATTCTGGTCCTTATAACGAACCATTCGCTTTCCCATTCTGGTCCCTATAACGCACCACTCACTTACCCATTCTGGTCCCTAAAACGTGCCACTCACTTACCCATTCTGGTCCCTATAACGTACCATTCACCCATTCTGGTCCCTATAACGCACCACTCACTTACCCATTCTGGTCCCTATAACGCACCACTCACTTACCCATTCTGGTCTCTATAACGCACCACTCACCCATTCTGGTCGCTATAACACACCACTCACTTACCCATTCTGGTCCCTATAACGCACAATTCACTAACCCATTCTGGTCCCTATAACGCACAATTCACTTACCCATTCTGGTCCCTATGAACGCACAATTCACTTACCCATTCTGGTCTCTATAACGCGCAATTCACATACCAATTCGGGTCCCTATAACGCACAATTCACGTACCCATTCTGGTCACTCTAACGTACCATTCACTTTCCCAGTCTGGTCCCTATAACACACAATTCACTTACCCATTCTGGTTCCTATACCGCACAATTCACATACCCATTCTGGTCCCTATAACGCACAATTCACTTACCCATTCTGGTCGCTATAACGCACAATTCACTTACCCATTCTGCTCCCTATAACGCACCATTCACCCATTCTGGTCCCTATAACGTACCACTCACCAATTCTGGTCCCTATAACGCACCACTTACTAACCAATTCTGGTCCCTATAACGCATCACTCACTTACCAATTCTTGTCCCTATAACGCACCATTCACTTACCAATTCTGGTTCCTATAAAACACCACTGACTTACCCATTCTGGTCCCTATAACGCACCATTCACGTACCCATTCTGGTCCCTATAACGCACCACTCACTTACCCATTCTGGTCCCTATAACGCACCACACACTTACCCATTCTGGTCCCTATAACGCACCATTCACTTACCCATTCTGGTCCCTATAAC
Organism: Ampullaceana balthica; assembly: GCA_944989445.1. NCBI lineage: Eukaryota > Metazoa > Mollusca > Gastropoda > Lymnaeidae > Ampullaceana > Ampullaceana balthica. The sequence continues at coordinate 112,691 of CALYLW010000535.1, read as the reverse complement.
GCACCACTAACTTACCCATTCTGGTCCCTATAACGCACCATTCACTTACCCATTCTGGTCCTTATAACGCAGCACTCACTTACCCATTCTGGTCCCTATAACTCAGCACTCGCTTACCCATTCTGGTCCATATAACGCACCATTCACGTACCCATTCTGGTCCCTATAACGCACAATTTACTTACCCATTGTGGTCCCTATAACGCACAATTCACTTGCCAATTCTGGTCCCTATAACGTACCACCCACCCATTCTGGTCCATATAACGCACCACTTACTTACCCATTCTGGTCCCTATAACGCACCACTCAATAACCATTCTGGTCCCTATAACGCACCACTCACTTAGCCATTCTGGTCCCTATAACGCACAATTCACATACCCATTCTGGTCACTATAATGCACTATTCACTTACCCATTCTGGTCCCTGTAACGCACCACTCACCCATTCTGGTCCCTATAACGTACCACCCACCCATTCTGGTCCATATAACGCACCACTCACTTACCCATTCTGGTCCCTATAACGCACCACTCACTTAACCGATCTGGTCCCTATAACGCATCATTCACTTACCTATTCTGGTCCCTATAACGCACCACTCACTTATCCATTCTGGTCCCTATAACGCACAATTCACATATCCATTCTGGTCCCTATAACGCACCATTCGCTTACCCATTCTGGTCCCTATAACGCACCACTCACCAATTCTGGTCCCTATAACGTACCACCCACCCATTCTGGTCCATATAACGCACCACTCACTTACCCATTATGGTCCCTATAACGCACCACTAACTTAACCATTCTGGTCCCTATAACGCACCATTCACTTACCTATTTTGGTCCCTATAACGCACCACTCACTTATACATTCTGGTCCCTATAACGCAAAATTCACATACCCATTCTGGTCCTTATAACGCACCATTCGCTTTCCCATTCTGGTCCCAATAACGCACCACTCACTTACCCATTCTGGTCCCTAAAACGTGCCACTCACTTACCCATTCTGGTCCCTATAACGTACCATTCACCCATTCTGGTCCCTATAACGCACCACTCACTTACCCATTCTGGTCCCTATAACGCACCACTCACTTACCCATTCTGGTCTCTATAACGCACCACTCACCCATTCTGCTCGCTATAACACACCACTCACTTACCCATTCTGGTCCCTATAACGCACAATTCACTAACCCATTCTGGTCCCTATAACGCACAATTCACTTACCCATTCTGGTCCCTATGAACGCACAATTCACTTACCCATTCTGGTCTCTATAACGCGCAATTCACATACCAATTCGGGTCCCTATAACGCACAATTCACGTACCCATTCTGGTCCCTATAACGTACCATTCACTTACCCAGTCTGGTCCCTATAACACACAATTCACTTACCCATTCTGGTTCCTATAACGCACCATTCACGTACCCATTCTGGTCCCTATAACGCACCACTCACTTACCCATTCTGGTCCCTATAACGCACCACACACTTACCCATTCTGGTCCCTATAACGCACCATTCACTTACCCATTCTGGTCCCTATAACGCACCACTAACTTACCCATTCTGGTCCCTATAACGCACCATTCACTTACCCATTCTGGTCCTTATAACGCAGCACTCACTTACCCATTCTGGTCCCTATAACTCAGCACTCGCTTACCCATTCTGGTCCATATAACGCACCATTCACGTACCCATTCTGGTCCCTATAACGCACAATTTACTTACCCATTGTGGTCCCTATAACGCACAATTCACTTGCCAATTCTGGTCCCTATAACGTACCACCCACCCATTCTGGTCCATATAACGCACCACTCACTTACCCATTCTGGTCCCTATAACGCACCACTCAATAACCATTCTGGTCCCTATAACGCACCACTCACTTAGCCATTCTGGTCCCTATAACGCACAATTCACATACCCATTCTGGTCACTATAATGCACTATTCACTTACCCATTCTGGTCCCTGTAACGCACCACTCACCCATTCTGGTCCCTATAACGTACCACCCACCCATTCTGGTCCATATAACGCACCACTCACTTACCCATTCTGGTCCCTATAACGCACCACTCACTTAACCGATCTGGTCCCTATAACGCATCATTCACTTACCTATTCTGGTCCCTATAACGCACCACTCACTTATCCATTCTGGTCCCTATAACGCACAATTCACATATCCATTCTGGTCCCTATAACGCACCATTCGCTTACCCATTCTGGTCCCTATAACGCACCACTCACCAATTCTGGTCCCTATAACGTACCACCCACCCATTCTGGTCCATATAACGCACCACTCACTTACCCCTTATGGTCCCTGTAACGCACCACTAACTTAACCATTCTGGTCCCTATAACGCACCATTCACTTACCTATTTTGGTCCCTATAACGCACCACTCACTTATACATTCTGGTCCCTATAACGCACAATTCACATACCCATTCTGGTCCTTATAACGCACCATTCGCTTTCCCATTCTGGTCCCTATAACGCACCACTCACTTACCCATTCTGGTCCCTAAAACGTGCCACTCACTTACCCATTCTGGTCCCTATAACGTACAATTCACCCATTCTGGTCCCTATAACGCACCACTCACTTACCCATTCTGGTCCCTATAACGCACCACTCACTTACCCATTCTGGTCTCTATAACGCACCACTCACCCATTCTGGTCGCTATAACACACCACTCACTTACCCATTCTGGTCCCTATAACGCACAATTCACTAACCCATTCTGGTCCCTATAACGCACAATTCACTTACCCATTCTGGTCCCTATGAACGCACAATTCACTTACCCATTCTGGTCTCTATAACGCGCAATTCACATACCAATTCGGGTCCCTATAACGCACAATTCACGTACCCATTCTGGTCCCTATAACGTACCATTCACTTACCTAGTCTGGTCCCTATAACACACAATCCACTTACCCATTCTGGTTCCTATAACGCACAATTCACATACCCATTCTGGTCCCTATAACGCACAATTCACTTACCCATTCTGGTCGCTATAACGCACAATTCACTTACCCATTCTGCTCCCTATAACGCACCATTCACCCATTCTGGTCCCTATAACGTACCACTCACCAATTCTGGTCCCTATAACGCACCACTTACTAACCAATTCTGGTCCCTATAACGCATCACTCACTTACCAATTCTGGTCCCTATAACGCACCATTCACTTACCAATTCTGGTTCCTATAAAACACCACTGACTTACCCATTCTGGTCCCTATAACGCACCATTCACGTACCCATTCTGGTCCCTATAACGCACCACTCACTTACCCATTCTGGTCCCTATAACGCACCACACACTTACCCATTCTGGTCCCTATAACGCACCATTCACTTACCCATTCTGGTCCCTATAACGCACCACTAACTTACCCATTCTGGTCCCTATAACGCACCATTCACTTACCCATTCTGGTCCTTATAACGCAGCACTCACTTACCCATTCTGGTCCCTATAACTCAGCACTCGCTTACCCATTCTGGTCCATATAACGCACCATTCACTTACCCATTCTTGTCCATATAACGCACAATTCACTTACCCATGTTGGTCCCTATAACGCACCTATCACTTACCCATTCTGGTCCCTATAACGCACCATTCACTTACCCATTCTGTTCCCTATAACGCACAATTCACTTACCCATTCTGGTCCCTATAACGCACACTCACCCATTCTGGTCCCTATAACGCACCATAGTTTTGGCAAGAGGCAAGAGAAACGCCATAACGAAACTTATGACGAGACATAGCATCATCCAAGGTGAGCCGTAGACCTCGTAATATTTCCTGGACCTGGGAGGTCATAGGTCAAACAAGAGGTGAGTGATAGAATGTCCTGGACCGGGGAGGTCATATGTCAAACAAGAGGTGAGTGATAGAATGTCCTGGACTGGGGAGGTCATATGTCAAACAAGAGGTGAGTGATAGAATGTCCTGGACCTGGGAGGTCATATGTCAAACAAGAGGTGAGTGATAGTATTTCTTGGACCTGGGAGGTCATAGGTCAAACAAGAGGTGAGTGATAGAATGTCCTGGACCGGGGAGGTCATATGTCAAACAAGAGGTGAGTGATAGTATTTCTTGGACCTGGGAGGTCATATGTCAAACAAGAGGTGAGTGATAGAATGTCCTGGACCGGGGAGGTCATATGTCAAACAAGAGGTGAGTGATAGTATTTCTTGGACCTGGGAGGTCTTATGTCAAACAACACCTGTGATGACATTTGTCTTAACCCATCCAATACAAAAGTAAGTCTAACACCTGTGATGACATGTGTCTTACCTGTAAAGTAAAAAACTAAGTCTAACACCTGTGATGACATTTGTCTTACCTGTTCAGTACAAAAGTAAGTCTAACACCTGTGATGACATTTGTCTTACCTGTCCAGTACAAAAGTAAGTCTAACACCTGTGATGACATTTGTCTTACCTGTCCAGTACAAAAGTAAGTCTAACACCTGTGATGATCACCACGTGCCAGTTGGCTATCCCAATGAGGGCCGTAAGAAGTACTCGATAAAATCTGAAAATTTTAATATTTTCTGGCGTTATCAGTTCTATATAATAGTAAGGTTCGTTTGATCTAAATCTTTATTTAAGCAAAAATTAAAATCATTGGTATAGCGAGTTTTTGAAGATAAGAGGGCACGAGATTGTTGGACTAGCTAAGCAGTCATAGCTGTGATAGAGAGCCATAACAGAGAGCCCTGATAGAGAGTGTGATAGAGATCCCTGATAGAGAGTTGAGATAGAGAGCGGTGATAGATAGCCGTGATAGAGAGCCATGATAGAGAGACGTGAAAGAAAGCCGTGATAGAGAGCTGTAATAGAGAGCCGTGATAGAGAGACGTGATAGAGAGACGTGATAGAGAGCCGTGAAAGAGAGCCGTGAAATAGAGCCGTGAAATAGAGCCGTGAAATAGAGATATGATAGCTATCCGTGATAGATATCTGTGATAGATATCTGTGATAGAGAGCCGTGAAAGAGAGCCGTGAAGAAGAGTCTAGAAATAGAGCCGTGAAATAGAGATGTGATAGATATCCGTGATAGATATATGTGATAGAGAGCCGTGAAAGAGAGCCGTGAAATAGATCCATGAAATAGAGTCCTGAAATAGAGCTGTGATAGAGGGCCGTAAAAGAGAGCCATGCAAGAGAGCCGGGAAATAGAGCCGTGAAATAGAGCAGGGAAATAGAGCCGTGAAATAGAGCTGTGATAGAGGGCCATGAAAGAGAGCCATGAAAGAGAGCCGTGAAAGAGAGCCATGAAAGAGAGCCGTGAAATAGAGCCGTGAAATAGAGCTGTGATAGAGGGCCGTGAAAAAGAGCCATAACAGAGAGCCGTGAAAGAGAGCCATGAAAGAGAGCCGTGACATAGAGCCGTGATAGAGGGCCGTGATAGAGAGCCGTGATTTAGAGCTGTGATAGAGAACCGTAATGGAGAGCCGTGATAGAGAGCCGTGATAGAGAGCCGTGATAGAGAGCCGTGATAGAGAGCCGTGATAGAGAGCCGTGATAGAGGGCTGTGATAGAGAACCGTGATAGAGAGCCATGATAGAGAGCCGTGATAGAGAGCTGTGATAGAGAGCCGTGATAGAGAGCAGTGATAGAGGGCCGTGATAGAGAGCAGCGATAGAGAGACGTGATAGAGAGCCGTGATAGAGGGCCATGATAGAGAGCAGTGATAGAGAGACGTGATAGAGAGCCGTGATAGAGGGCGTGATAGAGAGCTGTGATATAGAGCAGTGATAGAGAAACGTGATAGAGAGCCGTGAAAGAGGGCCGTGATAGAGAGCTGTGATAGATATCCGTGATAGAGAGCCGTGATAGAGAGCCGTGATAGAGGGCCGTGATAGAGAGCCGTGATAGAGAGCCGTGATAGAGGGCCGTGATAGAGAGCTGTGATAGAGAGCTTTGATAGAGAACCGTGATAGAGAGCGGTGATAGAGAGCCGTGATAGAGAGCTGTGATAGATATCCGTTACAGAGAGCTGTGATAGAGAGCTGTGATAGAGAGCGGTGATAGAGAGCCGTGATAGAGAGCTGTGATAGATATCCGTGATAGAGAGCTGTGATAGAGATCTGTGATAGAGGGCCATGATAGAGAGCAGTGATAAAGAGCTGTGATAGAGAGCTGTGATAGAGAGCTGTGATAGAGAGCCGTGATAGAGAGCTGTGATAGATATCCGTGATAGATATCCGTGATAGAGAGCTGTGACAGAGAGCTGTGATAGAGAGCCGTGATAGAGAGCCGTGATAGAGGGCCGTGATAGAGAGCTGTGATATAGAGCAGTGATAGAGAAACGTGATAGAGAGCCGTGAAAGAGGGCCGTGATAGAGAGCTGTGATAGATATCCGTGATAGAGAGCCGTGATAGAGAGCCGTGATAGAGGGCCGTGATAGAGAGCCGTGATAGAGGGCCGTGATAGAGAGCTGTGATAGAGAGCTTTGATAGAGAACCGTGATAGAGAGCGGTGATAGAGAGCCGTGATAGAGAGCTGTGATAGATATCCGTTACAGAGAGCTGTGATAGAGAGCTGTGATAGAGAGCGGTGATAGAGAGCCGTGATAGAGAGCTGTGATAGATATCCGTGATAGAGAGCTGTGATAGAGATCTGTGATAGAGGGCCATGATAGAGAGCAGTGATAAAGAGCTGTGATAGAGAGCTGTGATAGAGAGCTGTGATAGAGAGCCGTGATAGAGAGCTGTGATAGATATCCGTGATAGATATCCGTGATAGAGAGCTGTGACAGAGAGCTGTGATAGAGAGCCGTGATAGAGAGCCGTGATAGATATCCGTATTCGATAAAATGACATTTTGTTGCCCCCCCCTACTTCCTCCAAAGGAAAAAAAACCAAAAACCAAACAAACAAACAAACAAATCCCGTTGATTTTCCTAGTGACCAAAATAAAGTGGACAACCCCTCCCTCCCCCACCACGCTCTACTCACCCACAAAAACTGTCATTTTCAAAGACAATCTCTCTCTGCAGGTAAATGTCCACTATGAACCTGGGCACCGCCCACACGATGACCATCAGGTTCCAGAAGCAGAGACTCATGAGGTAGGTAGAGAACAAACCGTCACGCATGGCTGGCGTTCTCATGACGATGATGGTCATTACATTGCCTGAAGTCAACAAGTGGACAGGTCAAACATGGTTGTCATTACATTGCCTGAAGTCAACAAGTGGACAGGTCAATTATGAGAAAACGTTTCACTTGTAATTCGAGAACATTAGAAAAAATGATACCGTCTATATCTACAACCTTTAACAACTTACTTACTGTCTACATCTACAACTTACTTACTGTCTATATCTACAACCTTTAACAACTTACTTACTGTCTATATCTACAACCTTTAACAACTTACTTACTGTCTATATCTACAACCTTTAACAACTTACTTACTGTCTATATCTACAACCTTTAACAACTTACTTACTGTCTATATCTAAAACCTTTAACAACTTACTTACTGTCTATATCTACAACCTTTAACAACTTACTTACTGTCTATATCTACAACCTTTAACAACTTACTTACTGTCTATATCTACAACCTTTAACAACTTACTTACTGTCTATATCTAAAACCTTTAACAACTTACTTACTGTCTATATCTACAACCTTTAACAACTTACTTACTGTCTATATCTACAACCTTTAACAACTTACTTACTGTCTATATCTAAAACCTTTAACAACTTACTTACTGTCTATATCTACAACTTACTTACTGTCTATATCTACAACTTACTTACTGTCTATATCTACAACTTACTTACTGTCTATATCTACAACTTACTTACTGTCAATATCTACAACTTACTTACTGTCTATATCTACAACTAACTTACTGTCAATATCTACAACTTACTTACTGTCAATATCTACAACTTACTTACTGTCAATATCTACAACTTACTTACTGTCAATATCTACAACTTACTTACTGTCTATATCTACAACTTACTTACTGTCTATATCTACAACTTACTTACTGTCAATATCTACAACTTACTTACTGTCTATATCTACAACTTACTTACTGTCTATATCTACAACTTACTTACTGTCTATATCTACAACTAACTTACTTTCAATATCTACAACTTACTTACTGTCTATATCTACAACTTACTTACTGTCAATATCTACAACTTACTTACTGTCAATATCTACAACTTACTTACTGTCTATATCTACAACTTACTTACTGTCTATATCTACAACTTACTTACTGTCTATATCTACAACTAACTTACTGTCAATATCTACAACTTACTTACTGTCTATATCTACAACTTACTTACTGTCAATATCTACAACTTACTTACTGTCTATATCTACAACTTACTTACTGTCTATATCTACAACTAACTTACTGTCAATATCTACAACTTACTTACTGTCTATATCTACAACTTACTTACTGTCAATATCTACAACTTACTTACTGTCAATATCTACAACTTACTTACTGTCTATATCTACAACTTACTTACTGTCTATATCTACAACTTACTTACTGTCTATATCTACAACTTACTTACTGTCTATATCTACAACTTACTTACTGTCTATATCTACAACTTACTTACTGTCAATATCTACAACTTACTTACTGTCTATATCTACAACTTACTTACTGTCAATATCTACAACTTACTTACTGTCTATATCTACAACTAACTTACTGTCAATATCTACAACTTACTTACTGTCTATATCTACAACTTACTTACTGTCTATATCTACAACTTACTTACTGTCTATATCTACAACTTACTTACTGTCTATATCTACAACTTACTTACTGTCTATATCTACAACTTACTTACTGTCTATATCTACAACTTACTTACTGTCTATATCTACAACTTACGTACTGTCTATATCTACAACTTACTTACTGTCTATATCTACAACTTACTTACTGTCTATATCTACAACTTACTTACTGTCTATATCTACAACTTACTTACTGTCTATATCTACAACTTACTTACTGTCTATATCTACAACTTACTTACTGTCTATATCTACAACTTACTTACTGTCTATATCTACAACTTACTTACTGTCAATATCTACAACTTACTTACTATCAATATCTACAACTTACTTACTGTCAATATCGACAACGAAATTTCGGAGGGTTTGAACAGCTTCACTTACTTGGGGTCCAAGGTCTCCAATTCACTGTCCATCGAGTACGAAATAAACCATATAATTCGCAAGGCAGCTGCCACAATTGCTAAACTAAATAAACAGAGAAAACCAAACTGTGTGTCTCTCGAGCCTGCTTCATCAGTACGCTGCTATACGGGAGCGAGACATGGACCACTTATACATCCCATGAGCTCAAGCTTAATAGCTTCCTTGGCATTAAATGGCAAGCCAAAGTACCTAATACTGAAGCCTAATGCGTGCCAATACCCAACGCATGTTCTCAATCCTTAGTGAAAGACGCCTGAGATGGCTAGGACATGTTAAAAGAATTAGCCCTGGCCGAATCCCCAAGGACCTCCTATATGGAGAACTGGCATTGGGAAAGAGGAAGACAGGTCGCCCACGTCTGCGATTTAAAGATATCTACCAGAGAGACATGAAAGCAGCTAGAATACGAACAAGCGACTGGGAGTGTAAGGCAGAAGACCGATCTACGTGGTGCACAGTTGTCAAAGAGGGCGTCATAGTAGCCGAGGAGCGAAGGATGGAGGAGGCTACAGAAAGAAGAGCTAGGAGAAAGGTAAAACATAGGTAAGCACCGAGCTTGTGTTCAAAAGCTGTGGTAAAGACTGTCACTCAAGGATAGGACTGCTCAGCCAAACGAGGAAATGCAACCCAACCCAACGGTGAGGCATCATGATCTCGCGAGACGGAAGGATGCCAATTATTATGATTTTTATTATTATACAGCGAGCTCTGTATTGCAGCTACAAACATCTTCATGGTATTTAAAATAAACTAACCGGCTTACCTGCTATTCCACCAATAAATGGCGTACCTGGTATTCCAACCATAAAGAGCAGAGATGATCCTATGCCAAAAATGACGTCCTTGACTGTTCTGATTTTCCACAAAACTATTTGTGTCTCTTGGTCAAATGTCTGATTAAACTGGCGGGGGTCAAACGATAGTGGTAAGGGCATGTCCATAGTCACTGGATGTGCTACAGAACATCTATACCAAACGGCGCGAATCATAACAAGTTCCATGCAGTCTGGTGTCATAATCATAGTGCTGGAAACATGAAGGAAACAACTACTGGGTTTTGATATAAATCAACGATATGAACACGACAAATCAACGATATGAACACGACAAATCAACGATATGAACACGACAAATCAACTATATGAACACGACAAATCAACGATATGAACACGACAAATCAACGATATGAACACGACAAATCAACGATATGAACACGACAAATCAACGATATGAACACGACAAATCAACGATATGAACACGACAAATCAAGCTTATGTCTTAAATAGCAATGTTTATTTTTTATAGCATTGTTGTTAGTGTCAAAGTTCGGCTTATCTATCGCATTCTTCCTCCCATGGTGTTGATATCTTGGCTTATCTATCGCATTCATCCTCCCATGGTTATGAAATCTTTAATTGAATAATTTTAACAACTCAAATTAAAGTGTAAAAGAGAGCGAAGACATGTCCTTATCATATTTTAGATATACATTAAATATGTTTTCCCTTTACAGTACACACTATAAACAACACTTAATTATATACTCTTAATTGAATGCACTGTGTATTTCATTGTATTTCGCTGTAAGATATTCAAGATTACAAGTTAAGTCTTTATTCTATGTATGTTTAATTTCAAGAAGCTACTTTGATCCACAGTATGAATCAAAAATAAATTTTACAAACCACTAAGAGATTTCTACTGTTTCTATTGCACATATGCTCCATAATTTGACTGCATTAAATATTAATTGCAAAATATGTGTGTGTGGAACGTTTTCAATCAATCGCAAATGTAAACACGAAACCGGATTTCGAATTGACAGGCGCCATCTTTTTGAGTACACACAAATTTCTACGTCACTGCTAATAAATAAATAAATATATATATATATAAATATATATATATATATATATATATAAATATATATATATATATATATATATATATATATATATATATATATATATATATATATATATATATATATATATATATATATATATATATATATATATATATATATTATATATATTATATACATATTATATACATAGCGTACACCCGTCAAAAATGACGGAAGTTTTCAGCTGAAATCTAATTATTTTATATAAAATGCACTTTTTTAGGGTGCCTACGGCGCCGACCTTTTTCAAAAGCCCAACTAACTTGTCCTTGTTTGATCAATACGAAATATTAAACTTTCTAAAATGTACACAAAGTATTTTATAATAGGGGTTGCAGGGCGCCTACGGCGCCCATTTCGTGTTTTCATTTTATAATTAACCATCATCATGTCCTCTTTTTACATTGATCCGTTTTCCAAAATTAAAATATGAGGAAAACAATGACTTCATATAATATTTTTTCACAGCGCATATTTAATTTGCACAACCTTTTGATGATGGTATGGTGCAGTAATTTGGTTTTCCCTGCTTTCTAAAATTAGTAGCGTCAGGACTGACATACACTACTTGCGTGACAATTTCAAATTATATTGTTTAATGATTGTTTAAGAAATCGATTGAATAAGAAAATAAAATACAAAATACACAAACAAATTGTACAATGAAAACAATAAATTTGAGATTTATTTTTAAACTAAGAAGACATTCGTCGTTTCATCTAATGACGTCATCAGTACAATATCATAAAAATACTTACTTACATATGTAATATCTAAATTTAATATTTTATTTAAAAGCTTTATGGCAGTCCCATTCTATATGATATATTGAATATGAAAAACGATTTGTACAAGAAAATGATTTTGTACAAATCGTTTTTCATATTAAATATATCATATAGAATGGGACTGCCATAAAGCTTTTAAATAAAATATTAAATTTAGATATTACATATGTAAGTAAGTATTTTTATGTTATTGTACTGATGACGTCATTAGATGAAACGACGAATGTCTTCTTAGTTTAAAAAAACTAAAGCGTCGATTACTAGGGTCGAAATAGTTGAAGGCGCCTTGTTGCATTCTAATTCATTAGTGATAAAGTAACAGAAAAAAGACAGGTACATGTAGTTAAAACTAAGAAAATAATTCCTAATGCTGTACTCCAGTGCTTCTCTAACGTTTTAGTATGGCGTACCGGGAGGAATTTTTTCCATTGCTCCAGGGACCGGTGTTCTATGATCCAGGGACCGGTGCACTATTTTCCCTGCACTGACAATTTTTTTTTCTGTCCTTTTTTTGAGAACATCTGCGGACAAGCAGCGGATGGCCCCCTGACCGGCACCTGTCCGCGGACCACCACTTTGAGAAGCACTGCTGTACTCTACTCACATATATATAACATAATAAATATTTACACATAAAATGTGTAAGTTTTCACCCCGCATCCTCAGACCAGAAATAGGCGTTTAAATGTTAGCAAGTTTTCTGCATGTTATTCAGCGCTCACATTTTACGAGGTATCAGAAGAAAAAAAAATAAGAAAAAAAAACGAAAAAAAAATACAACAAAACATATCATATAATAAATTGGGGAGTTCAACACTCAGACAATCAAAAGATGCGAAAATTGAATACAAATAATACACACTTGACATGAAACTAATGTGTAAAGTTGTACGAAATGAAACACCATGGAAAAATATTACGATTTAAAACACACAAGGAAAGTGTACCGATAAGAAAGAAGCACTGTCTACGTTTAAACTGTATCAATTATTGTGTAGAATACACTGGTGTAAATAAACATGGCATTGGCTAACCTTTCAGTGTACCTAATACAACTTGACCTAGGAAATATTGACACTTTTAGTGTACCTAATACAACTTGACCTAGGAAATATAGACCATATTTAAACATAATTTAGGTGATAATGAAATGTTACTAGTTTTATCGACAGTAAGGAACAAACTAATCTGTGGTGAACAGAAAGACCAATATAAAATCTTTATAAATACATGTATATATATTTATATAAATGTTAGTTTTCACAATTCTTCAAAATATACATCTTCTACAATTTAACTTTGTTGTTTGTTCCAACCAAACAATTTAACTTTGTTAATTGTTTCAAACAAGCAAATTATAATCTTTGTTTTTTTCAACAAAGCAATTTAACTGTGTTGTTTATTTAAACCAAACAATTTAAGTTTGTAGTTTGTTTCAACCAAACATTAAAAAAAGATGAACAATCCAAAATAAGGGAGATAAAAACACATAGAGAAACACAAACCTATTTTAGAAAAGAAAAAGCGTCTTTATTTCATAAAACCTTGAGAATCACATTATAAACGAACAACTAAATGACATCAAATATAATTGTAACAACATCATCATGAGTAGTTCGTACTTGGAATGTCTTTAAATGACACAATTTCATAGAAATTGACATCGCTCTATTTGTCCTTAGAAAATTATCTCAAAGATTTCATAAACAAAAGAATTATAGGGGATTTCAATGTTACCGCACACATTTGATTAATAATTTCATTTGAAATTAAATCAAGGCTTTATAGAAGGGCAAACAACTTGTCAACCAGCGAAATTGTTTTCATCAATCGACTTCAAAGTGTGACACATTTTTAACAATAGTTAATAATTTTCTTCTTTATTTTATTTACTGTGTTGCATTAAGTTTTAATCTTATTAAACCGATGTCATTAAAGTAATCACCATATGTACTTTAAATATGGCGCTGAAAGATAATACAATATACAATTTTACACGCACATGTGGAACATATGTGATACATAATTCAGAGGAATCATATAGACATTGTGCCATATATAAACATTGTGATACATATATATAAACATTGTGATACATATATACATATTGTGATACATATATACACAATGTGATACATATATACACATTGTGTTACATATGTAAACATTGTGATACATATAAACACATTGTGATACATATAAACATTGTGATACATATATACATATTGTGATACATATATACACAATGTGATACATATATACACATTGTGTTACATATATAAACATTGTGATACATATAAACACATTGTGATACATATAAACATTGTGATACATATATAAACATTGTGATACATATATAAACATTGTGATACATATAGAAATATTTTGATACATATTTTAACATTGTGATAGATATATAAACATTGTGATACATATATACATATTGTGATACATATGTAAATATGTCAATAACAAGGTTGGTGTTACGTGCAGTAACAATATTTGTTACGCTATAATTCAGTTTCTGACGTCATGACCTCCACATTGAAATCGCCCCAGATGATTTCAGTTTTTGTTTCAGACACACGACATGACGACGACTGGAACTCGGCTATAAATAGACATTGGAAACAACGGCTATAAATATACATTTGAAACAACGACTGTAAATATACATTTGAAACAACGGCTATAAATGGACATTTGAAACAACGGCTATAAATGGACATTTGAAACAACGGCTATAAATGGACATTTGAAACAACGGCTATAAATGGACATTTGAAACAACGGCTATAAATGGACATTTGAAACAACGGCTATAAATGGACATTTGAAACTACGGCTATAAATGGACATTTGAATCTACGGCTATAAATGGACATATGAAACAACGGCTATAAATAGACATTTGAAACAACGGTTATAAATATACATTTGAAACAACGGCTATAAATAGACATTTGAAAGAGCAGCTAGAAATAGACGTTTGAAACGACGGCTATAAATAGACGTTTAAAACAACGACTATATGTAGACATTTGAAACAACGGTTATAAATTATAAATTTCTAACAAACAATTTAACCGTAGTGTGTATTAAAACATGTTGCATGTGGAGGTCAATCTTTGAAATTTGCCACTGAATTACGGTCAATAATTGACTATAGAACACAATGACTTGAAAATGTCGTCTAAATGTCTCAGAATGATGTCATGCGATTACTTTGGAGAAAGAGGCCAATTACAAAAGGCCAATTACAAAAGGCCAATTACAAAAGCCGAATAAAAAAAAAGGCGTCACCCAAGGAGAATCTCACCATCTCACGTGTTAGTTTATTTTCTCGTTCGTACATTATTCCCCATATCAGTAGTCACATGAAACAAGAATGATACAGTTGTATCTCCCAGCGAATATCCTTTATGTCTTGTCTCGTGTAGCTGCTAACCCGCATTATATCCGAGTAGATAGGCGACTTTATCGTCGTGTCTTGTAAAACATCAATAATTACAATTTTATAAAGAAAAAATAAAAACGATATAATTTTCTGACTTACACCACCGGGAAACATTTTCTACATAAATATTTATAGCGTTATCTACTTTACACTTGGAACATAGAAATTTTCTACATAAACAATCATAGCGTTATCTACTTCACACTTGGAACATAGACATTCCACTTACACTTTAGTTTTGCTCCTGAATCCAACAGCCTCCCATTGATTCGCCGTCTGCCCATGACGTCTCCAGATTTGATAATCTCAAACAATACTCTCCTGAATCGTCTGCCGAAGAAGGCGTACAGCAGGAAGTTGGTGCCATTGTTGGTGTACATGATCAATAGTCCGATCCCGTACGCTGTGGGGCGGAGGGTGGTGACAGTGTTTGATACCTTTTTTTTTAAATCCCTTATATTAACTTCGCGGCCGTCTCTCTCTGTCTGTCTCTCTCTCATCATCTCATGGGCTCGGCGGGCGGAAAAACAGAAGTCAAAAATGACCCACTTCCAATGATCCGATCGAACTGAAATTTGGCACACGGACCCGTCTTACCTAACAATGCATCGTCTCAAAATTTCAGATCGATCGAACGTACCGTAATTAAATTAATGCATTTTTAGTTTATCCTTATATGAGGTATGTAATTTAAAATCACGATTTGTTATTGTTTTTTTGCCACGTGAAAGTTTGAGCATTGAGGCGACCCAACGAAACGACGGTGCGCTTTTGTTTACATTTTACGTGTCACTCTGAGCTCGGTCAAGCGAATCGGTGACCAGACTTTTCCCCTCTCCCCCTCCTTCCCTCCCCCCCTAGGGTTATGAAGCAAACTTGTGTTAAGACAGATTCAGTCTGTAAATGTTTGAAAATAATCAATACTGTTAGTTATGTCTCATATATAAGGGATTTATAGTCAAAAACTTTGTTTTTACGGGTTTGTTTTATTATTCTACGTGTTTACATCGTTACGTCAGGTTAACTGTCTAAGGTCAAGGTGATGGTCGGGCAAAATATGTCAAGGTTATGATCCAAGTTATTCTTACTATAAATGGTATAGAGAGTTTAATTTCCAGATGATATTTATTGATAGTTGAGCTTTTGCCGACATGGACCTAATTACACCTAAACTACTGACCTATCTTAGCCTGCCACTGTACTTAATACCCCGAGACTACTGAACTGTTCCGACACAGGGCTGTTGTTATTAAACGTCATCTACGCACCTATCCTGGCATGAGCTTGACTGATGGCCGAATGTAGGTCAAACATCCGATGCAGGTTTGGAAGGAGAATGGCGAACGGGAGGTATGTGATGATGTAATGAAGATTGGACACAAGGACCAGAAATACCAGTTGTCTCCTCACTAGCCATGCGATTGGATTTTAAGGATTGTGATTAGACATATGAACAAAAAAATAGATTTCAATCAATGAAACTATACATTTTTATGAAAAAAAAACAACAGGAAAAACAAAAACTCGATATTTTCAAATAAAATGAATTGTTGTTGATAACAAAATTGACCATTTAATAATAATAAAAGTAAATTGATTATTTTTTATAGCTCTGTAACCCAGTAAGAAACTGGGCTCAAAGCGCTTTACATACAAATAATAAGATACATGCATGTATTATAATACATGCATTCAGCATTCAATAAACTTTCATATCCCTACCACAAAAAGACAGGAGGGTACACATAATGCACGTTTATCGTTACAGAAATGTTGTTGAACTGATTTTGAAAGTAAAGTTTGAAGAGGTGTGCCTTTAGTGCAGTCTTAAAATACCTTGGTAGTTGAAGTACTGTGAATGTACATAGAACTCAAATAATGACCGCAGTAGTACTGTGAATGTACATAGAACTCAAATAATGACCACAGTAGTACTGTGAATGTACATAGAACTCAAATAATGACCGCAGTAGTACTGTGAATGGACATAGAACTCAAATAATGACCGCCATAGTACTGTAAATATACATAGAACTCAAATAATGACCGCAGTAGTACTGTGAATGTACATAGAACTCAAATAATAACCACAGTAGTACTGTGAATGTACATATAACTCAAATAATGACCACAGTAGTACTGTGAATGTACATATAACTCAAATAATGACCACAGTAGTACTGTGAATGTACATAGAACTCAAATAATGACCACTGTAGTACTGTGAATGTACATATAACTCAAATAATGACCGCAGTAGTACTGTGAATGGACATAGAACTCAAATAATGACCGCCGTATTTACTTACGGGACCTCGTAGTTTTGTTGCCCACCATATTTGAATTTTGTCCCAGGTGTAAGACCACCAATGTCAAGTTCAAGGCCAGCAACAACAAGGCCGGCACAAAGCCTTGAACCATGACCTGTATCAACGCAAAGACTGACTCGGTGGCAAGAAAGCACTCGACTTTTTTTCTGGGGAAATAAAACATTTGACTTTTATTCTGGGGAAATAAAACACAGGACTTTCATTCTGGGGAAATCAAACACTTCACTTTAATTCTGTGGAAAAAAACAACACATAACTTTAATTCTGGGGAAAAAAAACACAGACATTTTATTCTGGGGAAATAAAACACAGAAATTTTGTGAAATAAAACACTTCAGTTAATTCTGGGGGAAATAAAAGACAGGACTTTAATTCTGAGGAAATAAAACACTTGACTTTAATTCCGGGGAAACAAAACACAGGACTTGAATTCTGGTGAATAAAAGACCGAAAATATTTAGTGTCATTCTCGTATTTGTTTCATAAATTTTCAATAAATCTATTATTTTTAAAATTCAATTATGACTAAATATTTTAACGTTTATATTACCTCTATGAGAAAACATCTTAATGAGCTAGATTAATGACATTGGCACTAAAACAACTTAATGAGCTAGATTAATGACATCTGCACTAAAACATCTTAATTAACATTATTAATGACATTGGCATTAAAACTCATTAATTAGCTAGATTAATGACATTGGCACTAAAACATCTTAATTAGCATTATTAATGACATTGGCATTAAAACTCATTAATTAGCTAGATTAATGACATTGGCACTAAAACACCTTAATTAGCTAGATTAATGACATTGGCATTAAAACTCACTAATTAGCTAGATTAATGACATTGGCACTAAAACACCTTAATTAGCTAGATAAATGACATTGGCACTAAAACATCTTAATTAGCATTATTAATGACATTGGCATTAAAACTCATTAATTAGCTAGATTAATGACATTGGCACTAAAACACCTTAATTAGCATTATTAATGACATTGGCATTAAAACTCACTAATTAGCTAGATTAATGACATTGGCACTAAAACACCTTAAATAGCTAGATTAATGGCCTTGGCATTAAAACAACTTAATGAGCTAGATTAATGACATTGGCATTAAAAAACCTTAATGAGCTAGATTAATAACATTGGCATTAAAACACCTTAATGTGCTAGATTAATGACTTTGGCATTAAAACACCTTAATTAGCTAGATTAATGACATTGTCATTAAACAACTTAATTAGCTAGATTAATGACATTGGCATTTAAACACCTTAATTAGCTAGATTAATGACATTAGCATTAAAACACCTTAATTAGCTAGATTAATGACATTGGCATTTAAACACCTTAATTTGCTAGATTAATGACATTGGTGGCATTAAAACACCTTAATTAGCTAGATTAATGACATTGGCATTAAAACACCTTAATTAGCTATATTAATGACATTGGCATTAAAACTCCTTAATTAGCTAGATTAATGACATTGGCATTTAAACACCTTAATTTGCTAGATTAATGATATTGGTGGCATTAAAAAACATTAATTAGCTAGATTAAAGACATTGGCATTAAAACACCTTAATTAGCTAGATTAATGACATATGTGGCTTTAAAACCCTGAATTAGCTAGATTAATGACATTGGCATTAAACCTCATTAATTAGCTAGATTAATGACATTGGCATTAAAACACCTTAATGAGCTAGATTAATGACATTTGTACTAAAACACCTTAATGAGCTAGATTAATGACATTGGCATTAAACACCTTAATGAGCTAGATTAATGATATTGATATTAAAACACCTAAATGAGCTAGATTAATGACATTGACATTAAACACCTTAATGAGCTAGATTAATTATATTGATATTAAAACACCTTAATAGGCTAGATTAATGACATTGGCATTAAACACCTTAATGAGCTAGATTAATGATATTGATATTAAAACACCTTAATGAATTATATTAATGACATTGGCATTAAACACCCAAATGAGCTAGATTAATGATATTGATATTAAAACACCTTAATGAGTTAGATTAATGACATTGATATTAAAAATGCTAAAAGATGATTGCTACAAGCTTATTAATACCTGAGACCACCATACATTGCTGGGTTACTTAATGACGGTTGTTTAAAGAACTGTGTCAATGATAATGTAACCCATAACGATATCGCTGTCCATAAAGCTCTGTATTTGTCTAGCTAATGTTTGAGCTATAATTTAAGAGAAATAAGATCTAAAATGAATACCTCTGGCCACTCACCCTTTCCTGTTATGAAATGCCACATTGAACAGTGCCACTCACGCTTTCCTGTTATGAAATGCCACATTGAACAGTGCCACTCACCCTTTCCTGTTATGAAATGCCACATTGAACAGTGCCACTCACCCTTTCCTGTTATGAAACTCAACATTAAACAGTGCCAGGGGCGTGTCAACACAGGCTATCACGACAGTAACCAGGAACAACAACTGGACAGGTGATCCATACCACGAGATGTACTTCCTGGACCTGTGAAAGTTGGAGATATACCTGGTGTTTTGTGGCTCAATGGCAGTTAGCCAATGAAATTTGTTTACGTCATTAGACCTCTAGATCTGAGAAGGGTACTAACAATAGAGACTGCTAATGATGTAGGTTCATGGTATTTTTGTGTATTGAAAGACTCCCGGCTCAAACAATAAAATATTCATATTAAACAACTGTATGCCATGATATACACTAGTTTTGCAATGCGACAACGAATTTAAAATGCGACGCAGTAGTTTGACTATGTGACAGACTATTTTGACAATGCGACATACTAGATTGACAATGTAAAATACTAGTTTAACATGTGACACACGAGTTTGACATCGTGACACATTAGTTTGACATGTGAAACCCTAGTTTGACATTGTGACACACGAGTTTGACAAAGTGAAACACTAATTTGACATTGTGACACACCAGTTTGAGAAGTGACATACTAGTTTGACAACGTGACATCCTAGTTAGACAACGTGAACTTACTTGTCTGTGACGTACACTAGCCTGACTATCGATATGACCACGAGATGCCAGTTGGCTATCGATACCAGGATGGAAGTGATGATTCTATACAACCTGGCCAATCAGATTAATGCATGACGTAAAAAACAAGAGTGGTGAAGTTGACTTACACACAATGTCCTACTTACACACAATGTCCTACTTACACACAATGTCCTACTTACACACAATGTCCTACTTAAAAACAATGTTCTACTTACACACAATGTCCTACTTACACACAATGTCCTACTTACACACAATGTCCTACTTACAAACAATGTCCTACTTACACACAATGTCCTACTTACACACAATTTCCTACTTACACACAATGTCCTACTTCAACACAATGTCCTACTTACACACAATGTCCTACTTACACAAAATGTCCTACTTACAAACAATGTCCTACTTACACACAATGTCCTACTTAAAACAATGTTCTACTTACACACAATGTCCTACTTACACACAATGTCCTACTTACACACAATGTCCTACTTACACACAATGTCTTACTTACACACAATGTCCTACTTACACACAATGTCCTACTTACACACAATGTTCTTCTTTAACACAATGTTCTATTTACACACAATGACCTACTAACACACAATGACCCACCTACACACAATGACCGTCTTACAAAATGTCTTACTTACAGACAATGACCTACTTGCATACAATATACTGCTGACAAAATGTCCTACTTACACACAATATCCTACTTACACACAATGACCTACCTACACGCAATGTCCTACTTACAGACAATGTCCAACTTACACACAAAAAGTCCCATTGTCAAAATAGATTTCCCTGTCCAGGAAGACGTGCACTATGAACCTTGGAAGACACCATGATAACAGGAGAATGTTACTGATGCACAAACTAATGATGTACTTGGAGAATAGACCGTCTCTCATGGCAGGGTGGCGCATCACGCAGATTGTTATTAGGTTACCTAGGGGACAATCAAAGTCACATGACTTACAGGATCAGATTACCTAGGGAACTATTAAAGTCACATGACTTTTAGGATCAGAATACCTAAGGGACAATCAAAGTCACATGACTTACAAGATCAGATTAATCTAGGGAACTATTAAAGTCACATGACTTAAAGGATCAGATTACCTGTGGAACTATTAAAGTCACATGACTTATAGGATCAGATTACCTGTGGAACTATTAAAGTCACATGACTTATAGGATCAGATTACCTAGGGAACTATTAAAGTTACCAGACTTATATGTTCATATTACCCAGGGAAATATTAAAATCATCTGACTTAAATGTTCATATTACCTAGGGAACAATTTAAGTCACCTGAATTATAACTTCATATTACCTAGGGAACTATTAAAGTCACCTGAATTATAAGGTCGGATTACCTAGGGAAAATCAACTTGTTCATCGTGTACTTTACGTTAAGAATCAAAAGTTAAACTTTTTTATAGGAAATATCCTTTTCAACAGTTTGTATCTTCAACAAGACGTGTTACAATTTTGTTAGATGATCTGTGTAGCAATATTTACTTGACAATAAATAAAGCTCTCTTGTCTGTAGTTCTTTATTTGAATTGTAAGCCTGCGTTAAGTGATCGAAGCACATTTACATGTTAATTTGTTTGGTGTAGCATACTACTTTTGTATAACTTTAAGTTAGAGTCCGAGGCAAAGGAGTTCTTTATGTCAACTAAACATCTAAAATGTATCTGTATGTTAATTAGTTGAGGAGTTGAACTCACGTACCTGGTATGCCAATAGCCACACAAATGTGTGGAGTTGAACTCACGTACCTGGTATGCCAATAGCCACACAAATGTGTGGAGTTGAACTCACGTACCTGGTATGCCAATAGCCACACAAATGTGTGGAGTTGAACTCACGTACCTGGTATGCCAATAGCCACACAAATGTGTGGAGTTGAACTCACGTACCTGGTATGCCAATAGCCACACAAATGTGTGGAGTTGAACTCACGTACCTGGTATGCCAATAGCCACACAAATGTGTGGAGTTGAACTCACGTACCTGGTATGCCAATAGCCACACAAATGTGTGGAGTTGAACTCACGTACCTGGTATGCCAATAGCCACACAAATGTGTGGAGTTGAACTCACGTACCTGGTATGCCAATAGCCACACAAATGTGTGGAGTTGAACTCACGTACCTGGTATGCCAATAGCCACACAAATGTGTGGAGTTGAACTCACGTACCTGGTATGCCAATAGCCACACAAATGTGTGGAGTTGAACTCACGTACCTGGTATGCCAATAGCCACACAAATGTGTGGAGTTGAACTCACGTACCTGGTATGCCAATAGCCACACAAATGTGTGGAGTTGAACTCACGTACCTGGTATGCCAATAGCCACACAAATGTGTGGAGTTGAACTCACGTACCTGGTATGCCAATAGCCACACAAATGTGTGGAGTTGAACTCACGTACCTGGTATGCCAATAGCCACACAAATGTGTGGAGTTGAACTCACGTACCTGGTATGCCAATAGCCACACAAATGTGTGGAGTTGAACTCACGTACCTGGTATGCCAATAGCCACACAAATGTGTGGAGTTGAACTCACGTACCTGGTATGCCAATAGCCACACAAATGTGTGGAGTTGAACTCACGTACCTGGTATGCCAATAGCCACACAAATGTGTGGAGTTGAACTCACGTACCTGGTATGCCAATAGCCACACAAATGTGTGG
This sequence comes from Ampullaceana balthica, assembly GCA_944989445.1. Lineage (NCBI taxonomy): Eukaryota > Metazoa > Mollusca > Gastropoda > Lymnaeidae > Ampullaceana > Ampullaceana balthica. The sequence goes on along the minus strand of CALYLW010000535.1, from coordinate 89,103 downwards.
AGTTGAACTCACGTACCTGGTATGCCAATAGCCACACAAATGTGTGGAGTTGAACTCACGTACCTGGTATGCCAATAACCAACAATATCGCCGCTCCAAACATGTAAACAAAATCTTTAATCCACGTCAGTTTTATCAGCAAAGCCTTTTCACGGAAAGATAGTGTCCCGTTTATCTCCCTTTGATCCAGAGAGATACTAAGGGTCAAGTCCATCCAACGGTCTCATTTAGAAGTCCATCCAACGGTCTCATTTAGAAGTCCATCCAATGGTTTCATTACAGGACAAGGAACTGGTCTCAAAGTAATGAAATATCCAAATGAATCTTCATTGGACTGATCCTGGGAATAAATGGATGGTCTCATTTATATGTCTTGGAATAAATGGATGGTCTCATTTATATGTCTGGGAATAAATGGATGGTCTCATTTATGTGTCTGGGACTAAATGGATGGTCTCATTTATGTGTCTAGGAATAAATGGATGGTCTCATTTATATGGCTAGGAATAAATGTATGGTCTCATTTATGTGTCTGTGAATAAATGGATGGTCTCATTTATATGTCTAGGAATAAATGGATTGTCTCATTTATTTGTCTAGGAAAAAATGGATGGTCTCATTTATGTGTCTGGGAATAAATGCATGGTCTCATTTATAGGTCTGGGAATAAATGGATGGTCTCATTTATATTTTCATGAAAATGTATCAGTGGGAAGTCTATGAAAGGTTCTATTTATATGTCCATGAAAAAGTATCAGTTGAAAGTCTAGGAAAGGTCTTATTTATATGTCCATGAAAAAGTATCAGTTGAAAGTCTAGGAAAGGTCTTATTTATATGTCCATGAAAAAGTATCAGTTGAAAGTCTATGAAAGGTCTTATTTATATGTCCATGTAAAAGTATCAGTTGAAAGTATATGAAAGGTCTTATTTTTATGTCCATGAAAAAGTATCAGTTGAAAGTCTATGAAAGGTCTTATTTATATGTCCATGAAAAAGTATCAGTTGAAAGTCTATGAAAGGTCTTATTTATATGTCCATGAAAAAGTATCAGTTGAAAGTCTATGAAAGGTCTTATTTATATGTCCATGTAAAAGTATCAGTTGAAAGTCTAGGAAAGGTCTCATTTAGATGCTGATGAAATGGTCTAACTTAAATATCAGTAAATAAAGTTATGCAGTCAAATCTCTCATTACGAAAACCTCTATTAACGAGTTTTTTTCTCATAACAAGCAAATTGTTTTTGAAGAAGTTGCTCCCTTAACGAGCAAAGATTCGCACAACGAGTGACGCAGAAAGGGAAAGTCCCTTTTCCGTGGAATTTCATCTGTGAGCGTGCACTTCCACCCAGATGTAGTATTCTGTGTTAAGCACTCGGTCTGTTAGCGTATTGCTTTCGTGTGTAATCAGCCGTTTTTAAAAATTGCGTATTCAGACAGTATTCTTAATTTGTTTATGTGCAAAGTGTAATAACCTGTGCTAAAATGTCTTCGAAAAATAAAAACGCAAGAAGACAATCATAAGAGAGAAAAATAAATAAAAATAATAGGGCTGTTATTGATTAATTTAAATTTAATCGTTAACTTTAGAAAATTATCGATTAAAGCCAAAAATAGAAATTTAGACGTCATTAAACTGAACATTTCTAAGGAAGTAACAAAAACAGGTAATGGACTTTAAAAATTTGTTATTGAGTTATTTCCCTGTCTCACAGACATTGAAACTTAAGAATATTTTGAACTAAATTTTATGACAATGTGTTGATATTTGATCGGATGTTTGTGCTGAAGGTGGTACGTCAGCGATGTATTTGATCCTTTAAAAGAGCATTGTTTATGGCAGTGAAAACAGTAAACTTTTCACCATCTTCGACTTTGCCATCAGCAGTTTGATTAAAAACAAATTTTTTGCTAAACTGTCCAGTTATATGTGTAAATTTAACTACGCTGATGCTGTCAGCTATTTTTTGTTGACGTCTGCTGGTCCACATAAATTAATAAAAATAAATTATAATATTACGCGGGAGAAGTTTGTGCGTAAAAATATATAAAGTATTATTAATTATTAATAATTAATTATTTATTAGTAAAATTTTAAAAAAAGATATATAAATATTTTCTTTAATTTTAATCGAATTTTTATGAATTAAAATAATTGTAATCGATAAAAAAATTTAACGATTAATCGAGAAATTAATCGTTAATTTCCGCAGCCCTAAAAAATAACTGTTGAAATGAAACGAAAAACCATTGAAAAGCGAGAACAAGGTGGCTAATCTAGCGCGCAACTACAATCGGCCAATATCACAGATTTGCTATATTCTCAAGAACAATTAAGGAGATGGATGCTTCAAATGGAGTGTCAAGAATGTCTACGATCCGGTTTCTACACATTTTCATCAAAGTTTGAACTGTCGGCAAAATCAAATGTCTTTGGACAGTTTTTTAGTTAAAAAATGAATAATTTTTTGTCATAAATTCATATTTTTGTTTAAGTTGTTTGTTTCAAATCTAAATTGTATTCTAGTTGTTTCAATCTTTAACAATTCATAAGTAATTTTATTTGAATAAATGTTAATACAATTTTTTGAAAAATGAGTAATTTTTTTAGCATGGAACGAATTGTCGTATTGATTTGTTTAACGAGTGTTTCGCTTAACGAGTAAAACTCTGGAACGAATTAAAAAAACTCGTTATGAGAGGTTTGACTATATTTGTAAAATAATTATCTCGCAATTTCTTCAGTTAAAAGTCAACACTTTACAACAGAAACACGTTGTATAGATGAATGTGACTGATACTGACATTGATGAGAAATAGACTTCATGAATGAAAAGAAATAAAAAGAATAAATAATTTGTGCAGCACAGGAGAAAGACAAACATGATTGCTGTATTTGTGATCGCAAGTCATGAATGACACTCAGCTAGTTGAAGTTTAATGACGTATGTTAGTATGTTTAATAACGACGTTAGTACGTTTATTAACGACGTTAGTACGTTTAATAATGACATTAGCACACAGATTTCGCAATCATTACTCATGCTCTTCTATCCTACTTCTCATCAGGAACCTATTTCCGATTGACAGGTCTTATCATATTCTAAGAAACTTAGCCACATTATTGCCGACAATATTTCTACAAATAACTTTATCAATGACATATGTTACTCGCCTATACCGCCATCCGTCCGATCAGCTAAATCTGCCACTACCTCACAGTAAGTGCAATTAAAACTCAAGTCTATGCCTTTGTTCTCTCCCATCTTGATTATTGTAACCCTTTTGTTCCAGGTTAAAAAAACACCACAAATTTCAAAGTTCAGCTGCAAGGCTAGTTCTTAAGGCTAAAAGTATGTCCTTAATAACTCCTGTAATTCATTCATTTCATTGGCTCACTATACAAGCAAGAGTTGATTAAAAAATGTTCTTGCTCTCTTGCTGCTTATTTTCAGGCTCATGACTTTCCACATCTGACCGAACTTCCCTCGGTTTACTGACCATTTCTTCAGCTACGTTCTTCTGCATACACGCACGTGTTTACAGCAAAATATTTGTAACAACATTTAAAAGATCTCTAATAAAAGGAGTAACTCTTACAAAAAATGTAAAGTTATTGTGGTGGGCGTTAGAGAGTCAAGGAAACACGCGTTGAGGTTGGTGAAATAATACAGTAGCTGACCGCTCGCTAATCTCACAAGATGATACAGTAGCTGACCGCTCGCTAATCTCACACGATGATACAGTACCTGACCGCTCGCTAATCTCACAAGATGATACAGTAGCTGACCGCTCGCTAATCTCATAAGATGATACAGTACCTGACCGCTCGCTAATCTCACAAGATGATACAGTAGCTGACCGCTCGCTAATCTCACAAGATGATACAGTAGCTGACCGCTCGCTAATCTCACAAGATGATACAGTAGCTGACCGCTCGCTAATCTCACAAGATGATACAGTACCTGACCGCTCGCTAATCTCACAAGATGATACAGTAGCTGACCGCTCGCTAATCTCACAAGATGATACAGTAGATGACCGCTCGCTAATCTCACAAGATGATACAGTAGCTGACCGCTCGCTAATCTCACAAGATGATACAGTAGCTGACCGCTCGCTAATCTCACAAGATGATACAGTACCTGACCGCTCGCTAATCTCACAAGATGATACAGTAGCTGACCGCTCGCTAATCTCACAAGATGATTTTAACAATTATATTCTACAGTAGTCCCAAGGTTCTTACGATGCGTGATAATTTTTGATGATGTCTTTTTGGTAAATATTGTTTGGATTGTGACGAGGTTTTATGTATTGACATTGACAATGTTTTCAGTTCTTTTTACCAGAAAATAGAGACCCTTATTCATTTCATTGGCTGTCGACTTAACAGTAAAACATTGTAAACTACTTTAAATATAGTGTCTTGTTAAAGAAAGATAACTTAATACAACCCTCAGATAGACATAAGGATAAAAAGACCTTTCTTATTCCGTATGCAAGAACAAACACATACAAGTTTTCCTTCTTCCCGTCCGGAATTCGGGCGTGGAATGGGTTGCCTGAAGAATCCAGGAAAACCAACACTTTATCAACATTTAAATCTCTAATAAAAATGCAGGACTAAACACAAACCATAGATAAGCGTAGGACGCAATAATCTTCTGTATAGAAGGAGCGTCTATAAATATAAACAGATAAGATAAGATAAGATAATTATCTATCGTTATCTCGAAACAACGCCATTCTTACCTGCTACAACAAATTAGAACAATTTTAAAGATTGAATCCCATAAAATCTGTAACAGAAATCTGAACTGTAAAATAATTTACGATTTCTGTTTTTCTTTAAAAAGTGAGGCATAGTGAAATTTAAAGTTCAATTTTTGAAAAGAAATTCGACATGACTCTTAAAGGTAAATAAAAGGGAAATAACGTCATAACCGGATGTTTATAGTAAAAAAAATAGACACAATAAAAACTTTAATTCGTAATCGAACTTTTGATAACAAAAATCTTCAATTAAACTCAATTAAATTACGTTTTAAATGAATACATTTTTAAACATATATTTATTTAATCTCAAATATATGTATGTATGTAAATATGAAATGAATTAATATTTAAATTTTGTATCGTCATCAATTTTATTATTTCTTAAATCTTAACAACAAAATCGCATACAATTTAATTCAAGTTTATAAGTACCTTAATTTTTGGTACCTAAAAATGTTGAACATCATTAATGCCTTAGTAGTATCCAAAAAAATGTTGAACATCATTAATGACGTAGTAGTATCCACGAAATCCATTTCGAATTAAACCGGGAGAAGTCTGAAATATTTCCGAGTTTAAGACAATGTTGAAATGATCTCCGGCTACTGTCTGCGGGGTTGTACGTTAGGGAATGAAGGGTTCAGGATATTGTAACAACCGGCTTAAATGTCAACGTGATCTTTCTCTTCAATGGATGACCAGTTGCAGGAACCGTTGCTGACGTCATAGAAGTCATGTGATCTCTTGCTGGCAGGATGTCGCCGTACCAGCAAGCTTACTTTTGTTAACGCCGAGTTTTCATTCATCAGTGTTATCGAATATTCACGCATCAGTTTTCTAGAGTTTACATTCAGAGAAACTGAAGGTGACATGTGTCAGTGAAAAAACTTGTTGATTCATTCATTGTTAGACACTCGAACGTGAGTTTTCTGACGGTAGCGGTCACTTTGTCCATTCCGACCACTTGCACCGACGACTACGTAATCAAGATTATCTTTTGTTACGATGCTGAGATTTAAGTTCGTATGATGGATTCTTTCTGAAAACAACGATTTATGCACTGAACAAGAACACGATAAAACCAACCAGTTTTCTTTTTATCAAGGTATATGAACAATTGTTCAAGTCTTTCAGTAAATAAAGATTCATTATAGTAAATGATGAAAGATGTCATTGCTCCTTTCATGTCAAGAGTTCACATATTGTACTTTAACACTTGAAGCGGATGAGAAGGATAATGTTAGTAATAGAACTATCCCCCAAAAGATGGAGTCGTCCAATTACCCTGGTGTAATGGTGCTTCCAAAAAATTTTCGAATGAAATTTAACAATTTGACGTTATTGTAGAATGTTGAGGTCAAATTTGAAACTTTCGACGTAGTTGTCTTCTGAAACTGCTCAAATGTTGAGGGTAATGTTAGGTTTTTAGAGCTTCCAGGTAATGTCACATTGTAAAGTGTCAAGGGTAATGTTACCACGTAGCTGTCATGATTAGCCTGTAATAACACATCTAAACTAGTAGAGCGTTGAAGCAAAACTGAACTGAGGATAACAATAGAACACAATAAATTGTTATGTTCGGGATATGAGACATATACAATAGAACACAATAAATTGTTATGTTCGGGATATGAGACATAAACAATAGAACACAATAAATTGTTATGTTTGAGATATGAGACATATACAATAGAACACAATAAATTGTTATGTTCGAGATATGAGACATAAACAATAGAACACAATAAATTGTTATGTTCGAGATATGAGACAAAAACAATAGAACACAATACATTGTTATGTTCAGGATATGAGACATAAACAATAGAACACAATAAATTGTTATGTTTGAGATATGAGACATATACAATAGAACACAATAAATTGTTATGTTCGAGATATGAGACATAAACAATAGAACACAATACATTGTTATGTTCGAGATATGAGACATAAACAATAGAACACAATAAATTGTTATGTTCGGGATATGAGATATATACAATAGAACACAATAAATTGTTATGTTCGGGATATGAGGCATATACAATAGAACTCAATAAATTGTTAGTTCAGGTATTGAAACATAAACAGATTAACAGCGTCTGGAATTATGGAGTGAAAATTTGGGATTCTGATGGTTCTCAAATATTGAATAGAAGACTGTATTGGCTTCATCATTTGTGAATGAAACAACAGTTATTAAAACAGAAAAGCAGATAGATAGTTCTTTAGATAGACAGATATGAGAAGGTCTTTTCAGGATACATTAGTGATTTTTTAAAAATTTCAAACAATATTAAAATAATTTATTCACGCCACATTACATGTTAGAATGAAAATAAATAAGTAAAATGTAAAAAAATCTTTTTTAAAAAGGACACGCTTTTATTTACAAACATTTACAGACTGAAACGCGCTGATCTCCCCTGCCCTTGATGTAAACACGGAAATTTGGTAAACGAGGGCTGGAGTGAAACCAGTGAGCCGTGGAGGTCAACTCTAGCAGACGACTATACATTATAAATAGTGATAAATAGAGATAAACTAAAAATTGATTAATTTCATTACGGTACTTTCGATCGATCTGAAAGTTTGATACTATGCATTGTCATCCAAGATCTATCTGCGGTAAAATTTTGAGATCTCTAGGACCATCAGAAGTGGTTTCATTTTACGTTTCAAGATTTGAAGGAAGGATGGATGGATGGATGGATACAACATACAAACAGTGTGACTTAAATAAAAACGTGTAAAAATAGAGCGAAACAGTATACACAAACAATGGTTCTTCAGGGGAAACAATCAACTCAAAATAGTTTCTCGATTCATCGTACAGGTATCATAAAATGTTTTTGTTGTTATTTTTTCCTCCAAAACATTGACAATTATTCCTACAACGAACGATCAGTTACAAAATATTTTCCTAAAACGTGTTTGCTTATTTCTAGGGAATGCATATTAGATGGTGAAAGGTCGCAGTCAAAGTGATTAAGGTTCATGTTCATCTTATTTCTCGGACAAGGGCATTGAAAAAAACAAAACAAAGTACTATCAAGTTTTTTTTAACTCAACTGTTTTAATTATTAGGGTTTTATACATGACATAAAGCTCGTCATTTTGTGGGAATATTTTCTTACTGACGGAATCGCCAAAAATTGATGGCCATCAAATACAAGTTGTTTATGACCGTTGAAATCAGTTGTTTGTTTGACGGTGTGTTTCATTAACTAGGAACTTGCTGTCCTATTCGTAATGTTATGTTTATTGGGGGTGATATGTAATTAGGTCACAAAATCCATATAGTGATCTTCTCTGCCAGAAAACTGTCGTGAGAGACGATGCCAGGTGGGATCAGACTATGCTATTTATAAACAAATTGGAAGTGTGTTCCAAGGCATTATTGGAATGGCTCTCATTATTTTGTCATTTCTGGGGATATCAGAAAAAATGTTCATGTACTGTCTTAGACTTTGAATATGAGGTAAGAGTATGTCCTACATGAACCCGTCAAGTGTTTCTTTTGTTATGTTCCTTAGCCAGGGCGATGGTCTTTGGAATGGAAAACTCATAACTATAAAACCTGCTTTTCTCTTATGATTTATTTATTTTAAAACTGTTTGTAATAAGTACATTAACTTAGCATACAATATTTTACGACCAACTATTTGGGACAGCGAAATAATTTCCTAGAAACGTCCAAGAATATAATTTTAATTGCTTTACAAGTTTGAGATTTATTTTATCTCATCTGTTAAGGACGCCTTTTCTATACAGAAGATTATTGCTTCTAAAGATGAGAAAAAGTCCTCTGTTTAAAGGATAGGACATGAATCTGAGTTAAAACTTTGGACACACCTTGCTTAATAGTGACCTATGACCTGTAACCTGTGACACGCTAGTCGACTTACAAGATAACACCACGCCCAGTGCTTCACGTTGACCTATGACCTGTAACCTGTGACACGCTAGTCGACTTACAAGATAACACCACGACCAGTGCTTCACGTTGACCTATGACCTGTGGCACGTTGGTCAACTTACAAGCTAAAAAACACGCCAATTTATTTACGGCGATCGTTCAGGTAGCTAGCTACACGTCATACAACTCATCCCCCGAGCTCACCCTTGATTTCCCAGAGCCGCTGGCGTGTGACCTACGACCTGTGACCTGCGACACGTCATAAAACTCATCCCCCGAGCTCACCCTTGATTTCTCAGCGCCAGTGTTCTCCTGGAGAAAGTTGGTCGTCTCGTTGTTTTTTGCGAACCGACCTGGAACGAGTTCATCAACATTCGAGGCACGTTTCCCTGTCGTCTGATAAACTTCGGAATTCTGAGAGGGAGGAAAAGTGAAATAACTCCAGCAGTCTCACTAGTGACATTTACTTTTTTTATCACATAAAGTGAACCATTTATGCACTGTCAATAGTGTCATGCCATTGGTAAGTAACCAGGTCAGAAATTCCACAAGTCTGACCAATGACCCTCATATTCTAATGGCACAGATTGCAATATTCTATGTTCTGATTGGCATAGTAACAGCAGCTCCTTATTTTGAAAGAAATTTAGATCTGTATATTTGTTTCACATATTTAAATTTACATCTGTATATTTGTTTCACATATTTAAATTTACATCTGTATATTTGTTTCACATATTAAAATTTACATCTGTATATTTGTTTCACATATTTAAATTTACATCTGTATATTTGTTTCACATATTTAAATTTACATCTGTATATTTGTTTCACATATTTAAATTTACATCTGTATATTTATTTCACATATTTAAATTTACATCTTTATATTTGTTTCACATATTAAAATTTACATCTGTATATTTGTTTCACGTATTTAAATTTACATCTGTATATTTGTTTCACATATTTAAATTTACATCTGTATATTTGTTTCACATATTTAAATTTACATCTGTATATTTCTTTCACATATTTAAATTTACATCTGTATATTTCTTTCACATATTTAAATTTACATCTGTATATTTGTTTCACATATTTAAATTTACATCTGTATATTTGTTTCACATATTTAAATTTACATCGGTATATTTGTTTCACATATTTAAATTTACATCTGTATATTTGTTTCACATATTTAAATTTACATCTGTATATTTGTTTCACATATTTAAATTTACATCTGTATATTTGTTTCACATATTTAAATTTACATCTGTATATTTGTTTCACATATTTAAATTTACATCTGTATATTTGTTTCACATATTTAAATTTACATCTGTATATTTGTTTCACATATTTAAATTTACATCTGTATATTTGTTTCACATATTTAAATTTACATCTGTATATTTGTTTCACATATTTAAATTTACATCTGTATATTTGTTTCACATATTTAAATTTACATCTGTATATTTGTTTCACATATTTAAATTTACATCTGTATATTTGTTTCACATATTTAAATTTTACATCTGTATATTTGTTTCACATATTTAAATTTACATCTGTATATTTGTTTCACATATTTAAATTTACATCTGTATATTTGTTTCACATATTTAAATTTACATCTGTATATTTGTTTCACATATTTAAATTTACATCTGTATATTTGTTTCGCATATTTAAATTTACATCTGTATATTTGTTTCACATATTTAAATTTACATCTGTATATTTGTTTCACATATTAAAATTTACATCTGTATATTTGTTTCACATATTTAAATTTACATCTGTATATTTGTTTCACATATTTAAATTTACATCTGTATATTTGTTTCAGATATTTAAATTTACATATGCATATTTGTTTCACATATTTAAATTTACATCTGTATATTTGTTTCACATATTAAAATTTACATCTGTATATTTGTTTCACATATTAAAATTTACATCTGTATATTTGTTTCACATATTAAAATTTACATCTGTATATTTGTTTCACATATTAAAATTTACATCTGTATATTTGTTTCACATATTTAAATTTACATCTGTATATTTGTTTCACATATTTAAATTTACAACTGTATATTTGTTTTACATATTTAAATTTACATCTGTATATTTGTATCACATATTTAAATTTACATCTGTATATTTGTTTCACATATTTAAATTTACATCTGTATATTTGTTTCACATATTTAAATTTACATCTGTATATTTGTTTCACATATTTAAATTTAGATCTGTATATTTGTTTCACATATTTAAATTTAGATCTGTATATTTGTTTCACATATTTAAATTTAGATCTGTATATTTGTTTCACATATTTAAACATTAAAATTAATACCATTTCATGGCTTCACTTTCAGCATAATTTTTTTTTAAAGTTTTGTTTTTTTATAAACTGTGTTTTCCAATATCTTATTTTATCAATAGATTTTATTATATGCCCACAGAATGAATAAGACAAATATTTTTTTCTAAACGTATTAAAGAAGGAAGGGGGCGTATTTAAATTTTTAAAAAAGGTAATGAGAATTTGAGAGAGAGAGAGAGAGAGAGAGAGAGAGAGAGAGAGAACTCAGCCAAACCAAGACACGTGACATGAGTACCACACTAAACCACATTAGTGACCTACTCCCAGCATGTTCCTTAAGTGTCGTGTGGTGAATGTGTTAGGGTTAAACTTAGCCAAACCAAGACACATGATTGTCTTAGTGTTAGCATTAAACTTAGCCAAACCAAGACACATGATTGTCTTAGCGTTAGCATTAAACTTAGCCAAACCAAGACACATAATTGTCTTAGCGTTAGCATTAAACTTAGCCAAACCAAGACACATGATTGTCTTAGCGTTAGCATTAAACTTAGCCAAACCAAGACACATGATTGTCTTAGGGTTAGCTTTAAACTTAGCCAAACCAAGACACATCATTGTCTTAGGGTTAGAGTTAAACTTAGCCAAACCAAGACACATGATAGTGTTAGGTTTATGGTTAAACTTATCCAACCCAAGAAACATGACAAGGATACCACACATTAGTGGCCTACTTGAAAACTTTCGGACTGTTCCTTGGGTGCAGTTTGGTGACCCTGGTCAGGTTGGTCCATGGACGCTGATGCTGATTCAGCTGAGGATTGACAACAAAGAAATGATGGTAGCACCTGTAGCACATATAGCAACCATTGTAGCACTGTAGCATTAATACCCACATAGTAGCATCAGTAACCATATAGCATATACAGTAGCACCTGTAGCACATTAGCAACCATTAAGGTACTCTAGAAATAATATCCATATAGTAACATCTGTAGCCATATAACTCATACAGTAGCAGCTGTAGCACATATAGCAGCAATTGAGGTACTCTATTAATAATATTCATATGGTAACATCAGTAGCCATATAACTCATACAGTAGCCCCTGTAGCCTTAAAAATCAAATAGTATTCACAGCAGATATACAAGGCACGCATAGAACACAAATGACGTATAACTGACGTAGTACGCATAGAACACAACTAGTATTCTCAGCAGATATACAAGGAACGCATAGAACACAAAAGATCTATAACTGATGTAGTACGCGCAGAACACATACAACTCATAAAGTACACATTAAAGACATCCATCAAAATTGTTGAGTAGTAACCGAGCAGAGAAAAAGACTATGTAAGGCAGAAATAACTAATAGCACCATAGCAGTTAGTCTAAATGCCTCTATCGTATCACTCACATGTGTATTTTGAACTGTCTACAAAATTTAGTCTGAATGTCTCCATCATGTCACTCACTTGTGTATTTTGTGGTCTTCAACAGTATAAATGCCTCAATAGTGTCACTCACATGTGTATATTGTGTTGTATACAACATTAAGTCTAAATGTCTCTATCGTGTCACTCACTTGTGTATTTTGAGCTGGTGTCAAACAAGCCGGATATATCGCCATGTGGTCTGGGCCTAACGAGGTGCCACTCCCTCATTAAGTCACACCAGGCTTTTCTGAACCGTCTCCCGAAAACGGCGTAGGCGAGGAAGTTGGTGCCGTTGTTAGAGTAGAGCATCATTAATATAACACCATACCCTAGATACAAACAGGACAGAGCATCATACAACATACACTAGATATACATAGGACAGAGTATCATACAACATACCCTAGATACAAACAGTATAGATCATCAAACACCATACCCTAGATCAGGGGTTCCCAACTTTTACTCCAGAGCATATTCTAAAATATCTGTAGGGTGGCGGGCACCACCTATTTTTAATCGACAAACTCCTTCCATAACTTCTTATTTTCATTTAATTAATTTTTTTATATTCATAATGTTTTAATAAATAAATTAAATAATAAACAAAAATGTTTCAAAATAATTAAATTATTATTCAAATTGTATACACACAGAGAAATGTATTTACAAAACGTAAACAAAGTAAAAAAACCACAAATACAAAAATAAAACATTTTATAAGAAAAATATAATATCAATAATTAAATGTAATCTTTGGCATTGCCTCATAATTAGGAGAGTATTAGGATAATCCTGCTAGCAAACAATCATAAAGATGATAATAGGTGAGACGAGATCTATATCTTGATTTTATTAAGCTCATTTTTGAAAAAAATTATTCTCATAAATATGTCGAACCGAAAATGATTCAATTTTATATGCCATTTTTTAAAAAAGGGGAACTTTTCTCTGTCCACTGTATTGCAAATGTCCTCTAATATGAAGGATTTTAGTAAAATATCATTCATAAGGTCCAACATTTCTAACTCTAGTTCTTCTGTCTTACCTTGAACAAAATCTGCAATACATGCGGCCATTTTCATTACATTTTTTTGGCAAGTAAAAGGATTGATACAGAGGAAACAATTGGCTCGATATGTTTAAACTGCAAAAATCTCTCTACAAAATGTTTTTTTTAACACTTGAAGATGCTTAATAAATAATGACACGTTTAGTTCATTGTTACCTAGCATTTTCTTCATTTGTGGAAAATGCACGAGAGAATTGATCTTCAGATGTGATATCAACAACTCCAATTTAGATTTAAATAACGTCACAGAGCTTATCATTTTAGTTATGTTTTTGTCTTTCCCCATGCAACACCAAATTTAAAGAATTCAATTTTTCCATGATGTCTGTGAGAAATCCCAAATCAATCAGCCAGCGAGAGTCAGCTAGTTCATCATAATTTTCCTTTTTATTGTTTATAAATATTTTAATTTCTTCAATTAAACTGACAAACCTTGTAAGAGCCTTTAATGAGCCAACGTAATTCAGTATGCATAATAAAATCATATTCTTTATCTTCAGTTTCTTCTAACGGCATTGAAAAGTAGGTATTGCAAAAGAGCTGTTCGAATAGAATTACTTATTTTTGTAACTATTTTTATAACGTGTTTAAATGGCAAAATTTTACAACACAAAGCTTCCTGGTGGATAATACAGTGGCAGTACAAAAAGTTTGAAAATGATTCATCCTTCTTGCAGAGGGAAATAAATCCTTTGTTTTTACCTACCATTTCTGGTGCCCCATCGTTGGTTTTCACCGACAGTTTGTGCAAAGGCATATTTATTGATTTGGCGTATGTTCTGAATGTATTATAAATATACTCATCCCTTGTCTGTCCTTTCATAGGTAATAGTTGTAACATATCCTCTTTTACTGTGAAGTACTAAATACCATTCTCACCATAACTGCTAACTGAGCAGTGTCTGATATATCTGTTGACTAGTCGAATTGTAGCGACAACCAGTCTCATATTTCCAAGTCAGTCTTTAACTGAGTTTGTGTGTCTGTTGAAATTGCATGTATTCTTCTTGTGACTGTGTTATTTGACAACTGTAAGTCTTTTATTGCTGAGAAACTCCATCAAACAAACAATCGGCACCAGTTAAAAATAGTTCCTGAAACAACTCACCATCAATGAAAGGTTTATTCTTTTTTTGCGAGCATGTGATAAATTTTGAAAGAAGCAATGGTGGCCTTTTTAGAATTTCCACATGTCCAGTGAAAACAGTCTGTTGTGCAGTTAGACTTGATTTTAGTTGACGTTTTTTTTTCTTTCTTACTTCAGTTTTAAGTGGATAATTCACATAAAAATTGGCATGAATTGTCTGAAAGTGTCTTTCAACATTATGTTTTTCGGCACTGCAATGCTACTACCACACAAAAAACAAACGCATTTATTTTTCAAATTAACTAAACAATATGATTCCTCCCAGTCAGTGTTAAAATTATAGGTTTGTTGTCTTTTACTCGGTCCCTTCATTTTAGGGCTAAAAAAATTCGTGTTTCGTTACACGAAGATGTCTCTTAGCTAACTGTCGCGACTCGAACGGTGCAGCAATCGCAATCACAATGACAACAACGTGGTTCCAGGATGGGAATGCTATTTGCACATCACTCCATGTACACGGCGAAAACCCGAAGTGAGCCGATGATCGCCATGTGTTTAGGCGCCTTCGGCATTCATCGACTCAGTCCGTGGCATTCGTTCACTTAGGGTTTTCTGCGTGTACAAGGAGTGATGTGCGAATAGCACTCCCAGTTCCAGGCTAGCGTGAAGAGTGCAGTGTGGCTCCCCGCTAGACAAATTGCGACAAGTATAGTCAGCAAAGGAACCACTCATACATACAATATCGCCAACATACGAACGTATTTTATAAACCTAGGCAATCAAAAAAATTAAAATTCTAACAAATAAATGAAAATAATTCATATTTTTAATTAATGTTTGTGAAAAATTATGTCTCTGTCGAATAGTGGCGGGCACATACGAATCGTTCCGCGGGCGCCATGGTGCCCGCGGGCACGGGGTTGGGAACCTCTGCCCTAGATACAAACAGGACAGAGCATCATTCAACATACCCTAGATACACATAGGACAGATTATCATACAACATACCCTAGATACACATAAGACAGATCCTCATACACCATAGCTTAGATACAAATAGAAAAGATATAATTCATCACACACTTGGTAAAATAAAAACACATACCATTATAAATTATCATAACATATACAAAAATAATTAAGTATCGTTATTATGACCTCATTAGGTAATGCGGACTAAACATTGTACTGACGGGCAGTAGCGTCACTAAGGGTGCTGAGGGGGCGGGTCACCCCGGGTTACACTATCAAAATCTAAAATTTTAATTGTGTACGATTTTATGTAAAAAATAAAGTGAGACATTTTTTGTCACCTTGAAAAAATTACGAAATACAATGAAATATGTTAAACTTCAAAACTTAATAATACAAAAATAAGTCGTTTGTGTGTGTGGGGGGTGGGGGGTGGGGGTGGGGGGGGACACCATGAGCTACCACCCCGGGTGACACCAACACTAGTGACGCCTCTACTGACGGGAAATTGTGGAGGAAAAAGTTATTTTTAATTAAAGGACAAGTTACATTTTTTAAAGGGCACTTTTCTTTTCAATTAAAATTGATATTTATTGAGAGAAGATTGAAAGAAACTATTGTATCTACTTCTGAATGGTACATTCGTTATAAAATAACTTTTGAGTATATTAAACTATAAATTGGACTTGCTATTTTTAAGAGATTGATGGTAAAATAAAATCACAAACCATTGTAGCTAAACTTAAAATTAGATTTATCTATGTTATAACTAAACTAGAACTAAGAATTATCTAGTGTTATAGCTAAGCTAGAACTTAGACTCACAAAGTGGTATAACTAAACATGTAATCAGTCCAACAAAATCTTGTTATAGCTATACATGAAATAAGACTTTCAAAATCTTGTTATAGCTAAACATGTAATAAGACTTACAAAGTGTTACAGCTAAACATGAAATAAGACTTACAAAGTCTTGCTTTAGCTTGGCCTAAGGGGGTTTTCAAGTTAAATATTCGATGAAGGTTCGGCAAAATGGCTGCGAACGGAAAGTATGTGATGATGTAGTGGAGACAGGAGAGACTCACTAGTAGGACCAGCTGCTTCCTCACTGAAGATTAATCAAACGTTTCTTTAATGATTTATTGGTTAAAATAATAACTAACGCACTATTTGTGACTATTTTGGTTAAAATCATAACTAAGGCACTATTTGTGACTTGGCAAAAACAATGAGTTAAAAATATATATATTTGAAATTGGCAAATATGTTTTCTTTAAAAAAAGAAAATTAATGTTACATCTAATCGATATTCGATCCATCTCTTTTATTGAGGCCCCTATCCTTTTAACTCATGCAGGATACGGGATCTGTATATGTCGTCAACTTTTTCAAAACGCTCGTAAACACGTTTTCTGAATTTCTAGAGAGCTGACATTTTTACAGTGGGTTTGGCTTGTGGGGAGGATAAAGCTATTTAATTTTCAGATCGATTGAATGAACCGTAATTAAATTAATGAATTTTAGTTTATCTCTATATGTAGCGGCCAGCTTTTGTTGACATTTTACGCGACTTGTTGAGTTAAGTTCAGCCATCCGTGACTAAAACCTTTCCCTGCCCCCTCCGATTTACAACAAAGGGTATTTAAGGCAATCTCAGTTTGTAAATGTTTGTCGCGTTTAAACATGTTAAATACTTTTAAGTTATGTCTCATATATAAGGGATTTATAATCAAAAACTTTGTTTTTACGGGGTTGTTTAAAGAGTTTAAATTTTTATGAATGAAATTAAGTTTGACAAATCTTTTGTTAACGCGTAAAAGTAGAAAATAAAACGAACAAAACAATTTTTAAAAAAAGATGAGGCCCAGCTGCAGTGAGCAATGTAGAATCTCGCATTAAAAAGAAGAAAATAATTTTTTAGTCACAAACTAAGTAGTCACACTCGCTATTGTTCTCTTGGAACAATTCTACACTCTAAGAGCAGTTGCAGATCTTATGAACAGTTTTAGGACTTTCAATTTACTCTAGAATCAGATGTAAATTCTTGTAGAGGTTCAAATTTATAGAAGAAAGTTTAATTTCTAGGAGTAGTTCTGAACTGTAGGATCAGTGTTAAGATTTAGAAAATGTTTAAGCTCTGGAAGATATTGTTAGATCTAGAGCCAGCACTAAGCACTAGCAGCCCAGAGCCAGCACTAAGCACTAGCAGCCCAGAGCCAGCACTAAGCACTAGCAGCCCAGAGCCAGCACTAAGCACTAGCAGTCCAGAGCCAGCACTAAGCACTAGCAGCCCAGAGCCAGCACTAAGCACTAGCAGCACAGAGCCAGCACTAAGCACTAGCAGTCCAGAGCAAGCACTAAGCACTAGCAGCCATCTCTATTCCAGCACTTACACCGTTGGGTGCTTTTGTTTTCAACGAGTTTTGAATGTTTTCCGAAGTGCATGAAGATGAGAATGGCGTTGAGTATCAACAGGAGACCAGTCGGGACAAACCCTTGTACAGTCAGTTGGAGGATGGCAAAGATTGTGTCTGTTGATATGTGACACTTGTCAGTCGCCCTGAGGTATACACACAGATTGATAGACACATTAGTTAAAGTGCACACACACACAGATTGGCAGACACATTAGTTAAAGTGCACACACACACAGATTGGTAGACACATTAGTTAAAGTACACACACACACACAGATTGGTAGACACATTAGTTAAAGTACACACACACAGATTGCTATACACATTAGTTAAAGTGCACACACACAGATTGGCAGACACATTAGTTAAAGTGCACACACACACAGATTGGCAGACACATTAGTTAAAGTGCACACACACACAGATTGGTAGACACATTAGTTAAAGTACACACACACACACAGATTGGTAGACACATTAGTTAAAGTACACACACACAGATTGCTATACACATTAGTTAAAGTGCACACACACAGATTGGTAGACACATTAGTTAAAGTACACACGAAGATTGGTTGACACATTAGTTAATGTACACACACAGATTGGTAGACACTAGACACATTAGTTAAAGTACACACGAAGTTTAGTAGACACATTAGTTAAGTACATACAACTATGTGTACATAAATTAGATGAAGTACACACAACAAATAGTAAAAACATGAGTAGAACTACAATTCTGGTAATGAGTCTAGGTAAGGGCACGCAACTCATTTTAATTATTGTAATAAGTCTAGGTAAGGGAACATAACTCACTTTAATTATTGTAATGAGTCTACGTAAGGGCACACAGCTCACTTTAATTATTGTAATGAGTCTACGTAAGGGCACACAACTCACGACAACTATTGTAATGAACCTAGGTAGGGGCACACAACTCACTTTAATTATTGTAATGAGTCTACGTAAGGGCACACAACTCACGACAACTATTGTAATGAACCTAGGTAGGGGCACACAACTCACTTTAATTAGTGTAATGAGTCTACGTAAGGGCACACAACTCACGACAACTATTGTATTGAGTCTAGTTAGGGGCACACAACTCACTTTAATTATTGTAATGAGTCTACGTAAGGGCACACAACTCACGACAACTATTGTAATGAGTCTAGGTAGGGGCACACAACTCACTTTAATTATTGTAACGAGACTAGGTAAGGGCACACAACTCACCCAGGATGTTCTGAATAGTCAATCATCAGCAGGGCTAGGGGCGTGTCCATGATGAAAACACTTACAGTAACAAAGACCAAAACCTTGACAGGTGAACCATAATACTGGATGTACTTCTTGTTTCTATGAGTCAAACAATCACAGAGTATAGACATGTCAATGATACTAAATCATAGAGCATAGACAGGTCAATGATACTAAACTAAACACATATTCTGTAGGCCTGAGACTAATCTCTTAAGGCCTTGGCTAGTACCTGGGCAATCTGCTCCATCTGCTGAGCATTGCCATACAACATTGTCTTTACATGGGACTCTTCCGCCTCCCTCACCCCCCCGGCTATATCAAGCGCCGGGCAAGACGTCACCAGGTGTACGACTGTCTCAGGGGCTTGGCTGCAATGACGGCAGTTCGAGTCCCTGTTGTGGTCTAGCCTGTGAAAGTAAGAGTTGGTTGGGCAATGTTCTGTTCTCATCTGAGTCACCAAACTCTGGTGTTTGCGACTCAGGTTCCACCACTCGTCTGAACGGCTTGGCCTGGGCATGTTAGCGAATACCCCTCTGGCTGTCGTGTTGTCAGCCCACTCCTGGTACCACTTACTCCGAAAGTGGTCCTTTAGCCAGGTTTTAACCCCAAGATAAGTGACTGGGGCCTCTGGTTGGGGCAGTGCTGCACCTGCTTTGGCCAGGGAGTCTGCCTTTTCATTGCCATTAACATTCACGTGGCTCGAGATCCACTGCACGGTTACCTTACCTCCAAGTCTTTCGAGTCTATAATCATGGAGTATAGACATGTCAATGATACTAAATCATAGAGCATAGACAGGTCAATGATACTAAATCATGGAGTATAGACATGTCAATGATACTAAATTGAACATAACAGCTAAAATTTATTAAAATGATATGAGTTTAAAGAGATGATACATTAAAAATTACCTATTTTAGAACCAAATAAAAAATTTAAAAAAATGAAATTACATGACATCATTTTTTTTCATTGTGTTAGGAGGCCATTGGAATATAATTTTACCTAATAGGTATTTTAAAAACAAATGTTTGAAATATATTGATATATTCATAATTAATTTAAGAAAGAAAACAACTAAATAAATGAAATGATATGACAAGTAGCCGATGATACGAAATAGTTATGACTTTTTAAAAAATATTTTAAAACTTAAATGTTTATTTTTATTTTTGTAGATTATAATACGTTTAATTCGTTGCTATTCTGATGTGCAATCATACACATGTGTTAAATAAGTTGGTAAAATATTTCTTGTTGTTTAAAAAAAAATTGTTTACATTTTCAAACTTACACACAAAGTTGTAAATACTTTTAAAAAAAAATTACTGTTATACTAATTGACGACGACGTTCTAAATAAAATAATTTGGTTTTCAATGTTTGGTACGAAACACCTACCTGTCAAAGATGAAACATAATCTTATGATGGATATCACGACCAAGTACCAGTTAGTGACGACTACTAAAAGTATCGTAAACAGTCGATATACGCTGTAGGAGATGTTAATGTTATACATTCAATGGGAGTTGGTGACGACTACTAAAAGTATCGTAAACAGTCGATACATACTTCAGGACAGTGCTTCTCAAACTTTTTGGTATAACGGACCGGCAGCAATTTTTCCCATTGCTCCACGGATTGGTGCACTATTTTCCCGTACTGACGTGATTTTCCCTGTACTCACGTGATATCAAAAAGAGCTCCTACATTCTACATGGCCCAGAGCCCTACACGACAATGTATAAATTATGCTTGTTTTATGCTACATGTCATCGAACAATTTGGAAAAAGAATAAACTTAGGCCTTGATTTGCTGATGCTCATTTACGATCGTCTTCATTTTGTATAAAAAAATTTTTTTATAATGGCAGCCTATCGTTTTTGTTACAATTGTTTTTAAGTTGATAGAACTTTAATAAATTTATATCCCGACTTAAGTCTAAGTTTAATTAAAGAGAACATAAAATTTGATATAAAAAGTCATGCATATTTATTTTTAAAAAGAATATAGTAACTATAGTAAGTACATGTGAGTGCTAAAAGTTCAACTTAAATTAATGGCTCAGGTGCGCCTGCTTATTTGTTGCAAGTTTGTCAAGTCACGGCTCGATTGAGGACAACGCTACACGCAATGGAGAACACACATCCAAAGTGTTCCTGTACTTTGTCTTAATGAGGCTCATAGTTGAAAAAACCAGTCTCACAAAGGTAAGATGAAGGAAATGGAAGAAGAGCATTGAGAGCAATTTCGGCAAGCTCAGGATATTCTGAACTCACGTGAATCCAAAAGGATGCAAGAGAGGTCATAGTTCCAAAATTCATTTTTAAACCTTCATCCGCAGCTAACTCCAGCAATTTATCTTCCAAAGTTGCTGACAAGTCAACCTTCAAAGCAATAAATGGATTGCGTATCCATCCATGATCTTTCTGTGGGTCATCTTCTGTTGGAAAGTAGAACTCAAAACTGTCAATTAATTTTGTCAAGTGCTCAATGATGTCACATCAAGCTCTTCATCTGCACTTTCGACAATTGTTGCTAAATTGTGAAACATATCAAACCAATCTGCTGACACTCGACTTTTCCATGCAACTAGCTTACGTTTCTGTCCATCAATCTTGTCTGCCATTGTAAATAATGAAGTAATCCTTTCTTGCATGGAGATATTGAGCTCATTAAAAATGGCGAAGATATCAGCCAAGTAAGCCAACTGTGCTGTCCAATTTACATTTTGAAATAGTTGTGACCAATCTGGTTTTTTCTCCTGGAGAAACTGGTCGAACTCTCTTCGCAACTCAAAAACTCTTGACAGTACTTTGCCTCGAGACAACCAACGCACATCAGCATGCAGTAAGAGCTTTTTGTGTTCCGCACCCATTACGTCACATAATGCAGAAAATTATCTTGAATTTAAGGCATATTTCTTTACGTAGTTCACAATTTTTACAACTTCGCTGAGCACGTTCTTTAGTTCTGTTGACATTTGCTTGGTGGCTAAACTTTCACGGTGAATAAAACAGTGGGTTAACTTGCACTCTGGTGCTAATTCCTTAATCTTGTTGACAACTCCGGAACGCCGCCCAGTCATGGCCGCAGTGCCATCCGTACACACACCAGCACAATATTTAAATTCTATCTGACATTTGCCAACAATGTAATCGTGAATGGCTTTGAATATTCCAGAACTAGTTGTTTTAGTTGGCAATGAAGTAGAAAAGAAATACTCTTCCTTCAAATCATCTCTATATTGATATCGCACATATACCATCAGAATTGCCGAATTCGCAATGTCTGTCGATTCATCGAGCTGCAGAGAAAAATACTTAACCAACTTCAACTGCTCTATTAGCTGCACCTCAATATCACAAGCCATGTCATCGATGCGTCGAGCTATGGTGTCATTTGAGAGTGGAACCTGGGCCACTTTCTTTGCCGCAGTTTCACCTAACATTTCCAAACAATCATCTTGAATGCATCCTACTACGAGCGTCTGGCCGATTGTATATGGTTTTTTAGCCTTGACAATTCGCAGCGCTACCTTATATGAAGCTCGCAATGCACAAGTATTTATGTGTGATGAATCAAAGATTAGTTTCTGACGGCTTTTTAAATCAGCATGCTTCCTTTGAAGAACTCTTTGAGCTTTGAACTTAAGTCTTTATGTCTAGTAGTTAAATGCCTCTGGAGTTTTAAGGGATTCATTGCATCATTGGACAGGATATCGCCGCAAATAACACATTGAGATGTTAGGATACCAGCATCATCTGAACATACAAAACCGAATCGAATGTACGAAGGGTCATATTTTCGAGTGAAGCTAGTATGAATCCGTTTTGCTGATAAATCTTCATTTTCTTGTATGTTTCCACTATCTAATTGTGAAGAACAGTGCACATTTGTTTTATGCTCAGCATCAAAACTTTTACTTTTCAAAAACATATCCATCGGTCCTTTCTTTTCCATCTACAAATTGGGTATAATAAATCTTTTTAGTATCAAATGTCAGCTCTATTCTCTATATAAAAAATATTTTGGTATTAAGTTTTGAAAGAAAATATCAAGTTGTACAACATACATGAGCGCAAATTTATCGTTTAAGTTTAAGGAACAGATCTATAATTCCGCGCTATCAATTTTTTCCCCACCTTCTTTTTATCGTAGTAGATTGAAGAGAACTAATAATCAAAATTTGGGGTATTGCTTTCATCCCTTTGATTTTCCATTATGAGTATGTATTGAATCAACTTTAGGCTAATTTTCATTAAAAAGTTTAAATAAATCAATACTTACTGTTTATGACGTGGTCATAAAAAAGGTTGTTTTCGGTTAATCAGGACCGGTTTGACGTAACATTAATAAGTCCGTATTAGCTTATTACCCGGAGTTCATCTTTGTTGTGTTCCAGTTAAGATGCAGGGCGGCATACAAGAACCAACACGTGAGCGACGGTGACAGCAAATCATGTTTTAATATTTCGATATATATATATATAATATATATATATATATATATATATATATATATATATATATATATATATATATATATATATATATATATATATATATATATGCACGTCATCACTGTAAGTCGATTTCCCTTATTGCTAATGAATAGTTGTTTTTTTTATAGTTTGTTTTAAAAACTATTTGTATTTTATAATATGTGTAGTTGCCCAACACAAAGAACGGCTTTGATGTGAGCAACTGTCAAGGTCACGTGTTTTTCTTGTAATATTAAGCCCGAACCCCAGATGTGTACTGGAAAGTAGGGTGTCCCCTTGTGAGTCGCAAAAAAGCAAATCCGGCGAGTTGACAGCTCTAAAATAATATGGCATTTAAAAAAATCCATTATTATCACAATTGTTTACTCTGTAAGCTCACTAGTTTTGTTTCAATATTATTTTTTGCCACGATTTAAGTACGTCACACAAAAGAGGTAAACATAATATCACCAACGGACGAGGTTTGGTTAAATTGTTACATTCTTTTGTGGGTTTAAAAACTAAGGAAAAATACCTGGCTACCAGGGGTCGGTGAACAGGGGTAAATTATCCAATTTGGGGTAAAGGGGAACTCTTGGGGGTAATGCAGACTCATTGGGCATATAAAATTCGCTAGAATCCGCTCTTTTCGGGGCAATAATAATATTAACATACATTTTTTATATTTTGAGGTATCATGCTAACATGTTCGCCGAACCCTGGTTGAATCGATCCGTTTTTTTAGAACAGTTAATAGGACTTAAAATAAAAAAAGAAAAAGAAAAAAAAACAAAAAGAACGGGAACCGTCTTCGGTAATATTTCACTTTAATATAAACACACAAAAATTGACTATTAATCATCATGGTTAACTTCTTTGTCTGGCCTTTAAAAAAAAATAATAATAAAACTCCGACAATTGATTGACGGGCACACCATAAACGGCCGAAAAGGAGCGGCTGTGAGATCACAAGCATTTTTATGTCACCATCAAACGACGCTTGGTCGCAATTTGATACAATCTCGATTTTGGTTCTCAAATTTAAGGAAAACATAGGATTATAATTAGATTTATTTTTCATTTCTTGGAAGATTCCGCAGACCGGCAGCTGATGGTCCGCGGACCGGCACCGGTCCGCGGACCACCACTTTGAGAAGCACTGCTGTAGGATATGTTAATGGTATACATTTAATTACCTCAGAAAAAGGAAAAACAAATGTCATTTGTTGTTGCCTTGATAAACAGATCTGTTTAACCTTCCAAATGTTTGTGAAAAGTGTTTCTAAGTGTGTGTTTCAATAATGTTTAAATATATAAACAGGTCATACAATTATTTGTTTAAAATGTGTTTGTTTAACATGTGTTCAGCATGTGTTTTTAAAATGTGCTTCGATAAGGAATTTGTGCTGACATTTTGTTTGGAGTCTCTAATTAAAAATACTTTAATATTGTTGTTGAAGTGTTTCAAAGTTCCTTACATTTAATATTGTTGTTGAAGTGTTTCAAAGTTCCTTACATTTAATATTGTTGTTGAAGTGTTTCAAAGTTCCTTACATTTAATATTGTTGTTGAAGTGTTTCAAAGTTCCTTACATTTAATATTGTTGTTGAAGTGTTTCAAAGTTCCTTACATTTAATATTGTTGTTGAAGTGTTTCAAAGTTCCTTACATTTAATATTGTTGTTGAAGTGTTTCAAAGTTCCTTACATTTAATATTGTTGTTGAAGTGTTTCAAAGTTCCTTACATTTAATATTGTTGTTGAAGTGTTTCAAAGTTTCCTTCCATTTAATATTGTTGTTGAAGTGTTTCAAAGTTTCCTTACATTTAATATTGTTGTTGAAGTGTTTCAAAGTTCCTTACATTTAATATTGTTGTTGAAGTGTTTCAAAGTTCCTTACATTTAATATTGTTGTTGAAGTGTTTCAAAGTTCCTTACATTTAATATTGTTGTTGAAGTGTTTCAAAGTTCCTTACATTTAATATTGTTGTTGAAGTGTTTCAAAGTTTCCTTACATTTAATATTGTTGTTGAAGTGTTTCAAAGTTTCCTTACATTTAATATTGTTGTTGAAGTGTTTCAAAGTTCCTTACATTTAATATTGTTGTTGAAGTGTTTCAAAGTTCCTTACATTTAATATTGTTGTTGAAGTGTTTCAAAGTCTCCTTACATTTAATATTGTTGTTGAAGTGTTTCAAAGTTTCCTTACATTTAATATTGTTGTTGAAGTGTTTCAAAGTTCCTTACATTTAATATTGTTGTTGAAGTGTTTCAAAGTTCCTTACATTTAATATTGTTGTTGAAGTGTTTCAAAGTTCCTTACATTTAATATTGTTGTTGAAGTGTTTCAAAGTTCCTTACATTTAATATTGTTGTTGAAGTGTTTCAAAGTTTCCTTACATTTAATATTGTTGTTGAAGTGTTTCAAAGTTTCCTTACATTTAATATTGTTGTTGTAGTGTTTCAAAGTTCCTTACATTTAATATTGTTGTTGAAGTGTTTCAAAGTTTCCTTACATTTAATATTGTTGTTGAAGTGTTTCAAAGTTTCCTTACATTTAATATTGTTGTTGAAGTGTTTCAAAGTTCCTTACATTTAATATTGTTGTTGAAGTGTTTCAAAGTTCCTTACATTTAATATTGTTGTTGAAGTGTTTCAAAGTTTCCTTACATTTAATATTGTTGTTGAAGTGTTTCAAAGTTCCTTACATTTAATATTGTTGTTGAAGTGTTTCAAAGTTCCTTACATTTAATATTGTTGTTGAAGTGTTTCAAAGTTCCTTACATTTAATATTGTTGTTGAAGTGTTTCAAAGTTCCTTACATTTAATATTGTTGTTGAAGTGTTTCAAAGTTCCTTACATTTAATATTGTTGTTGAAGTGTTTCAAAGTTTCCTTACATTTAATATTGTTGTTGAAGTGTTTCAAAGTTTCCTTACATTTAATATTGTTGTTGAAGTGTTTCAAAGTTCCTTACATTTAATATTGTTGTTGAAGTGTTTCAAAGTTTCCTTACATTTAATATTGTTGTTGAAGTGTTTCAAAGTTTCCTTACATTTAATATTGTTGTTGAAGTGTTTCAAAGTTCCTTACATTTAATATTGTTGTTGAAGTGTTTCAAAGTTCCTTACATTTAATATTGTTGTTGAAGTGTTTCAAAGTTTCCTTACATTTAATATTGTTGTTGAAGTGTTTCAAAGTTCCTTACATTTAATATTGTTGTTGAAGTGTTTCAAAGTTCCTTACATTTAATATTGTTGTTGAAGTGTTTCAAAGTTTCCTTACATTTAATATTGTTGTTGAAGTGTTTCAAAGTTCCTTACATTTAATATTGTTGTTGAAGTGTTTCAAAGTTTCCTTACATTTAATATTGTTGTTGAAGTGTTTCAAAGTTTCCTTACATTTAATATTGTTGTTGAAGTGTTTCAAAGTTTCCTTACATTTAATATTGTTGTTGAAGTGTTTCAAAGTTCCTTACATTTAATATTGTTGTTGAAGTGTTTCAAAGTTCCTTACATTTAATATTGTTGTTGAAGTGTTTCAAAGTTCCTTACATTTAATATTGTTGTTGAAGTGTTTCAAAGTTTCCTTACATTTAATATTGTTGTTGAAGTGTTTCAAAGTTTCCTTACATTTAATATTGTTGTTGAAGTGTTTCAAAGTTCCTTACATTTAATATTGTTGTTGAAGTGTTTCAAAGTTTCCTTACATTTAATATTGTTGTTGAAGTGTTTCAAAGTTTCCTTACATTTAATATTGTTGTTGAAGTGTTTCAAAGTTCCTTACATTTAATATTGTTGTTGAAGTGTTTCAAAGTTCCTTACATTTAATATTGTTGTTGAAGTGTTTCAAAGTTTCCTTACATTTAATATTGTTGTTGAAGTGTTTCAAAGTTCCTTACATTTAATATTGTTGTTGAAGTGTTTCAAAGTTCCTTACATTTAATATTGTTGTTGAAGTGTTTCAAAGTTCCTTACATTTAATATTGTTGTTGAAGTGTTTCAAAGTTCCTTACATTTAATATTGTTGTTGAAGTGTTTCAAAGTTCCTTACATTTAATATTGTTGTTGAAGTGTTTCAAAGTTTCCTTACATTTAATATTGTTGTTGAAGTGTTTCAAAGTTCCTTACATTTAATATTGTTGTTGAAGTGTTTCAAAGTTCCTTACATTTAATATTGTTGTTGAAGTGTTTCAAAGTTTCCTTACATTTAATATTGTTGTTGAAGTGTTTCAAAGTTTCCTTACATTTAATATTGTTGTTGAAGTGTTTCAAAGTTCCTTACATTTAATATTGTTGTTGAAGTGTTTCAAAGTTCCTTACATTTAATATTGTTGTTGAAGTGTTTCAAAGTTTCCTTACATTTAATATTGTTGTTGAAGTGTTTCAAAGTTCCTTACATTTAATATTGTTGTTGAAGTGTTTCAAAGTTCCTTACATTTAATATTGTTGTTGAAGTGTTTCAAAGTTTCCTTACATTTAATATTGTTGTTGAAGTGTTTCAAAGTTTCCTTACATTTAATATTGTTGTTGAAGTGTTTCAAAGTTCCTTACATTTAATATTGTTGTTGAAGTGTTTCAAAGTTCCTTACATTTAATATTGTTGTTGAAGTGTTTCAAAGTTTCCTTACATTTAATATTGTTGTTGAAGTGTTTCAAAGTTTCCTTACATTTAATATTGTTGTTGAAGTGTTTCAAAGTTCCTTACATTTAATATTGTTGTTGAAGTGTTTCAAAGTTCCTTACATTTAATATTGTTGTTGAAGTGTTTCAAAGTTTCCTTACATTTAATATTGTTGTTGAAGTGTTTCAAAGTTTCTTACATTTAATATTGTTGTTGAAGTGTTTCAAAGTTCCTTACATTTAATATTGTTGTTGAAGTGTTTCAAAGTTCCTTATATTTAATATTGTTGTTGAAGTGTTTCAAAGTTTCCTTACATTTAATATTGTTGTTGAAGTGTTTCAAAGTTCCTTACATTTAATATTGTTGTTGAAGTGTTTCAAAGTTTCCTTACATTTAATATTGTTGTTGAAGTGTTTCAAAGTTCCTTACATTTAATATTGTTGTTGAAGTGTTTCAAAGTTTCCTTACATTTAATATTGTTGTTGAAGTGTTTCAAAGTTCCTTACATTTAATATTGTTGTTGAAGTGTTTCAAAGTTCCTTACATTTAATATTGTTGTTGAAGTGTTTCAAAGTTCCTTACATTTAATATTGTTGTTGAAGTGTTTCAAAGTTTCCTTACATTTAATATTGTTGTTGAAGTGTTTCAAAGTTTCCTTACATTTAATATTGTTGTTGAAGTGTTTCAAAGTTCCTTACATTTAATATTGTTGTTGAAGTGTTTCAAAGTTTCCTTACATTTAATATTGTTGTTGAAGTGTTTCAAAGTTTCCTTACATTTAATATTGTTGTTGAAGTGTTTCAAAGTTCCTTACATTTAATATTGTTGTTGAAGTGTTTCAAAGTTCCTTACATTTAATATTGTTGTTGAAGTGTTTCAAAGTTTCCTTACATTTAATATTGTTGTTGAAGTGTTTCAAAGTTTCTTATATTTAATATTGTTGTTGAAGTGTTTCAAAGTTCCTTATATTTAATATTGTTGTTGAAGTGTTTCAAAGTTCCTTATATTTAATATTGTTGTTGAAGTGTTTCAAAGTTTCCTTACATTTAATATTGTTGTTGAAGTGTTTCAAAGTTCCTTACATTTAATATTGTTGTTGAAGTGTTTCAAAGTTTCCTTACATTTAATATTGTTGTTGAAGTGTTTCAAAGTTCCTTACATTTAATATTGTTGTTGAAGTGTTTCAAAGTTTCCTTACATTTAATATTGTTGTTGAAGTGTTTCAAAGTTTCCTTACATTTAATATTGTTGTTGAAGTGTTTCAAAGTTCCTTACATTTAATATTGTTGTTGAAGTGTTTCAAAGTTCCTTACATTTAATATTGTTGTTGAAGTGTTTCAAAGTTTCCTTACATTTAATATTGTTGTTGAAGTGTTTCAAAGTTTCTTATATTTAATATTGTTGTTGAAGTGTTTCAAAGTTCCTTATATTTAATATTGTTGTTGAAGTGTTTCAAAGTTCCTTATATTTAATATTGTTGTTGAAGTGTTTCAAAGTTCCTTACATTTAATATTGTTGTTGAAGTGTTTCAAAGTTTCCTTACATTTAATATTGTTGTTGAAGTGTTTCAAAGTTTCCTTACATTTAATATTGTTGTTGAAGTGTTTCAAAGTTTCCTTACATTTAATATTGTTGTTGAAGTGTTTCAAAGTTTCCTTACATTTAATATTGTTGTTGAAGTGTTTCAAAGTTTCCTTACATTTAATATTGTTGTTGAAGTGTTTCAAAGTTCCTTACATTTAATATTGTTGTTGAAGTGTTTCAAAGTTCCTTACATTTAATATTGTTGTTGAAGTGTTTCAAAGTTCCTTACATTTAATATTGTTGTTGAAGTGTTTCAAAGTTCCTTACATTTAATATTGTTGTTGAAGTGTTTCAAAGTTCCTTACATTTAATATTGTTGTTGAAGTGTTTCAAAGTTCCTTACATTTAATATTGTTGTTGAAGTGTTTCAAAGTTCCTTACATTTAATATTGTTGTTAAAGTGTTTCAAAGTTTCCTTACATTTAATATTGTTGTTAAAGTGTTTCAAAGTTTCCTTACATTTAATATTGTTGTTAAAGTGTTTCAAAGTTTCCTTACATTTAATATTGTTGTTAAAGTGTTTCAAAGTTTCCTTACATTTAATATTGTTGTTGAAGTGTTTCAAAGTTCCTTACATTTAATATTGTTGTTGAAGTGTTTCAAAGTTCCTTACATTTAATATTGTTGTTGAAGTGTTTCAAAGTTCCTTACATTTAATATTGTTGTTGAAGTGTTTCAAAGTTCCTTACATTTAATATTGTTGTTGAAGTGTTTCAAAGTTCCTTACATTTAATATTGTTGTTAAAGTGTTTCAAAGTTTCCTTACATTTAATATTGTTGTTAAAGTGTTTCAAAGTTTCCTTACATTTAATATTGTTGTTAAAGTGTTTCAAAGTTTCCTTACATTTAATATTGTTGTTAAAGTGTTTCAAAGTTTCCTTACATTTAATATTGTTGTTGAAGTGTTTCAAAGTTCCTTACATTTAATATTGTTGTTGAAGTGTTTCAAAGTTCCTTACATTTAATATTGTTGTTGAAGTGTTTCAAAGTTCCTTACATTTAATATTGTTGTTGAAGTGTTTCAAAGTTCCTTACATTTAATATTGTTGTTGAAGTGTTTCAAAGTTCCTTACATTTAATATTGTTGTTGAAGTGTTTCAAAGTTCCTTACATTTAATATTGTTGTTGAAGTGTTTCAAAGTTCCTTACATTTAATATTGTTGTTAAAGTGTTTCAAAGTTCCTTACATTTAATATTGTTGTTAAAGTGTTTCAAAGTTCCTTACATTTAATATTGTTGTTGAAGTGTTTCAAAGTTTCCTTACATTTAATATTGTTGTTGAAGTGTTTCAAAGTCTCTTTACATTTAATATTGTTGTTGAAGTGTTTCAAAGTCTCTTTACATTTAATATTGTTGTTGAAGTGTTTCAAAGTTCCTTACATTTAATATTGTTGTTGAAGTGTTTCAAAGTTCCTTACATTTAATATTGTTGTTGAAGTGTTTCAAAGTTCCTTACATTTAATATTGTTGTTGAAGTGTTTCAAAGTTCCTTACATTTAATATTGTTGTTGAAGTGTTTCAAAGTTCCTTACATTTAATATTGTTGTTGAAGTGTTTCAAAGTTCCTTACATTTAATATTGTTGTTGAAGTGTTTCAAAGTTCCTTACATTTAATATTGTTGTTGAAGTGTTTCAAAGTTCCTTACATTTAATATTGTTGTTGAAGTGTTTCAAAGTTCCTTACATTTAATATTGTTGTTAAAGTGTTTCAAAGATCCTTACATTTAATATTGTTGTTAAAGTGTTTCAAAGATCCTTACATTTAATATTGTTGTTAAAGTGTTTCAAAGATCCTTACATTTAATATTGTTGTTGAAGTGTTTCAAAGATCCTTACATTTAATATTGTTGTTGAAGTGTTTCAAAGTTCCTTACATTTAATATTGTTGTTGAAGTGTTTCAAAGTTCCTTACATTTAATATTGTTGTTGAAGTGTTTCAAAGTTCCTTACATTTAATATTGTTGTTGAAGTGTTTCAAAGTTCCTTACATTTAATATTGTTGTTAAAGTGTTTCAAAGATCCTTACATTTAATATTGTTGTTAAAGTGTTTCAAAGATCCTTACATTTAATATTGTTGTTAAAGTGTTTCAAAGTTCCTTACATTTAATATTGTTGTTGAAGTGTTTCAAAGTTCCTTACATTTAATATTGTTGTTAAAGTGTTTCAAAGATCCTTACATTTAATATTGTTGTTAAAGTGTTTCAAAGATCCTTACATTTAATATTGTTGTTAAAGTGTTTCAAAGATCCTTACATTTAATATTGTTGTTGAAGTGTTTCAAAGATCCTTACATTTAATATTGTTGTTAAAGTGTTTCAAAGATCCTTACATTTAATATTGTTGTTAAAGTGTTTCAAAGATCCTTACATTTAATATTGTTGTTGAAGTGTTTCAAAGTTCCTTACATTTAATATTGTTGTTAAAGTGTTTCAAAGATCCTTACATTTAATATTGTTGTTAAAGTGTTTCAAAGATCCTTACATTTAATATTGTTGTTAAAGTGTTTCAAAGATCCTTACATTTAATATTGTTGTTGAAGTGTTTCAAAGATCCTTACATTTAATATTGTTGTTGAAGTGTTTCAAAGTTCCTTACATTTAATATTGTTGTTGAAGTGTTTCAAAGTTCCTTACATTTAATATTGTTGTTGAAGTGTTTCAAAGTTCCTTACATTTAATATTGTTGTTGAAGTGTTTCAAAGTTCCTTACATTTAATATTGTTGTTAAAGTGTTTCAAAGATCCTTACATTTAATATTGTTGTTAAAGTGTTTCAAAGATCCTTACATTTAATATTGTTGTTAAAGTGTTTCAAAGTTCCTTACATTTAATATTGTTGTTGAAGTGTTTCAAAGTTCCTTACATTTAATATTGTTGTTAAAGTGTTTCAAAGATCCTTACATTTAATATTGTTGTTAAAGTGTTTCAAAGATCCTTACATTTAATATTGTTGTTAAAGTGTTTCAAAGATCCTTACATTTAATATTGTTGTTGAAGTGTTTCAAAGATCCTTACATTTAATATTGTTGTTAAAGTGTTTCAAAGATCCTTACATTTAATATTGTTGTTAAAGTGTTTCAAAGATCCTTACATTTAATATTGTTGTTGAAGTGTTTCAAAGTTCCTTACATTTAATATTGTTGTTAAAGTGTTTCAAAGATCCTTACATTTAATATTGTTGTTGAAGTGTTTCAAAGTTTCCTTACATTTAATATTGTTGTTGAAGTGTTTCAAAGTTTCCTTACATTTAATATTGTTGTTGAAGTGTTTCAAAGTTCCTTACATTTAATATTGTTGTTAAAGTGTCAAAGTTTCCTTACACGCAAAAAGCAAAGTTCTGAATAAGAATTTCCCTGTTGTACGCAACTTGCACGATGAACCGTGGCACACACCAGATCAAGACGAGAATGTTCCAGAAACACAGACTGCTGAGGTACGTCGAGAAGAGTCCATCTCTCATGGCTTGACCCCTCATGATGATTAGTGTTATGATGTTGCCTGGTAGAATCAACATTTTATTTTTTTTAAATCGTAAATAAACAGCTGGACGTATCTGTCAATGTGCCACTCGTATAAACTATATAAATATCTAAAACTAGGACAAATAATTTAAATAAGAGAAAGAATGGAGCATCAGATAGGATGGTGCATTGTTAATACACACTATCATTGGTATCAGATCAGTTTCTGCATGGGGTGTTACTAACTTTGTTTTTATTAACTTTTGTTACTAACTTTTTTTCTTTTGTTATTAAGATTTGTTACTAACTTTGCTGGTAAATTGTGTTACCAACCTGGGATCCCGATTACTAACGTTTGCTGGTACATTCTGTTACTAACCTGGGATGCCGATTATCATCAGTAACGAAGCACCCATGACGTAGACGATGTCTTTGATCAGATTGTATTTCTTGATTTCCCGTAACTCTTCATCACCTGTCTCGTTGGCCGCGAAAATGTCCAGATGAATGTCAGCTAGAGTAGCGTCCCTGTCCAAAGCCACGAAGACTTCCATGGAAGTATCCCACAGGAGTGGTCAGTCTACCGGCTGGTCATCACCAGATGGAAGGCAGACAACTTTAGTTGATTGTTGTACTCAATAACATACCTGACTTAAAAGATTTTTCTCGATTTTGATTAACTTTTCCCTTTTAGATTTTACACATGCTTGTAGGGGACAAATCTGTTCTATGTTTACACATGCTTGTAGGGGACAAATCTGTTCTATGTTTACACATGCTTGTAGGGGACAAATCTGTTCTATGTTTACACATGCTTGTAGGGGACATATCTGTTCTATGTTTACACATGCTTGTAGGGGACAAATCTGTTCTATGTTTACACATGCTTGTAGGGGACAAATCTGTTCTATGTTTACACATGCTTGTAGGGGACAAATCTGTTCTATGTTTACACATGCTTGTAGGGGACATATCTGTTCTATGTTTACACATGCTTGTAGGGGACAAATCTGTTCTATGTTTACACAAGCTTGTAGGGGACAAATCTGTTCTATGTTTACACATGCTTGTAGGGGACATATCTGTTCTATGTTTACACATGCTTGTAGGGGAAATATCTGTTCTATGTTTACACATGCTTGTAGGGGACATATCTGTTCTATGTTTACACATGCTTGTAGGGGACATATCTGTTCTATGTTTACACATGCTTGTAGGGGACATATCTGTTCTATGTTTACACATGCTTGTAGGGGACAAATCTGTTCTATGTTTACACATGCTTGTAGGGGACAAATCTGTTCTATGTTTACACATGCTTGTAGGGGACAAATCTGTTCTATGTTTACACATGCTTGTAGGGGACAAATCTGTTCTATGTTTACACATGCTTGTAGGGGACAAATCTGTTCTATGTTTACACATGCTTGTAGGGGATATATCTGTTCTATGTTTACACATGCTTGTAGGGGACATATCTGTTCTATGTTTACACCTGCTTGTAGGGGACATATCTGTTCTATGTTTACACATGCTTGTAGGGGACATATCTGTTCTATGTTTACACATGCTTGTAGGGGACAAATCTGTTCTATGTTTACACATGCTTGTAGGGGACAAATCTGTTCTATGTTTACACATGCTTGTAGGGGACAAATCTGTTCTATGTTTACACATGCTTGTAGGGGACATATCTGTTCTATGTTTACACATGCTTGTAGGGGACAAATCTGTTCTATGTTTACACATGCTTGTAGGGGACAAATCTGTTCTATGTTTACACATGCTTGTAGGGGACAAATCTGTTCTATGTTTACACATGCTTGTAGGGGACATATCTGTTCTATGTTTCTTTTATTGATTCTTCGATTAGTATTTGTTCCCCTCTCGTATAGGGAACTGTCAGTAATTGGCCATTTAAACAGATATTTACATAAAGATTGTGTTAGTATTAAAAAATAATGATTACTATCAAAGTTACGAAATGTAAAAAAAGTTCCACAATTGTAGCACTACTGATGAATCTTTACTGAGAATTCTATGATAATTTTGTTTCAATCATTATTATTATTTTATTTTTAGTTCATGGCTTAGCAAACATTTTCAGTATAGAAGAAGTGTCTTTAAGAAGAAATGACATAATATGTATCATGAGTTTAAGAGTACTTATTCAAATATGTAAATTACACAACTAATTAATAATAACTAGACAACTTACATACCAACAATTGTTATTTTTTTAGGCACCCTACACACAGATTTCAAAATAATTATCTAAATTTTACCAGTCAATAAAAGACGTGTCACTTAGACAGAATTACGCCATTTTTAAAATTTCAAAACAAACATACAGGAAATGTGTCATACTACTCACATTAAAATATAAACTATTTAAGAAATCACGTGTACAAAACAAAACAAACCTTGAATATAATTATCGACAATATCGAATTGAAGCGTTATTGGCACTCATTTATTTGTCTAAGTATTTATTTATTTTTACGATATATCACCAGTCCACCAGTCCACCAGTCCACCAGTCCAACAGCCCACCAGTCCACCAGTCAACCAGTCCAGCAGTCCACCAGTCCACCAGTCCAGCAGTCCACCAGTTCACCAGGCTTAAAAAAATGACAATGGTATAATTCTGAGGATTTAAAACAAAATGTCCACTCAACACATGGAGGTGGGTAATAATTATAACTTTTGAG
The DNA here is from genome assembly GCA_944989445.1 of Ampullaceana balthica. Classification (NCBI taxonomy): domain Eukaryota; kingdom Metazoa; phylum Mollusca; class Gastropoda; family Lymnaeidae; genus Ampullaceana; species Ampullaceana balthica. Next base: position 52,947 of record CALYLW010000535.1, on the reverse strand, counting down.
AGACATTCTCAACTCGAAATTCGATCTGTTGAGGAGGGGGAGGCTTTCCTCATGCCTCACTTTTTCCTATCTGTATACCTTCACTTTTTCCTATCTGTATACCTTCACTTTTTCCTATCTGTAGACCTTCACTTTTTACTATCTCTATACCGTCACTTTTCCTATCTGTATACCTTCACTTTTTCCTATCTGTATGCCTAACTTTTTCCTATCTGTATACCTTCACTTTTTCATATCTGTATACCGTCACCTTTTCCTATCTGTATATCTTCACTTTTTCCTATCTGTATACCTTCACTTTTTCATATCTGTATACCTTCACTTTTTCCTATCTGTATACCTTCACTTTATCCTATCTTTATACCTTCACTTTTTCTATTTGTATACCTTCACTTTATCATATATTTATGCCTTCACTTTTCTATATGAAAAAGTTTTGTGGATTTTTTAAACCTCAATTTTACAGCTGCACTGATATACACAAATTGGAAGAGACAACCGAGAACAACACATAGAAAATAAAACTTTAGCATAAATCCCTGGAATACAAAAGACAAGAAAAACGCTAAAGAAAAGATACTTGGACATTCAGAATAAAGAAATACATGTCAATTTAAGACATTTGTTCTGAAAATTATGGAATATAAATTTCCTTAGCCAATATATAATCTACTAGGGGCAAGTACCCGGCTTCGCCCGGGTTTAACAACAACAGCAACAACAAAAACAACAACAGCAACAACGACAAAAACAACAACAGAAACAGCAACAGCAACAACAACAGAGCAACAACAACAAAACAACAACTACAACAGCAACAACAACAAAGCAACAACAACATGAAGGACATTGACGTCGCAGGGCAAGGGATGTGGACAACAACAACAACAGCAAAAACAACACAAAAGCAACAACAGCAACAACAGCAACAACAACAAAAACAACACAAAATCAACAACAGCAACAACAACAGCAACAACAACAAAAACAACAACAGCAACAACAACAAAAACAAAACAACAACAAAAACATCAACAACAAAACAATAACAAAGCAACAACAAAACAACAACAAAACAACAACTACAACAACAACAGCAACAACAACAAAGCAACAACAACAAAACAACAACAAAAGCAACAACAACAAAGCAACAACAACAAAAAAAATATTTTATGGCGATAATCGCCTTCTTGTTAATCTCGACACCAAAATGTTTATTAATTTGCGTCATTATTTTACGTCTTAATTTTCAATAATTTTTATTTTATATAGCTCATATAGGGAAAAACTACATTTTGGGCCCCCGGGCCCCAGTATCTTATATATAAGGAACGAAACCTGTTTAATAACCTTTCCGGTATAATTTTGTGTACGTGTACCAAATTTCACGTTATTTGGTTGTCTGGATCTTGAGTTATTAGGGAACAGACAGACAACCAGACAGACAACAAATGCGTCTTATATATAGAGAGATTCATTACTCCAAACTGCTTTGTATCTCATCTGGTAACTATTGGTCTCATATGGTATTAGTCTCATATGGTAACTATTGGTCTCATATGGTATTAGTCTCATATGGTAACTATTGGTCTCATATGGTATTAGTCTCATATGGTAACTATTGGTCTCATATGGTATTAGTCTCATATTGTAACTATTGGTCTCACATGGTATTAGTCTCATATGGTAACTATTGGTCTCATATGGTATTAGTCTCATATGGTAACTATTGGTCTCATATGGTATTAGTCTCATATGGTAACTATTGGTCTCATATGGTATTAGTCTCATATGGTAACTATTGGTCTCATATGGTATTAGTCTCATATGGTAACTATTGGTCTCACATGGTATTAGTCTCATATGGTAACTATTGGTCTCATATGGTATTAGTCTCATATGGTAACTATTGGTCTCATATGGTATTAGTCTCATATGGTAACTATTGGTCTCATATGGTATTAGTCTCATATGGTAACTATTGGTCTCACATGGTATTAGTCTCATATGGTAACTATTGGTCTCATATGGTATTAGTCTCATATGGTAACTATTGGTCTCATATGGTATTAGTCTCATATGGTAACTATTGGTCTCATATGGTATTAGTCTCATATGGTAACTATTGGTCTCATATGGTATTAGTCTCATATGGTAACTATTGGTCTCACATGGTATTAGTCTCATATGGTAACTATTGGTCTCATATGGTATTAGTCTCATATGGTAACTATTGGTCTCATATGGTATTAGTCTCATATGGTAACTATTGGTCTCATATGGTATTAGTCTCATATGGTAACTATTGGTCTCATATGGTATTAGTCTCATATGGTAACTATTGGTCTCATATGGTATTAGTCTCATATGGTAACTATTGGTCTCATATGGTATTAGTCTCATATGGTAACTATTGGTCTCATATGGTATTAGTCTCATCTGGTAACTATTGGTCTCATATGGTATTAGTCTCATATGGTAACTATTGGTCTCATATGGTATTAGTCTCATATGGTAACTATTGGTCTCATATGGTATTAGTCTCATATGGTAACTATTGGTCTCATATGGTATTAGTCTCATCTGGTAACTATTGGTCTCATATGGTATTAGTCTCATCTGGTAACTATTGGTCTCATATGGTATTAGTCTCATATGGTAACTATTGGTCTCATATGGTATTAGTCTCATATGGTAACTATTGGTCTCATATGGTATTAGTCTCATCTGGTAACTATTGGTCTCATATGGTATTAGTCTCATATGGTAACTATTGGTCTCATATGGTATTAGTCTCATATGGTAACTATTGGTCTCATATGGTAACTATTGGTCTCATATGGTAACTATTGGTCTCATATGGTAACTATTGGTCTCATCTGGTGACTATTGGTCTCATCTGGTGACTATTGGTCTCATATGGTAACTATTGGTCTCATATGGTATTAGTCTCATCTGGTAACTATTGGTTTTATATGGTAACTATTGGTCTCATATGGTAACTATTGGTCTCATATGGTAACTATTGGTCTCATATGGTAACTATTGGTCTCATATGGTAACTATTGGTCTCATATGGTAACTATTGGTCTCATATGGTAACTATTGGTCTCATATGGTAACTATTGGTCTCATCTGGTGACTATTGGTCTCATCTGGTGACTATTGGTCTCATATGGTAACTATTGGTCTCATATGGTAACTATTGGTCTCATATGGTAACTATTGGTCTCATATGGTATTAGTCTCATCTGGTAACTATTGGTTTTATATGGTAACTATTGGTCTCATATGGTAACTATTGGTCTCATATGGTAACTATTGGTCTCATATGGTAACTATTGGTCTCATATGGTATTAGTCTCATCTGGTAACTATTGGTCTTATATGGTATTAGTCTCATCTGGTAACTATTGGTCTCATATGGTATTAGTCTCATCTGGTACCTATTGGTCTCATATGGTATTAGTCTCATCTGGTAACAATTGGTCTTATATGGTAACTATTGGTCTCATATGGTAACTATTGGTCTCATATGGTATTAGTCTCATATGGTAACTATTGGTCTCATATGGTATTAGTCGCATATGGTAACTATTGGTCTCATATGGTATTAGTCTCATATGGTAACTATTGGTCTCATATGGTATTAGTCTCATATGGTAACTATTGGTCTCATATGGTATTAGTCTCATCTGGTAACTATTGGTCTCATATGGTATTAGTCTCATATGGTAACTATTGGTCTCATATGGTATTAGTCTCATATGGTAACTATTGGTCTCATATGGTATTAGTCTCATATGGTAACTATTGGTCTCATATGGTATTAGTCTCATCTGGTAACTATTGGTCTCATATGGTATTAGTCTCATATGGTAACTATTGGTCTCATATGGTATTAGTCTCATATGGTAACTATTGGTCTCATATGGTATTAGTCTCATCTGGTAACTATTGGTCTCATATGGTATTAGTCTCATATGGTAACTATTGGTCTCATATGGTATTAGTCTCATATGGTAACTATTGGTCTCATATGGTAACTATTGGTCTCATATGGTAACTATTGGTCTCATATGGTAACTATTGGTCTCATCTGGTGACTATTGGTCTCATCTGGTGACTATTGGTCTCATATGGTAACTATTGGTCTCATATGGTATTAGTCTCATCTGGTAACTATTGGTTTTATATGGTAACTATTGGTCTCATATGGTAACTATTGGTCTCATATGGTAACTATTGGTCTCATATGGTAACTATTGGTCTCATATGGTAACTATTGGTCTCATATGGTAACTATTGGTCTCATATGGTAACTATTGGTCTCATATGGTAACTATTGGTCTCATCTGGTGACTATTGGTCTCATCTGGTGACTATTGGTCTCATATGGTAACTATCGGTCTCATATGGTAACTATTGGTCTCATATGGTAACTATTGGTCTCATATGGTATTAGTCTCATCTGGTAACTATTGGTTTTATATGGTAACTATTGGTCTCATATGGTAACTATTGGTCTCATATGGTAACTATTGGTCTCATATGGTATTAGTCTCATCTGGTAACTATTGGTCTTATATGGTATTAGTCTCATCTGGTAACTATTGGTCTCATATGGTATTAGTCTCATCTGGTAACTATTGGTCTCATATGGTATTAGTCTCATCTGGTAACAATTGGTCTCATATGGTAACTATTGGTCTCATATGGTATTAGTCTCATCTGGTAACTATTGGTTTTATATGGTAACTATTGGTCTCATATGGTAACTATTGGTCTCATATGGTAACTATTGGTCTCATATGGTATTAGTCTCATCTGGTAACTATTGGTCTTATATGGTATTAGTCTCATCTGGTAACTATTGGTCTCATATGGTATTAGTCTCATCTGGTAACTATTGGTCTCATATGGTATTAGTCTCATCTGGTAACAATTGGTCTTATATGGTAACTATTGGTCTCATATGGTAACTATTGGTCTCATATGGTATTAGCCTCATATGGTAACTATTGGTCTCATATGGTAACTATTGGTCTCATCTGGTAACTATTGGTCTCATATGGTATTAGTCTCATCTGGTAACTATTGGTCTTATATGGTATTAGTCTCATATGGGAACTATTGGTCTCATATGGTATTAGTCTCATATGGTAACTATTGGTCTCATATGGTATTATTCTCATATGGTAACTATTGGTCTCACATGGTATTAGTCTCATATGGTAACTTTTGGTCTCATATGGTATTAGTCTCATATAGTAACTATTGGTCTCATATGATATTAGTCTCATATGGTAACTATTGGTCTCATATGGTATTAGTCTCATATGGTAACTATTGGTCTCATATGGTATTAGTCTCATACGGTAACTATTGGTCTCATATGGTATTAGTCTCATATGGTAACTATTGGTCTCATATGGTATTAGTCTCATATGGTAACTATTGGTCTCATATGGTATTAGTCTCATATGGTAACTATTGGTCTCATATGGTATTAGTCTCATATGGTAACTATTGGTCTCATATGGTATTAGTCTCATATGGTAACTATTGGTCTCATATGGTATTAGTCTCATATGGTAACTATTGGTCTCATATGGTATTAGTCTCATCTGGTAACTATTGGTCTCATATGGTATTAGTCTCAAATGGTAACTATTGGTCTCATATGGTATTAGTCTCATATGGTAACTATTAGTCTCACATGGTATTAGTCTCATATGGCAACTATTGGTCTCATATGGTAGTTGTCTCATCTGGTAACTATTGGCCTCATATGGTATTAGTCTCATATGGTAACTATTGGCCTCATATGGTATTAGTCTCATATGGTAACTATTGGTCTCATATGGTATTTGTCTCATATGGTATTTGTCTCATATGTTAACTATTGGTCTCATATGTTAACTATTGGTCTCATATGGTAACTATTGGTCTCATATTTTAACTATTTGTCTCATATGGTAACTATTGGTCTCATATGGTAACTACTGGTCTCATATGGTAACTATTGGTCTCATATTGTAAGTATTGGTCTCATATGGTAACTATTGGTTTCATATGGTAAGTATTGGTCTCATATGGTAACTATTGGTCTCATATGTTAACTATTGGTCTCATATGGTAACTATTGGTCTCATATGGTAACTATTGGTCTCATATGGTAAGTATTGTACTCATATGGTAACTGTTGGTGTCATATGGTAACTATTGGTCTCATATGGTAGGTATTGGTCTCATATGGTAACTATTAGTTTAAAATGGTGACTATTGGTCTCATATGTTAAATATTTGTCTCATATGGAAACTATTTGGCTCATATACAAACTATTGGTTTCAAATGGTAAGTATTTGACTCATTTGGAAACTATTGGTCTCATATTGTCAGTATTGGTCTCATATGGTAACTATTGGTCGTATATGATAAGTATTTGTCTCATATAGAAACTATTGGTCTCATATGATAAGTATTGGTCTCATATTAAAACTATTGGTCTCATATGATAAGTATCGGTCTCAAATGGTAAGTATTGGTCTCATATGGTAAGTATTGGTGTCATATGGTAACTATTGGTCTCATATTGTAACTATTGGTCTCATATGGTAACTATTGGTCTCATATGGTAACTATTGGTCTCATATGGTAAGTTTTGGTCTCATATGGTAACTATTGGTCTCATATGGTAACTATTGGTCTCATATTGTAACTATTGGTCTCATATGGTAACTATTGGTCTCATATGGTAACTATTTGTCTCATATGGTAAGTTTTGGTCTCATATGGTAACTATTGGTCTCATATTGTAACTATTGGTCTCATATGGTAACTATTGGTCTCATATGGTAAGTATTGGTCTTATATAGAAACTATTGGTCTCATATGGTAAGTATTGGTCTCATATGGAAACTATTGGTGTCATATGGTAACTATTGGTCTCAAATGGTATTTGTTTCATATGGTAAGTATTGGTCTCATATGGTAACTATTGGTCTCATATGAAAACTATTGGTCTCATATGGTAACTATTGGTCTCATATGGTAACTATTGGTCTTATATGGTATTTGTCTCCTATGGTAAGTATTGGTCTTATATGGTAACTATTGTTCTCATTTGAAAACTATTGGTCTCACATGGTAACTATTGGTCTCATATGGTAAGTATTTGTCTCATATGGTAACTATTGTTCTCATATGGTAACTATTTGTCTCATATGTTAAGTATTGGTCTCATATGGTAAGTATTGGTCTCATATGGTATTTGTCTCATATGGTAAGTAATGGTCTCATATGGAAACTATTGGTCTCATGGTATTTTTCTCATATGGTAACTATTAATTTCATATGGTAACTATTGGTCTCATTTGGTAATTATTGGTCTCATATGGTAAGTATTGGTCTCATAAGGTAACTATTGGTCTCATATGGTAACTATTAGTCTCATATGTTAAGAATTGTCTCATATAGTAAGTATTGGTCTCATATGGAAACTATTGGTCTCATATGGTAAGTTAGTTAGTTAGTTAGTTATGCATCCGTCCATTCTCATGGGATGATGGCGTTTCCTCCTGCTCCTCTACCCCCTTCCCCTTTCTCCTGGCACTTTTCTCCTCGCTCCTGGCTGTAAGGGAAGCTTCCGCAACTTGGACGCCCTCGCGCACTTTTGCCCGCCAGGAGGTGCACTCCACAGCAATGGTCTCCCACGTTTTATGGTCAATCTGCGCCAGAGTCTTGTCTGTCTTGCAGGCATCCTTGAAGTGCAAGCAGTGGCGTCCTCTCTTCCGCATACCAGATGCCAGCTCGCAGTAAAGCAAGGCTCTTGGAATGTGCTCCGGGCTCATCCTGCGGATATGTCCCAACCACCACAGGCGCCTCTCACTCAGGATTGAGTGCATGCTCAGCATATGACTCCTTCTGAGTACATCGACATTCGTGATCTTATCCTGCCACTTGATGTGCAGAATCCTGCGCAAGCATCGTAAGTGGAAGCTGTTGAGTTGCTTTGTTTGTTTGGCATAGGTCGTCCAGCACTCGCACAGGTCTGGTACACAGTGATCTTCGTCCTATCAGTAAGCTGTGCATTGTTCCACACTCTTTGATTTGATTCAGCCTAGCCATTACTGATGCAGCCTTGCCGATTCTGGGTTCAATTTCCTTTTCCATGGAGAGTGTGATTGTGATGTTACTGCCAAGGTAGGTAACATCCTCGACGACATCCAAGGTGTTTCCCTCCATTGATACATTTATACATTTATTGTACAGTGTCCACACATGCTTGATATGTCATCTAAACATTTATTGTACTGTGTTCACACATGCTTGATGTGTCATCTAAACATTTATTGTGCTGTGCCCACGCATGCTTGATGTGTCATCTAAACATGTATTGTAATGTGTCCACTCATGCTTGATGTGTCATCTTTGTTCGTTAGTCCGTCGATACGACGAGGACCACTCTAGTCATCCGAGGGTTGTCTCTGCGTGCGCAGATGGCTGATTAGGCAGATCCTTGCACGAAAGGTTCGGGAACAGAAGGGACAAGGGACGAGTGCGACATCTCCTGGAGGGTTGACAGCATGGGCCTTTCGGGCTTGCCTCTTCTTTTCTGCGGCGGTGATCCGGTTTGCCTCGCATGACCCGGCACCTTCGTGCTGGGTGTGGGAACAGGCATATACCCAACAGTGCCCGGCTAGGAACGCCGAAGACAGGAAGACCCTCTGGGCAAGGGGCGGAACGCACACGGACCGTCCTCAATGGGTTGAAGATTTATGCCTACACCCTCTCTATTCTATGGTTCATATATCGAAAAAAGCAGGTCCCGGAATGGACCTTCTAAACCCCTTCTCGGCGGATGGTGGTACGTCGGGTCGGTTGGCTACCCCCCCTCTTAGAGGCATGGTGACGAACGACAGGCCATGTCCAAGCGGTCAATCGGTGACTGGCCGTCCTTGTATGGGTGCGAAGGGCCATCATGAACAAGCCCTGATAGTTTTACAGTTGAATGTCTGTGGCATAAGGCAAAAGGCACACGAAGTAACCAAAATACTCCACGATTGGAAAGTGGATGTAGCACTGTTCCAAGAAACGCTCCTTAAGGGGAAGCCTTTCCATATCACTGGTTACTCGCTATACCATTGCAAGTGTGACCGGCGATGTCGAGGTCTTGCCAGAGCGGTCCGGAATGATTTAACGATGGAGCTGCTCGAAGTTAAGTGTTACAGCAACACTGATACTCTCACCGTGAGAGTTTTCAAAGGCGACGTTGGCTTTACAATCACGAACGTCTATAATACGCCCAGAAATCCAATCGCACTTCCAGTTGGGGAAGATGTCATTTTTGGAAGAACGATAATAGCAGGAGACTTTAATGCACAGTCTCCTGACTGGGGCTATGTCGAACGGAACGCGTCAGGCCGCTACATCGAGGATGTCTGTATTAATACGAATCTCATCAGGCTGCAGAACGCAGACAGTGAACCGACACTACTGCACACGGGGCACAGCACGGAGTCCCGCCCAGATCTAACGCTTATATCCGCTGACCTAGAGTCGAAGCATAGACTGGAAGTCTTAAAGGAAGTAGGTAGCGATCATCTACCAATGCTGATCGAATTTGTGCTTGGTGCAGGCAAACCTCGATTTGAAAGAAGGCATTGGCAATTCCGTAAGGCCGATTGGCGAAAGTACGAGGCCAAGAGCGAGATCAAGCTCGCTCTGCTGGATGTTGCAGGAGACAACATGGATGCCACATACGGGCAGTTTATTGACACAATCCTTGGGGTTGCGAGGCGAAAGATCCCAAAGACTAACGGGAAACAGAAGTTCAGACCTTACTGGGACAAGAGTCTGACAGAATTGGTGAAACAAAGAGCAAAAGAACGGAAAAAGGCAGCCAGGCTGAAGACACCCGAAGCTCGTAGGGCGTACAACAGACTGACGGCTGAAGTCCGGGCCGCTGTCGACAAAGCGAAGAAGGCGAAATGGATACATACGTGCGAAAAACTCGACCTCGTAGACGGAAGAAAAGTTTGGCGGCTCTTAGATGCATTATCTGGCGCGGGGAAGACAAATAATTCCAACCCTTTGACGACACCAAAGGGCCAAAGGGCCAGTGAAGTTAAGTGCGCACGAGCGCTAAACAAACACTTTGCCCAGGTAAACAAGAAAGTTGCCAGATCTGACTTTAGCCAAACAATCGACCGAATGCGCAAAGAGGGCTCAGGGAGACAAAGTAAGGGTCCTCAACTAGAGGTTTTCACGGCCCCCTTCACAATGACAGAATTGCAAACTGCACTTAACAAGTGCCAAGCTGGCAAAGCACCAGGGCCAGATAAAGTTCACAATGAAATTCTCAAGCATCTGGGCAGGACAGGCCGAATGAAACTGTTGAGTTTCATAAATAGAACTTGGACAACAGGCACGCTGCCGAAGCTATGGAAAAAGGCCACAATAACCCTAATTCCCAAAGAGGGGAAACCAGGCGAAGACCCGTCCAGTTACCGGCCAATTTCCCTCACGTCGTGTGTGGGGAAGGTAGCTGAACGGTAAGTGAACGCACGACTCTACTGGTTCCTCGAAAAGACCAATGCATTCCAATGACTCAGGGTGGGTTTCGAAAGGGACGCCAACCGATGGACCAGGCTCTCCGACTAATTCAGACGATTACAAATGAACTCCAGACGAGGAATCACACCGATGTGGTGTTCTTCGATCTAAAGCAGGCATACGATAAGGTGTGGCGTGAGGGCTACTCTATAAGTTGCAGCAGTTAGGTGTCACTGCGAACATGTACAGTTGGATAAAATCGTTCCTTACAGACAGAACGATCAAGACCCTAGTAGGGGAGTCATTATCCAACGAAGCGCGCCTGGAGGACGGACTCCCACAGGGGTCCGCCCTTAGTTGTACATTGTTCTTAGCCTACGTTCACGACCTACAAGGTATTCTGGGGTCGCAGAATGCCACGTTTGCTGACGATCTGGCTATATGGAGTTCAGGAAAGGACGTCGCAACACTGCAGAACCGACTGCAGGAGGATCTGAATCGAATCGAAGACTATGCCAACCGATGGCGCCTAATAGTCAATACGGAGAAAACGGTCCACTCCATTTTTACAAATGGACGGAATGCACTGAAGCATGAGGTGTTGCTTCAGATATGTGGGAAAAGATTGAATTGGGATCGGACACCAACGTACTTGGGAATCAAGTTTGACCAGAAGGTTTAACTACATAACCATGTGCGTGAATTGTGCGTCAAAGCCACAGCTAAACTGTCCCTGGTGAAGAAACTGGCTAGCACTAGTTGGGGTGCGGACACATGACTACTGAGAGCTCTCTATCTCGGTAGTGTGAGGGGTGCCATTGACTACAGCCTCCCGGTCCAGGCCTTTGCGAGCCGTACGGCTCTAGAGGGTCTGGATCGAATACAGAACCAAGCTCTACGGTTTGTATGCGGGGCGTTGCGTACGACACCCACAGCCGCTGTAGAAATTATTTCCAACGTAGAACCCCTGGCGTTAAGGCGAGAAAAGGCAATCATGACCACGGTAGAACGATACCGTAGGTTGGAGCATGACGAACCCTGCTTCCAATTACAAGACCGATGGGTAAAGAGGACCCGACTGAAAAGACCACCCTTCATGGATACGGTCTACGAACTAGAAGACTCAGTCCCCATACCCAAGCACAGGGAACGAATGCGACTGGTCCCTGCTCGAGGACCACATGAAAGCTTTGACTTGCCTGAACTACGTTTGACACTGGCCAATACAGCGGTGACGAAAGCCAGTCCCGTCGAGCTCCAGCGAGACGAGACTCTGAAGACAATCGAAACTTTATGGCGACAGCGTGGTAAAAGTCTTTATGGACGGCTCGCGTTTCAAGGATGGCAGAAGTGGATACTGAGTACTAATTCAATACCTTCAACCTGGACCTGACAGTATCGAACTGTCAGGGCCGTGCGGAGCCGCAAACAGTAGTCACGTCACCGAACTGGAGGCGATCTGCAAGGGTTTGAAGGAAGTGCGCCGATGTCTAGCAAGAAGAAATGTTTTCCCGACCATCGTAGTCTTCACCGACTCACGGTTTTCGCTCGAGACTGTGGGTGGATCCTCTCTGGAGACGAAAACGGTCAGTGTCATTTTGGAAAAAGTAGCTGAAATCCTAGCACGAGGCGGAAAAGTAGTCCTTCAGTATATCACTGGGAACATTGGCGAGCCTCATTCAGACAGGGTCGATACGTTGGCGAGAGAAGGTTCAGCTCAGCCCCAACCCGATCGCCCGATGACCCAGCTGGGGGTCAGATCGTGGCTTAAGGACCATTTCCGAGAGAAATGGCTCCAGGGCTGGGCCTCTGGAAGCACGGCCAGAAAAGTATTCCAGTACATGCCGCGACCGAGCAAAAGCGACTCCTGGTGGAAAATTGGACGTAGCAATCAGACGCTCATAACTAGAATGAGAACTGAACATTGTCCCACACGAAGCTACTTGTACAAGTTTAACATTAGAAGGGAACTGGCCTGTCGGCTGTGTGGCCACCCTGAAGAGACGGTGGTCCACGTACTCGAAGAGTGCCCCGAGCTGTGCGGGGATTTGGAGGGAGAAGTAGCGGTACCTGCAGAGGATTACCTCTACGGCGATGCCCGCTTGATGAGGCTCGCTTGCGATAAAATGAACCGGGTCTTAAGAGCTTAACGGCTCGACCCAAAAGAGAATGAACATTCACGAGCTGCGTTTTCAAATTTGGTCTTATACTTGAAAGATTGTGGAAATATAACTTGTGACGATATCAGTCCTATAGTTATTAGACATCTTACCAAGCTGAAAGAGCAGCTCTCTGTTTACGTTCCATCTATTGATTCCCATAATGCCAGTCGGATTGTAGATTATTATCGATGCGACATTGAGGATGAACCAGATGAGTCTCAAGGACCTGAAGAAGCACTTCTTGAACTTCAATCCAATGATGAGGTACATATTGAATTCAAACAGAAATCTGCTATGAAACATTGTTCGATGACAAATGGTGCAAAGGCTTTCAACATTGCACATGAAGAGGCTGTCAAATCGTTATTTTTCAACATTGCACATAAGGAGTCTGGCAAATCGTTTTTTTTCAACATTGCACATGAGGAGTCTGTCAAATCGTTATTTTTCAACATTGCACATAAGGAGTCTGGCAAATCGTTATTTTTCAACATTGCACCTAAGGAGTCTGGCAAATCGTTATTTTTCAACATTGCACCTAAGGAGTCTGGCAAAACGTTATTTTTCAACATTGCACATAAGGAGTCTGGCAAATCGTTATTTTTCAATATTGCACAAAAGAAGTCTGACAAATCGTTATTTTTCAACATTGCACATAAGGAGTCTGGCAAATCGTTTTTTTTCAACATTGCACATAACAAGTCTGGCAAATCGTTATTTTCCAACATTGCACATAAGGAGTCTGGCAAATCGTTATTTTTCAACATTGCTCATAAGGAGTCTGGCAAATCGTTATTTTTCAACATTGCACATAAGGAGTCTGGCAATTCGTTATTTTTCAACATTGCACATAAGGAGTCTGTGAAATCTTTTGTAACAGCGCTAAGTGAACAAGCATGTTCCAGTCTAGTTGACATAAAAACAAAGTTGTGAAATTGATTGTATCCAGAGAACAGCAGCCAACTTTCCCAATCAAAAAGCCCCATTTTCGATGTAATTTGTAAAAAAATGAAACACAATCATTTCTCAAATTACTGAATTGTAAAGTGACTTCAAGAAGAAACCTCGGTTTTTTATAATAATAATTAATTATATTAAGTTATATTAAATTTATAATTTTAGTTAGTTTAAAAATAAAAATAAATTGTGTTTATCCGACTATACCTGATTTAACATTATATCAAGAATGGTCAAGGCCGTTAAGCCTATAACTGTCATAATTACTCTATTCGACTGTAAGCTTTTATAAATGTAACAAATGAATTACCCAAAAATAATGTGGATCCATTTTGTTTTGTCTTAAAACATCTACGCACAATGATTTCAGATTAATATTTAACTTTATCACCACGTTTTTATTACCTGACTTTCGTTCGTGTCAATTGCAAAATTTTAAATTTTCCTACGTAAAATTAAAACACTACTGATAGTTCTAGAGCTCTCAAAATTTCACCACAGATAGATCTTGAATGGCAAAGCATTGTATCAAAATTTCAGATGTATCAAATGTACCGTAATTAAATAAATGCATTTTTAGTTTATATTTATATAGCATCTGTATCCGTCTTCTATTGTTTACATCCACGTACCACCGGAGTTCACCCCAGTCATCGATGACCACATCCCCATGTTTAACAGCAAGGAGAGTTAAGTCACGTTTAATAATTAATAAAGAAATAAAATGTTCGATATGCTCTATGATTTTACACTTAAGACTAAAAAGAATAAAATAAATAGAGGTAAAAAAAGATTTTAAAAAAAAACACGTTTTTATAAGTGGAATAAAAAGAAGTAAAATAATTTAAAACTTGAAAGTCCAAATACTTTCATTTATGTAAAAACGTCGGGCGGGCGCTTATGAGGTTTAACATATGCGGTTCACCAATTCACTCACTTATAGATCTCTCTTTTGCAGTCTAAATTATAAATCTTTAATTTTTATACCAAACACCCCATAAGCATCCTCCCAACGCTTTTAGTCATATTAAATCAAAGTACTGAAACTTATAAGTTTTAAATTATTTTCTGCATTTTAGTCCACTTATAAAAACGTCGTTTTTAAAAATCTTTTTATTACCTCTATTTGTAGACTCATTGCAGGCTTCTAAGACTCAAAAGATGCATGTCTGGCTGAGGCTGAGCCTAATGCCCGTTGGTGGTGGGGGGGGGGCTTATAGACCCCCTCCAAACCCCCGAGTCGTGTGGACAGGTCCTCTCACCTTTGGGGGGAACGTCAACCTAAAATTTTATGTTTTGGGGTAAATTTCCGCCGATCCCTGCTTTAGTTTCACACATGTATTTATAGCATCCAGGTTAATGTCATACAACCATTTGCAACACGTTCGCAGTCTGACCCCCATTATTTTGTAAATGGTTGTATGCTCTTTACCTGGATGCTATAAATAAACGAACGTGTTGCCAAGGGTTGTATGCTATTTACCTGGATGCTATAAATAAACGAACGTGTTGCCAAGGGTTGTATGCTATTTACCTGGATGATATAAATAAACGAACGTGTTGCCAAGGGTTGTATGCTATTTACCTGGATGATATAAATAAACGAACGTGTTGCCAAGGGTTGTATGCTATTTACCAGGATGATATAAATAAACGAACGTGTTACAAAGGGTTGTATGCTATTTACCTGGATGATATAAATAAACGAACGTGTTGCCAAGGGTTGTATGCTATTTACCAGGATGATATAAATAAACGAACGTGTTGCCAAGGGTTGTATGCTATTTACCTGGATGATATAAATAAACGAACGTGTTGCCAAGGGTTGTATGCTATTTACCTGGATGATATAAATAAACGAACGTGTTGCAAAGGGTTGTATGCTATTTACCTGGATGATATAAATAAACGAACGTGTTGCAAAGGATTGTATGCTATTTACCTGGATGATATAAATAAACGAACGTGTTGCAAAGGGTTGTATGCTATTTACCTGGATGATATAAATAAACGAACGTGTTGCAAAGGGTTGTATGCTATTTACCCTTTTTTTCTCTATTGGACTATTTGGATTTCCCCTCAGCTAAGTTTTTATTATACTTTTTTATTTCGTTATATTCGTTTTATTTGTGTACTAACTATTATTGGTTCGTTGGGGAAGCCTCTTTGCCGAAACTTTCGCTGTTGTGTTACGTCCTGTCAGGCTAAATCACACCCTGATTATATGTTATACATTTACTAACCATTTGCAACACGTTCGTTTATTTATAGCATCCATGTAAATGGCATACAACCATTTGCAACACGTTCGCGTACCATACTCTGTTAAAATATGATTTAACACACTCAAGTATCATCGTGTGTTAATGTCTAATTTATCACAAAAAAGTGTCACATTGTAACAAGACACATTGTGACAAGACACATTGTGACAAGACACATTGTGACAAGACACATTGTGACAAGACACATTGTGCCAAGACACATTGTGACAAGACACATTGTGACAAGACACATTGTGACTAGACACATTGTGACAAGACACATTGTGACAAGACACATTGTGACAAGTTCTAATTTTAAACTTACACCTGCGAGTGTCTTAGATGTGATACTTTCTTAATAAATACAATTTATTTCATAAAATTGATCCTGAAAATTCATGAAATGAAAAGAAATTAAAAATATATATATAAATATATCTTGTATAAAATCACTGAACTCTCTGCTAGTCATTTAAATGTTTATTTAATATCAGGATGATTCATAACAATAAAGAAAATGTATAAAGCAAACAATTGATGATAGTTACATACACAAGATGATCACTGATCATTATTTCAAGCATTTACTTCTGCCACCAGACACACGTCTCAACGGTTTATTGACTCAACAACTGACATGGGATGAAACCTTAATGACTAAATGACTGAATGACTTGAGGAAACTGTGCATAAGACTTGCAAAACCTGTACCTGGGGACAATATCCGTAGATTTACAACGATGCAAGGCAACTGGAGTTTCCCAAGACTTCGATGTTTCCCGTGTGATCACAATTCCATATCTCCCTTCAAATGTCCCTATCTCCCTTCACAATTCCCTATCTCCCTTCAAATGTCAACATCTCTCTTCACATCTCCATATCTCCCTTCATAATATCCTTTATAAGTGCATTAACACTTGGTGGCGGGTATGACTGCGGGGGGAACTCGTCACTGTAGACGCTGCTGGTCCTGTAGTACTTGGCGTCCACTGCACTGGACTTCCGGTAATCTTTTTCACCGTCCATGACAATGTCATAGTCCTCAGCGACAGAAGCCTTGCGTTGGAAATCCTCAAAAGCTCGGATCTCTTTCTGGGTTATCTCGGCTAGAGAAACGAAACAAAACAATCCAAGATTTTTATACGATGATAACTTCAAAACATTAATTTCGTAACCATTAGGGATACTTATTTAAAAATGAGTGGCCATAAAATGTAATTACTCAATGTGAAGAATTACATGCTGAGTTCAGACAGTGTTTTAGCCCCTCTAGAGAATGACTGACACACTGTATTCATGCTGTGTTGTGGCACCTCTAGAGAATGACTTACAATCTGTGTTGTGGCACATCTAGAGAATGACTTACATACTGTGTGTATACTGTGTTGTGGCACATCTAGAGAATGACTTACATACTGTGTGTATGCTGTGTTGTGGCACATCTAGAGAATGACTTACATACTGTGTGTATATTGTGTTGTGGCACATCTAGAGAATGACTTACATACTGTGTGTATACTGTGTTGTGGCACCTCTAGAGAATGACTTACATGCTGTGTTGTGGCACCACTAGAGAATGACTTACATGCTGTGTTGTGGCACCACTAGAGATTGACTTACATGCTGTGTTTATACTGTGTTGTGGCACCTCTACAACAGGTCTCTTTTTCAAACATGACGGTACAAACCGCCGCAGGAGTTTAAACATCTCGTGTCTGAACTGCTGCCCGAAGAAACAGTAGACCAGGAAATTGGTGCCGTGGTTTGAGTACATCAATAAAATTGTCACACCGATCGCTGAAAAAAGAAGTTACTAGGATAAGTCAGAGGTGTAAACGCTTTAAAAAAAGCAACAGACAATTCCTAAAATATTTTTTAAAGTTAAGATTACGATATTTTGTAACGCGAAAGTAAAAACGTGATAGAAATTCATTAGAAAAAAACATTTTAAGTGTATGTAATATGTATTCCTTAGCGTTACGTATTGAAACAAGACACTAAAACAACACATCAATATTATTTAAGAAAACAATAACTGACAACACATTTGTAAGAAATTGATCAACAAACAATGGCGGGGGCACGTTAAACATTTTTTATGATTTGTTTCTAGCTTTTAGAGATTGAAATTATTAGTGATAAATTTATATTTATTAAGAGGAGGGCACCCCACTGCTACATCTTGTCAGACGGTAATCTCTGGGCTCCCTGTTGTTTTTACCGTTTGGGGGATATCTTAAGATAGCCGCCCTGCAGGGATCTATAATGTTTCTTTGTGCACTCGGCTGTGAACAGCTTTATTCTAAATGTAAATATTTCTACGTATCTGTGTGCTTAAAAACGTTTATTTTTTATTTAAAATTAAAATAAACCCAATCCAACGATGGATTAAAGATGTCCTTTAACTCCGCCCCCCCCCCACCAAGTTACCTAGAGAAGCCTGTTTCCGGCCCAATGGTGTCGTTGTGTCAAACATCTTGTCAGCGTTTGGCCCCACAACTGTCATGGGGACGTTGGAGATGAGGTACTGGGCGCTAGACACAAAGGCCAACAGGAGAAGTTTCTGTCGTACTGAGGACATGTCATGGGGTCAATGTCCTTGTAAAACATTCTGTCATCAAACACTAGGGCATACAACACTATATATGTTAATATTCCCAAATAAAACCATTTTTACAAAACATTCTATCATACTAGTCTAAATGGTAATATTTCAAATAAAAAATTTTTTTTTAAATTTGAGCATAGTAGACTATATATGCTAATATTGCAACAACAAAAAAACACCATCTTTGCAAAACGAGGGATTACAAAACTTTCTAATAACTTTCTAGAACTAATATTACAAAAAGAACAAAATATCAACAAAAATTATGAGAAACATGGATTGATTGATCAACGCTACCTCATTATAATCTACTCTACACACAATCAGAGACAAGTCTATTCTAACTACATCCTGAGACGTATCTACACTACTTAAATACAGAGGCGTATCTATTCTACTTACAATCAGAGGCGTGTTTTGACTCAAACACCCCCGGTTTCTGTTTTTTATGTAGAGCGTAGATCAAGATGTTGAGCACAATGAGACAGAAGGCAGACAGCACGGTCTGGGCAATAATCTCAACAAGTGTCAGGATCGAGTTGGTGGGAAGATAGCATTCTACTGGCTCTCTGGATGGACATAGGTTGACATTGGTGGACATTGGTGGACATTGGTGGACATGGGACATTGATGGTTACAAGAGCCAGGATCGAGTTGGTGGGAAGATAGCATTCTACTGGGTCCCTGGATGGACATAGGTGGACATTGGTGGAGATAGGTGAACATTGGTGGACATTGATGGACATAGGTGGACATTGAGGGTTACAAGTGTCACGATCGAGTTGGCGGGAAGATAACATTCTACTCAGCGGCGTAGTGTGGGTATGTGCCGCCCTGGGCAGAGCCTAGGTTTGCCGCCTCGTAAAACATGTTGATGCAATAGATGTAAGCTTTTTTTTTAAAGTACTGAGCTAAACGATATCCAAATTTATGTTAGAAATAAATAGAAGAGCTTACATTTGATTGAAATTAACATTTTCTTATTTCCTCTTTGAGGTACTAATATTGTCAGTATTATCAATATTGTCAGTATTATCAATATTGTCAGTATTGTCAGTATTATCAATATTGTCAGTATTATCAATATTGTCAGTCCTGCGATGATAGAGTCCAAAAGCTATAGTTTAGTCAACCTTTATGAATTTATTATTAATAGTAAACAATTTTTATTTAACTTAACTTTAGAGAAGCTTCTCTCACAGCTCGCATAATTTATGACAGTCATTTATAACCATTGCTGAAGTTAATGATGTAATATTAGGCAGAGTAACTTTGAGGTTAAATATATAAATAATGTTAAAAAATCATAATTGCTTGAATTTTCATTAAATCATCTTTTTACTCGTAAGGTAAAAATAGTCATTGTTTGATAATGTCATGTAAAGATACTGTGGATTTGAATACTTTAATTTGAATGTAAAATTTTAAAGTCCTGTAGATGAGAGTATAAATATAAAGTCATATCTGTTTTCCGAATTCTCAAACTGCCTATTGCTGACAGTAACCTAATCTTATGAAGGATACAACTTCTCAAATGTTTTTGTACATAACATTGCTCCATAATTGACAAGATATCCACATACATTTTAGAAATAGTCAAAGCTTCCTTTAAGTATTCCATTAGTTTTTCTGTGTGGCCATATTGCAAAGCACTTTTAGCAGTAGAATTTCGGGGGAAAATGTACATTATTTCAGATAATACATAAATATAAAAATAAAGATCTCGTTGCGACTAGCAAAGTTCCTGTCCGTGTATTTTGCTCTTCTTCTGCATCTATCAGTTTTTCAATAGCTTTTAAAGTAACCACATAATAGTTCCATGGAATATTTAATATTTGCTATCCAGAAGTCTGTTTAATGCCTTGCATGTAGTAGCAATCATATACTTACAAAGGTGTGGACATGGAGAAGAATGCGTAACATCGTGCTAGTGTACCAAAAATATTTGGAGAGTTCGATACACTTGAAGCAGCATGTAGGGGTATCAGATTTAATGAACTGCTGAAAGTACTATCTTTATATTAAAATTTATGTCGTTGAGTCTTTTTTGAGCTCCTGTATAATTTCCAGCATTAAAGAAGTATTACTACGTTGGGCCTGTGCAGTCCATTCATTTAATACTAACATTTATTTACAATTATTTCAGAAATGTCGTAAGCAGATATTTTGTTTGTTTGTTTTTATGAAATATTTTAAGGATTCTACAAAGTTTAATTTCTAATTTTCTAAAAGGTGAACCTTTAATACGTTAGATAATCTCTCAATTGTTTATGCACTTATAATAATCGCAAATTTTCATCTTTATGTACGGGCGATCTATTTATATATATTTATTAAGTCCATGTATTTTATTGAAGTTGCATTTGTTGTGGTTAGAATTTAACGGATACAGCAATTTTTGCTTCTACGTGATGAGAGGCTGAAAAACTGAATAAGTTATAAAAACTAGTACATCCGTATCATGTATTTTTGATACTTTGGCACCTTTTGTTACCAGTGCAGTTAGCATTAGTGTAAGTAGACTTGACAGTTAGCATTAGTGTAAGTAGACTTGACAGTTAGCATTAGTGTAAGTAGACTTGACAGTTAGCATTAGTGTAAGTAGACTTGACAGTTAGCATTAGTGTAAGTAGACTTGACAGTTAGCATTAGTGTAAGTAGACTTGACAGTTAGCATTAGTGTAAGTAGACTTGACAGTTAGCATTAGTGTAAGTAGACTTGACAGTTAGCATTAGTGTAAGTAGACTTGACAGTTAGCATTAGTGTAAGTAGACTTGACAGTTAGCATTAGTGTAAGTAGACTTGACAGTTAGCATTAGTGTAAGTAGACTTGACAGTTAGCATTAGTGTAAGTAGACTTGACAGTTAGCATTAGTGTAAGTAGACTTGACAGTTAGCATTAGTGTAAGTAGACTTGACAGTTAGCATTAGTGTAAGTAGACTTGACAGTTAGCATTAGTGTAAGTAGACTTGACAGTTAGCATTAGTGTAAGTAGACTTGACAGTTAGCATTAGTGTAAGTAGACTTGACAGTTAGCATTAGTGTAAGTAGACTTGACAGTTAGCATTAGTGTAAGTAGACTTGACAGTTAGCATTAGTGTAAGTAGACTTGACAGTTAGCATTAGTGTAAGTAGACTTGACAGTTAGCATTAGTGTAAGTAGACTTGACAGTTAGCATTAGTGTAAGTAGACTTGACAGTTAGCATTAGTGTAAGTAGACTTTAAAGTTTTCGCACTAGAGACATTTACGTTTCTAGTTTTGTTCTTATTTACATTTATTATTTTCTTGGCTTTTATTTTATTTTATTTCACATTATTTTCAGGTTTTATTTATAAGAAATCATTTTTATAAAAAGACAATTAACCACAAGGAATTCAACATTTTCACATTACTTAAGGCTGTTGTTCAGTAGCATAAGTATAAGAATAATTTATATCAAATATGAATTTTGAAGTTATGGCAATAGCAACGTTTACATATTTTAGGATAGCTCCTTTCATTCTTGTATCAGTTTTTTATTTGGTAGTTAGTTTATTTTGATTTAAAAAAATGTCCACTTTAAAAAATAAATCATTCCCTGAAACCAATAAACGTCCAAGAATTTGCCACCCCTAAAAAAAAAGTGCCTCCCGGGGCTTTTGCCCCCCTTTTCCCCTCTCTCACTACGCCACTGATTCTACTTGCTCTCTATATGGACATGGGACATTGATGTTTACCAGTGGGCCATGTAGACAATGTGACAGTTACAAGTATAACCATTTGGGCATTTCACAGTTACAAGTAGGCCATTTGGGCATTTCACAGTTACAAGTAGGCCATTTGGGCATTTCACTGTTACAAGTAGGCCATTTGGGCATTTCACTGTTACAAGTAGGCCATTTGGGCATTTCACAATTACAAGTAGGCCATTTGGGCATTTCACAATTACAAGTAGGCCATTTGGGCATTTCACTGTTACAAGTAGGCCATTAGGGCATTTCACTGTTACAAGTAGGCCATTAGGGCATTTCACTGTTACAAGTAGGCCATTTGGGCAATTCACTGTTACAAGTAGGCCATTTGGGCATTTCATTGTTACAAGTAGGCCATTGGGGCATTTCACAATTACAAGTAGCCCATTTGGGCATTTCACAGTTACATGTAGGCTTTTTGGGCATTTCATATTTCAAAGTAGGCCATGTTGGCAATGTGACAGTTACATGTGGGGCATTTTGGCATTTCACAGTTAAAAATAGACCAATTAGGCATTTGACATCAGCTAAAAGTAGGTTATGTAGGCTATAGCACAGCTACAAATAAGCCATTTGGGCATTTCACAGCTCCAAGAAGGCCATTTGGACAATGTGACAATTACAAGTACTCAATATGGATGACGTGACAGTTTAACAATCGACACATTGATAATAATATTTAACTTATTTGGTCAATTCTTATCGTTGTTTTAAAGATACTTTGTTTCATTTTAATAATTTTGATTATAATATAATACAAAACACTTGATTGGAATAGGTTCACAATGAAAAATCTAATTTCAAATATTGCGACCAAAAATTATTAATGGAAGCAAAGAAATTGAAATTGGGAAGGATGTAGCTATATTTTTGTTCACAATTGTAAGTTTATGTTGCGAGTTGCGTGCTTCCAGTTTAGGTTTATATTGCGTATGATCTAAAGTGTACAGGACACCTAGGTTTGTAAGTGTACAGGACACCTAGGTTTGTAAGTGTACAGGAAACCTAGGTTTGTAAGTGTACAGGAAACCTAGGTTTGTAAGTGTACAGGAAACCTAGGTTTGTAAATGTACAGGAAACCTAGGTTTGTAATTGTACAGGAAACCTAGGTTTGTAAATGTACAAGAAACCTAGGTTTGTAAGTGTACAGGAAACCTAGGTTTGTAAGTGTACAGGACACCTAGGTTTGTAAATGTACAGGAAAACTAGGTATGTAAGTGTACATGACACCTAGGTTTGTAAATGTACAGGAAACCTAGGTTTGTAAGTGTACAGGAAACCTAGGTTTGTAAATGTACAGGAAACCTAGGTTTGTAAGTGTACAGGAAACCTAGGTTTTTAAATGTACAGGACACCTAGGTTTGTAAATGTACAGGAAACCTAGGTTTGTAAGTGTACAGGACACCTAGGTTTGTAAATGTACAGGAAACCTAGGTTTGTAAGTGTACAGGAAACCTAGGTTTGTAAGTGTACAGGAAACCTAGGTTTGTAAGTGTACAGGACACCTA
The DNA here is from genome assembly GCA_944989445.1 of Ampullaceana balthica. Taxonomy (NCBI): domain Eukaryota; kingdom Metazoa; phylum Mollusca; class Gastropoda; family Lymnaeidae; genus Ampullaceana; species Ampullaceana balthica. The sequence continues at coordinate 29,152 of CALYLW010000535.1, read as the reverse complement.
GGTTTGTAAATGTACAGGAAAACTAGGTATGTAAGTGTACATGACACCTAGGTTTGTAAATGTACAGGAAACCTAGGTTTGTAAGTGTACAGGAAACCTAGGTTTGTAAATGTACAGGAAACCTAGGTTTGTAAGTGTACAGGAAACCTAGGTTTGTAAGTGTACAGGAAACCTAGGTTTGTAAATGTACAGGACACCTAGGTTTGTAAATGTACAGGAAACCTAGGTTTGTAAGTGTACAGGACACCTAGGTTTGTAAATGTACAGGAAACCTAGGTTTGTAAGTGTACAGGAAACCTAGGTTTGTAAATGTACAGGAAACCTAGGTTTGTAAGTGTACAGGAAACTTAGGTTTGTAAATGTACAGGAAACCTAGGTTTGTAAGTGTACAGGACACCTAGGTTTGTAAATGTACAGGAAACCTAGGTTTGTAAGTGTACAGGAAACCTAGGTTTGTAAGTGTACAGGAAACCCAGTTTTCCGTGCACTTTAAAATTGGGTCAAATAATGTGCACGAACTCTGCCCATGTCATGTTCGTATCTGGTCCAGGCCAAGAGGAATGTGTACAGCAAGTACCACCATCAACTTTTGTACAAACTGACCCCATGTCCTGTACAATGTGTACAACAAACTGTGGTGTACCAACTCACCCCTTATCGTTCTCGTATCTGGTCCATGCCAGGACAAGATGAATTTGTACGGCCAACACAACCACCACCAACTGTTGTACCAACTCACCCCTTGTCGTTCTCGTATCTGGTCCAGGCCAGGACAAGAGGAATTTGTACGGCCAACACAACCACCACCAACTGTTGTACCAACTCACCCCTTGTCGTTCTCGTATCTGGTCCAGGCCAGGACAAGAGGAATTTGTACGGCCAACACTACCACCACCAGGCAGAAGATCATTCGTTGAGGATGTTCATACAGGTACACAAGTCGCCTATGTCTGCTCAAGACATTTGTGCCATTAGATCAGTATTACATATTCTATCATCATTATTACTATTATATACATAAAATATAATATTTTTTAAAAACGTGCCAAATGTTTTCCTATCAACTTATAATTGGATTACACAATTGTATTGTGCCAGCGTCAATTGTTCTTCTCTGATAAAAATGAAAATAAACCTAAATTTTGACATTAAAAATCTCAATCATTTGAACTCATTTATTTGGTTTTACTTTAGTAAGTCTTAGCACGACCAACTCTGTAATAATTTATTGCAAATATATTATAAATAATTTTTTTTTAAAATGTGTTGTAAAATTTTCCTTCTAATCTCTGACGTGTTTCACAGCACAACTCCGGAGTGGCTACTCACTTGTCAACAATAATACACAGTCGAGAGCCAGTGATGAGAATCAAATGCCAGTTAGCTATGCACACGAGGGTGAAGGACATGACACGATAGAAGCTGGAACAAACAAACATCTTCGTTATCTCAAGTTAAACTATCTAATCTTAGACAAATTTGGTTAAACCATCAACACTAAATAAAAAAAAATACCCAAAAGGACTGTTTACGTAGTTAAGAGTATATCATCAGCGCTAATCAAAAGCTAAACAAATTGTGACGTCATTCAAGTAAGTCTCTTCAACATATGAGCCAGTCAAGAAAATCAAATTGTCAACGATGCATCATCTCAGAACAAAACAATAAGCTATGGGGTCGTCCATAAAATACATCACTCTATTTTTGCTAATTTTTGACCCCCCCCTTTTCCACAAACTGTCACAAATCTCGGGATCAACAATTTCGATTTTTAAAAAAAAATTAAAACCAAATTAAAATATGTAATATTTAAATTACACTTTCACTGTTAAACTGTATTAACATATAAAATTTCCACTTAAAATTAGGGATGTACCGGATTCAAAATTTTGAAATGCGACCGGAGCTGAATTTGGCCGGATTTATGAAGTGAAATCCGGCTGGAGCCGGAATCAGATTTGTTAAAATTGCCGGATTACATATTTGCCTGAGCCATTATGAATAAATATATATATCAGGGATCTACTGGCCAGCCGGATTTATGAAGTGGAACCTTCAGGAGCCGCATTTTTAAAAATAGCCGGAATCCGGATTTGCCGGAGCTGGAGCCGAAATTCCGTACACCCCCACTTAAAAGAACTATCAGATTATTAAAATGACTTTAATAGTAGAATAGTTAATTGTCAACAGTTTTTCAAGGAAACAGTAACTCAATCTAGATCGAATTTGAAAACAAAAATTGAAAAAATTAGACTTGACAATGAAATAATTCACGTCATTTATCTGCTACCTTTTCATTTACAATGGGTGAGGTCAAGTTTTAGATAATCTTCCGATTATGTATTCTATTGACATAGGATAAGAAGAAGATTAGCAAAACTTGACCTCAACCAGAGATTAAATAATTAAAAGGAAACAAAACAATTTGACTAAAAAAAAGATTTGATAGACAAATTATGTGACCAACCCTTGTGCTATATTGAAGCTGTTTATTATGGTCCCATGAATTATTTTTCATTCAAAAATATTCACTGGACATCATCTTACAACGGTGAAGTAAAGTGTTCATCCATAGTTACGACTGACATCAATCTTTGACCATCGTTTCCTGGAAGGATAATTGCAGACAGTTCAACTCGTCCTCATCTAGCCACTCAACAGCCTCTGTATGTGCATTTTCTCTTCAGGCAATAAATGTCATAGGTTGTCTTTGCCTTCTAGAACCGATTCTCAAATGACGGATGCGTTTTATCTGAGTTGAGTTTGGGTAAGCACATTCTCCTGAGCCCGAGCTCTCTGTTGTCCTGTATGTTTCTTCAACATTGTTTGTGAGCCAAAATATAAGTGACATACTTTGCAAATCGATCAAATAAGCTGGTAATCACATGGTTGTACTTTGAAAGCTCCTGTTGATCTTAGCATACGTTCATCAAATTTGAGAGTTTGTGCTACAAACAAGGAAGGAAATTTATGAGAATCTTCATCTGCTCTTTCTGAAGCTTTGAGTTGATTGGGATTGGAGGAGGGGACGAATCTTGAAGGTAAAACGTTGAAATATGAGCTTCTTTCTTTGTAGCAACATTTTATGTCCTGATATTTAAAAACTTGAGTGAAATATTGGCTGGTGCGAACATGATTGTCAAACCATTCCTGATCATTCGATATCAGTCCTGCTGTATCCAATTCAGATTTATGAACAACACATTCAGGAGATACGCATTTCATGCTATTTTGACATGAAACTAATTCTAATATTTACAAAATTTTTGAAAATTATTTTTAAAGCTATTTAAATTCTACTAAAAAAATATAAATAAATTAGAAAAAAATAAATAAATAAATGTGTGACATCACACATGGCCTGACCACGTCACAAAGTGTCACACATACTTACACCCACCCCCACCCCTCGGAGCGTGACGTATTTAATGGACGGCCCCTATTCCTCACCATCTTACAGCCAAGCGTGAACATGACATTTCCAACAGTTAACTCACCCACAAAAGTACGGTACTGCAAGTAAATGCCCCGACTCACCCACAAAAGTACGGTACTGCAAGTAAATGCCCCGACTCACCCACAAAAGTTCGGGTCCTGGAAGTAAATGTCCCTGCCATACTTGACATTGACGATAAACCGCGGGACACTCCACACCAAGATCAGCAAGTTAAAGAAACACAGACTTGTCAAGTAGGTGGAAAATACACTGTCCTTCATCTCTCTCTGGGACAGCACGATGATGGTCAGCAGGTTGCCTGGATACAAGGGAGATAAAAAAGTTATAGAAACACAAACTGGTCAGGTAGGTGTAAAAGACACTGTCCTTCATCTCTTTCTGTGACAACATGATGATGGTCAGCAGGTTGCCTGGATACAGGGGAGATAATAGGACAATCGTTGTCATCAGGTTCCTTAATACAAGGGAGGTAATTGGACGATTTGGTGAGCAGATTGTCTGGATACAAGGGGGATAATGAACCCACACAAGTTGAGTATCCATTAACTTGAAGCAATGGGCTACCTGGCAGATATTTGACACGCGGGAAAGTGATGACTTTATAGGAAGTCCATTGTAAAGTCGGATGATTTTAATACAAGCACCTTAACTCTTGAGGGTAAAACAAATAACTGCTAACTAAATTATATTTAATAAATGCCTACAGTACATACAGAGGAAATATATATATTATTCACTACAACTTTTTAATTATAAAATTGCTATTATACATATAAACAACAGAAAATCAGAAGGTCTATTGAATATTGATTTCAATTTGCAATAAATAAAAATATACAATTTGTAAAATAATTTACAATCATGATTGATTCAAAATCAAAGGCATTCGTATAAAAATATATACATTTCACATATAATAAATAATGTAAACATACATTTAGTATACCCAAAGTTAATAAATGTATACACTCATCAAATCAAAATACAATAAACAATAACTAATATATAAATATAAAATCATGCAATGAAAATTATTCTATATAGCTTTTTTTCGTTAACTTGCAAAAAAAACAACAACAATAAAAGACACACTCATCCACACAGACGCACACATACACACACAGACACATACACGCACACACTTATCGTCTAACACTGGGAGGAGTTACAATAGGCCAATTAAAATTTCTCGCCCCTGGAATTCCAAACGTCATAAGAATGATTGACACAGACAGGTAAACAGTGATGGACACAGACAGGTAAACAGTGTTGGTAAATAAAGACTTCTTAGCAAGGTCTTAATTGTCATCATCACCCATCACACACACACTCACACACAGACTCAAATGTCTCGTGCCTGGAATCCCAAACGCCATCAGAATGATGGACACGGACAGGTAAACAATGTTCGTAATCAAAGACATCCTGGCCAACTCTTCATTGTCATCATCACTCACAGAGGCGTTGACAAACGGATGTCCAAACAAGATGTCCATAATGATCATGAGCGGATTGTTGAGAAAATCTGGGGTAGATAGGGACAAAAATGGGTTTGGGTTAATACAGGGGCGTGTCTGGCTTGAGGTTGATAAAAAGGCGTATCTGGATTAAGATTGTTACAGGGGCGTGTCTTGGTTTAGATTGATACAGGGGCGTGTCTGTGTTTAGATTGATACAGGGGTGAGTCTGTGTTTAGATTGATACAGGGGTGAGTCTGTGTTTAGATTGATACAGGGGTGAGTCTGTGTTTAGATTGATACAGGGGTGAGTCTGTGTTTAGATTGATACAGGGGTGAGTCTGTGTTTAGATTGATACAGGGGTGAGTCTGTGTTTAGATTGATACAGGGGTGAGTCTGTGTTTAGATTAATACAGGGGTGAGTCTCGGTTTAGATTAATACGGGGCGTGTATCGGTTTAGATTAATACAGGGGCGTGTCTGTGTTTAGATTAATACAGGGGCGTGTCTCGGTTTAGATTAATACAGGGGCGTGTCTCGGTTTAGATTAATACAGGGGCGTGTCTGGGTTTAGACTGATACAGGGGCGTGTCTGGATTGAGGTTTATACAGGGGCGTGTCTAGGTTGATACCGAGGCGTGTCTCGATTGAGGCTGATACAGGGGCGTAACTCTGTGTGTGTATGTTGTGTTGGCTGTTTGGCATAAACTCAATGAGTGGTCCATACTTAGATACCTCAGTTAAGAAGAAGAACATTAATCTTAAGTTAGCCTTTTGTTAAAACCACCACTGCACATCACAATAACTAACACAATACAAATCTATATGTGTGTCTGTGTAAATATATTTATTTTTATATTAAACAAACTATCCATATTCATTGATTTTGTAAAATTTAAGGAATAAATACAAAAATAAAATGAATTATGCCAGAGTTCTGTTGTTTTCATGACCGATACCTATGTTTTATTCGACCTATCTATGACTAGAAATGTAGAGTATTATGATGTTTTACTAAAAACTTTTGGAATAAAAGTCAGAACACCTTTAAACCTAATCAGATCGAACGACTGACTTAAGCAGAGAACCAAAAATCAAGGAATAGAAACATACACTTTGTTGATTCTCTAGTTGAAAGCGATAATATTATCTATGGTTCGATATAACAGATTTCATGAGATATCCAAGAATACATAATTTCGTGAAAGATTCATGTTTGAATAACACCCGCGTCCATGTTTATTTCTATTTTTACGCCACTTCCGGTTACGGAACAATCTGTTTCGCATAATTAGTATTTCTCCTCCTGCATCTTATAGACTATAGATCCATGATCCCTGATTGATGTAGCTGTTGTTTGTTTCTGTGTTCACATTGTACTGATTGCTATAAATATTTGGTTGTTAAAATTATTATACATCTTATTTTAAAATTGCTTAAAGGTGTAGATGGACGTCTCCACACGTCTCTTCTGTTTATTTCATTCTTACAGTTTAGACTTTTGAAGAATATATAAATAAATGAGTGATCGGTCACAAACTAAAAAAACAGTCTTAAGTAATTTTTTTGTTAAAATGGTCTTCATTAAAACTTCTCGTATCTAGTATCTGCAAACGTCTTGGTGTGAAAATGTTCGATAAAAGTAAGTCTCTATAGTTTTATCATAGAACAATTATTTTTTAAAATAACAGAGCAGCCAAAAAGTAAACCCCCCCCCTTTAACCCCAGGAGTTTTTTTTAAATATTCGTTTGTATCGCAGATTAAAACTTTTAAAAAATATTAGAAAATGAATTTAAAAATGACCTGGTACAGAACCACTGTAATTTGTTGACCAGCTTCTACTTAGCGACAGTTATTTAGGCCTACATGATAACAAAAAGAAGTATTTTTTTTAATTCCCCACTCGTTCGAAAATTGTGGAGTCTATGGCTTATTCAGCAGAAATCACGGAATAGTTTACAAACATTTTTTTTTAAACATGGATTAATGCAGCAACTGATTTAAACCTTTCTGATTGTTCCGGAAGGTGTGTTTAGCAGACATAGGTCAATACATTTTTTTTTAAATTTGAAAAAAAAATTAACATAATATAAACCAATTTAAAGCACAAATGTACAAAAATATAAAGAAATATACACAAATGTACAAAAATATACAAAAATATACAAAAATATAAAGAAATATACACAAATATACAAAAATATACAAAAATATACACAAATATACAAAAATATAAACCAGCTTTTACATAATGAAACTAATGACGAATAAATTCAATCGAAATGAACAAAAGAAAAGATGATTTGAAGTTATTTTGCTTACATGTTTTAATTTAAAATTATATATATATTTTATATAGTTTTCTCCTGTTTTACTGTATGGAAATTAAAACAATCAACATACATTTGATGAGCAGGTAGATCGAAGTCATGCATAATCAATAGCTTATGTACAAGTCATAGGTCAGTGGTTATATCATGGTCATATGTCATGGGCTTATGTAAGTGTCATTGGATATCTCCATGGCACAGCTTATCTCAAATTCATAGGTCATAGGTTATCTAAAAGCCATAGTCTATAAACAATTATTTTCAAAAAAAGTTTACTCTGACAATGAAGCTCTCTTTAAATGAAGTATATTTTCCATCTCAACATTTGAATATTATTCATTTCATTACGGTCATAAAATAATAAATTTACTGATAGTTTTTTAAAACATTCGATAAATATTTTTTTTATTTTAAATGTCATATCTTGATACATCTACAAAAAATTCTTTGACGAAACTTCGTTTAATAAAATCGTATTTGCTTTCTTTTTCACATCATTTCTATTTGATGTGAGTGAGCACCACTATTAAATGCAAATTGTTAGGATATTTAGAAAGTTTAAAAGTTCCCATTGGAGTTCTGATTTATTTTTCTGGGGAAAAATAGACAATTTAAAAAGCATTAATAAAAGCATTAATTTTTTAATAAAAAGTTTTCACTATGAAAGAACTACTTTGTACAAGTTCATGGTACTGAACGTTTAACGACAGTCCGAGTGTGGCACTCAAGACAAGTTATACAAATAAATAATGGCTCTGGAAGAAATTTTTACTATTTAAGGCAGACTCAGGACACAGACTCAGACACAGACTCAGACACAGACTCAGACACAGACTCAGACACAGACTCAGACTCAGACACAGACACAGACTCAGACACAGACTCAGACACAGACTCAGACAAAGACTCAGACACAGACTCAGACACAGATTCAGACACAGACTCAGACACAGACTCAGACACAGACTCAGACACAGACTCAGACTCTGACTCAGGCACAGACACAGAAACAGACTAAGACATAGACACAGACTCAGACACAGATTCAGGCACAGACATAGACACAGACACAAACACAGACTTAGACACAGACACATACATAGATACAGACTCCGACACAGATTCAGACACATATTCAGACTCAGACACGGACACAGACTCAGACACAGACTCAGACACAGACTCAGACACAGACTCAGACACAGACTCAGACACAGACTCAGACACAGACTCAGACACAGACTCAGACACAGACTCAGACACAGACTCAGACACAGACTCAGAATCAGACACAGAATCAGACTCAGAGATAGACTAATACTCAAAGATACAAACAGACTCAGAGATAGACGCAGACTCAGACACAGACTCAGACACAGACACAGACATAGACACAGACTCAGACACAGACACAGACTCAGAGATAGACGCAGACTCAGACACAAACACAGACTCAGAGATAGACACATACTCAGAGATAGACACAGACTCAGACTCAGACAAAGATTCAGAGATAGACACATCCTCAGACACAGATTCTGACAAAGACTCGAACACAGTCACTCACTCAGAGACAGAAACAGACACAGACTCAGACACAGAGATAGACTCAGACACATACTCAGACACGGGCACAGACTCAAACACAGACACAGACTTAGACACATACTTAGACACAGACTTAGACACAGACACATACTCAGACAGACACATACTCAGACACAGACTCCGATACATGCATTTTTGGTCGTCAAAGTTTGAAGTTAGAGGCTTTACATCCAGTCTATCCATTTATCCAAATTTTCACTGCACTCCATGTCTAACTTATCCATATTTTAACTGCACTCAGTCTATCAAATTATCCATATTTTCATTGCACTCAGTTATTCAACTTATCCAGATTTTCACTTCACTCCATTGTTAAATTTATCCACATTTTCACTTAATTCCATATCCAACTTATCCACCTTTTCCACATTTTCACTGAACTTCAAATCCAACTTATCCACATTTTACTACAAACTATGACTCCACCTATCCACATTGTACTACAAACTGTGACTCCACCTATCCACATTGTACTACAAACTGTGACTCCACCTATCCACATTGTACTACAAACTGTGACTCCACCTATCCACATTGTACTACAAACTGTGACTCCACCTATCCACATTTTACTACAAACTGTGACTCCACCTATTTATATTGTACTACAAACTATGACTCCACCTAACCACATTATACTACAAACTGTGACTCCACCTATCCATATTGTTCTATAAACTGTCACTCCACCTATCCACATTGTCCCCTTTATGAGCTAGTTTATCTGTGGCGTGTGTCCGTTTGGAAGCTCCACTTGCGGACATGACCGATCTCTTGTCGTCCACTAGAGAGTACACACTGCTGTCCTCACAGCTGTACATTGACCGGGCATCAGTTGTCAGTGTTCCACTGTGTTTGTCGTGGTCATGCACGTGGACCCGATGGGCCTTCTCTATCTTAGTGTGCTCTGGCTTTTTCTGGTGACTGTCAAACTGGCCGTCTGCAAGGAGAGACAACTCCATCTTACACATAGAACTGTTTAACGTGCCTCTTAGGATAAAAGAAAGATAATTAAACAACCCGTAAAAACGACGTTTTTGAGGATAAATCCCTTTATATATGAGGCATAACTAAAATATTGATTATATTAAATATAAAACGCACCGCGCGACAGACTAGCATAAACAGACAGAACGTGACTGAACTCTCCGTGCTGTAAAACACGGGGATGTGGTCATCGAGGGCTGGAGTGAATCTCCAATGACTCGTGGAGGTCTATAGCAAAGGTCAACATACTACTTAGAAATACAAATAGATAATCTAAAAAGTCATTAATTTAATTACAGTACATTCGATCGATGTGAAATTTTGATAGAATGCATTGTTAGGTGACGTAAGTCGATGTGCAAACTTTCAACTCGGATCCTGGGAAGTGGGTCATTTTTTACTTTTGTTTTTTTCCACGGGCTGGACCTCGACAAGACGGTGAAGTTAATATAAAGGATTTAAAGTGGATTTTTTTTTCATTTTCACACCCCTGACATGGCGCGGTCCTCACCCACCAAGTCAGTTTCTAAATACGCCACTGCCATAAACAATATTACAGTAAACATGTGAGACTGTTACAATAAAAAAAATGGTTCAGTCTTGTGTTTCTGGGTGATTATTTTATTGTGGGGGGGGGGTGGGGGGAGAAGGGAGAAAATATTGGGTGGAGAAATATTTAAGAAAGGGGACATAGACTTATATTCAAGAAAAGGGGACATAGACTTATATTCAAGAAAAGGGGACATAGACTTATATTCAAGAAAACGGGACATAGACTTATATTCAAGAAAACGGGACATTTAAAAGAAATTACGTCAGATTAGCGAAGATTTATTTTCTTACTCTTCAGAATTCAGTCAAACGACAATTGGTCGGAATAAACATTGAAATTAAATTATTTTTAATGCAATTGTAAATACATTTTTGGCTTCTGCTGCAATTTGACGATAGGATATGGTGAGAAGACAACTTTCAAGCTGGTGCAACATTAGAACCATGGCAGGCAAACTTTATCAACATTAGAACCATGGTAGGCAAACTTTATCAACATTAGAACCATGGTAGGCAAACTTTATCAACATTAGAACCATGGTAGGCAAACTTTATCAACATTAGAACCATGGTAGGCAAACTTTATCAACATTAGAACCATGGTAGGCAAACTTTATCAACATTTTGAACATTCATGTGTGTCAATGATAGGCAAACTTTATCAACATTAGAACCATGGTAGGCAAACTTTATCAACATTTTGAACATTCATGTGTGTCAATGATAGGCAAACTTTATCAACATTTTGAACATTCCTGTGTGTCAATGATAGGCAAACTTTATCAACATATTGAACATTCCTGTGTGTCAATGATAGGCAAACTTTATCAACATTTTGAACATTCCTGTGTGTCAATGATAGGCAAACTTTATCAACATTTTGAACATTCCTGTGTGTCAATGATATGCAATCTTTATCAACATTTTGAACATTCCTGTGTGTCAATGATAGGCAAACTTTATCAACATTTTGAACATTCCTGTGTGTCAATGATAGGCAAACTTTATCAACATTTTGAACATTCCTGTGTGTCAATGATAGGCAAACTTTATCAACATTTTGAACATTCCTGTGTGTCAATGATAGGCAAACTTTATCAACATTTTGAACATTCCTGTGTGTCAATGATAGGCAAACTTTATCAACATTTTGAACATTCCTGTGTGTCAATGATAGGCAAACTTTATCAACATTTTGAACATTCCTGTGTGTCAATGATAGGCAAACTTTATCAACATTTTGAACATTCCTGTGTGTCAATGATAGGCAAACTTTATCAACATTTTGAACATTCCTGTGTGTCAATGATAGGCAAACTTTATCAACATTTTGAACATTCTTGTGTGTCAATGATAGGCAAACTTTATCAACATTTTGAACATTCTTGTGTGTCAATGATAGGCAAACTTTATCAACATTTTGAACACTCGTGTGTCAATGATAGGCAAACTTTATCAACATTTTGAACATTCTTGTGTGTCAATGATAGGCAAACTTTATCAACATTTTGAACATTCCTGTGTGTCAATGATAGGCAAACTTTATCAACATTTTGAACATTCTTGTGTGTCAATGATAGGCAAACTTTATCAACATTTTGAACATTCCTGTGTGTCAATGGTAGGCAAACTTTATCAAAATTTTGAACATTCCTGTGTGTCAATGATAGGCAAACTTTATCAACATTTTGAACATTCCTGTGTGTCAATGATAGGCAAACTTTATCAACATTTTGAACATTCCTGTGTGTCAATGATAGGCAAACTTTATCAACATTTTGAACATTCCTGTGTGTCAATGATAGGCAAACTTTATCAACATTTTGAACATTCCTGTGTGTCAATGATAGGCAAACTTTATCAACATTTTGAACATTCCTGTGTGTCAATGATAGGCAAACTTTATCAACATTTTGAACATTCCTGTGTGTCAATGATAGGCAAACTTTATCAACATTTTGAACATTCCTGTGTGTCAATGATAGGCAAACTTTATCAACATTTTGAACATTCCTGTGTGTCAATGATAGGCAAACTTTATCAACATTTTGAACATTCCTGTGTGTCAATGATAGGCAAACTTTATCAACATTTTGAACATTCCTGTGTGTCAATGATAGGCAAACTTTATCAACATTTTGAACATTCCTGTGTGTCAATGATAGGCAAACTTTATCAACATTTTGAACATTCCTGTGTGTCAATGATAGGCAAACTTTATCAACATTTTGAACATTCCTGTGTGTCAATGATAGGCAAACTTTATCAACATTTTGAACATTCCTGTGTGTCAATGATAGGCATACTTTATCAACATTTTGAACATTCCTGTGTGTCAATAGTTTAAACCAAAATGTTCGCGTAAACGTTAGAACATTTTTTATTTATCGACCACTATTTCTTCTCATTTAAAAAAAAACTTTTTGACTTCCAATAATTTTTAAGTGATGGGTTGATTAATCGTTAAAAAATATTTGAATCGTTAAGATTTTTGAACGATTAATCGAGAAATTAATGGTTAATTTTCGCAGCACTAATATAAATATACGTTTATCTTTGTATGTATACAAGTTTATTTAATTTTAATTGAAAATAAAGTTGCGTATTTGATATTTTGATGTAGATAAAACCTTTGTCAACATTACTAACCGTGAGTTGAGGCGCCCGCTTCTAATATTTTACCAAACTTTAGGCTGGTGACGTCTTCAGTGTCACCCTGACCTGTGGTAGCATATTGAACTGGTCATTAGTGTTATAGAATGGTGACACTGTCATTGAACTGGTCATTAGAGTTATATAATGGTGACACTGTCATTCATGTTTGGACATGGTTATGTACCATTGGTGTTACAGCATAGTGATAGTTTCTTTATTGACACAACATAGGATTAGTGTCATTATAGACACAACATAGGATTAGTGTCATTATTGACACAACATAGGATTAGTGTCATTATTGACATGATCATGATACTTTCGTTATATATACACAGATATATACAAGTAGATAGCTCCACACATAGACTGATATAGACATGTAGATAGCTCCACACATAGACTGATATAGACATGTAGATAGCTCCACACATAGACTGATATAGACATGTAGAAAGCTCCACACATAGACTGATATAGACATGTAGATAGCTCCACACATAGACTGATATAGACATGTAGGTAGCTCCACACATAGACTGATATAGACATGTAGATAGCTCCACACATAGACTGATATAGACATGTAGATAGCTCCACACATAGACTGATATAGACATGTAGATAGCTCCACACATAGACTGATATAGACATGTAGATAGCTCCACACATAGACTGATATAGACATGTAGATAGCTCCACACATAGACTGATATATATATATATGTAGATAGCTCCACACATAGACTGATATAGACATGTAGGTAGCTCCACACATAGACTGATATAGACATGTAGATAGCTCCACACATAGACTGATTTATATATATATGTAGATAGCTCCACACATAGACTGATATAGATATGTAGGTAGCTCCACACATAGACTAATATATATATATATGTAGATATCTCCACACATAGACTGATATAGACATGTAGGTAGCTCCACACATAGACTGATATAAACATGTAAATAGCTCCACACATAGACTGATATAGACATGTAGGTAGCTCCACACATAGACTGATATAAACATGTAAATAGCTCCACACCTAGACTGATATAGACATATAGATAGCTCCACACATAGACTGATATAAACATGTAGATATCTCCACACATAGACTGATATAGACATATAGATATCTCCACACATAGACTGATATAGACATATAGATATCTCCACACATAGACTGATATAGACATATAGATAGCTCCACACATAAACTGATAGAGACATATAGATAGTTCCACACATAGACAGATGTAAGAGATAAAACTGACTGCTTAACGTGAAATGCGCGTCTGTAGAAAACTCTCGATTTGAAGATCCTTTAGCACATGTGAAGGGACAACACTTGCTCCAGTGTCTGGCCAGTTTTAGAAACTGTAAACGGAAACGTCTGCCAAAGAAACAGTAGACGATAAAATTGCAGCTGTTGTTGCAGTATAAACTCAATAGACAAATGTTGTTTCCTAGAATCAGAAGATAAAAAAAAAGAAAGAATATTTTTACAAAATAATTTGTTAAATATTTACACAATTTATATGATTCAGGTTCAACACAATTTATATGATGTAGGTTCAACACAATTTATATGAAGTAGGTTCAACACAATTTATCTGATGCAGGTTCAACACAATTTATATGAAGTAGGTTCAACACAATTTATCTGATGCAGGTTCAACACAATTTATTTGAAGTAGGTTCAACACAATTTATCTGATGCAGGTTCAACACAGTTTATATGATGCAGGTTCAACACAATTTATATGATGCAGGTTCAACACAATTTATATGATGTAGGTTCAACACATTTTTAAAAGATGAATAGGTAGATAATACATCAATTTATGCTAAATACATTTTTTTTTCTAAAACCAATTAGTTTTATTCCATAGAAAGTCAACAAGCATAAAATGAATCTTTAAAAAATGACTATATACAAAATGTTGAGGTGTGCACTGGAACAAGTTGGTGGACATAAAGCTCTGGTACAAGAAATATTGTGATAAAAAAGTAGGACAATATATTAAGATATAATGCTCTGGTACTATATACAATGAGATAATGTTAAGGCAGAAGATATTATGAGACAAAGATCTGGTAAAAAAATATTTGAAATAAAGCAGTGGTAAAAGATTTGCCAATAATTTATTGACCTTCTTAAAGATTCTAAAGATTTACTAACGAGATTAAAGATGTTAAAGATTAACTAACCAGATTTAAGATGCTAAAGATTAACTTACCAGATTAAAGATGCTAAAGATTAACTTACCAGATTAAAGATGCTATAGATTAACTGACCAGATTAAAGATGCTAAAGATTAACTTACCAGATTAAAGATGCTAAAGATTAACTTACCAGATTAAAGATGCTGAAGATTAACTTACCAGATTAAAGATGCTAAAGATTAACTCACCAGATTAAAGATGCTAAAGATTAACTTACCAGATTAAAGATGCTAAAGATTAACTAACCAGATTAAAGATGCTAAAGATTAACTAACCAGATTAAAGATGCTAAAGATTAACTTACCAGATTAAAGATGCTAAAGATTAACTTACCAGATTAAAGATGCTAAAGATTGACTAAAAAGATTAAAGATGCTAAAGATTAAATTACCAGATTAAAGATGCTAAAGATTGACTAAAAAGATTAAAGATGCTAAAGAATAACTAACCAGATTAAAGATGCTAAAGATTAACTAACCAGATTAAAGATGTTAAAGATTGACTAAAAAGATTAAAGATGCTAAAGAATAACTTACCAGATTAAAGATGCTAAAGATTAACTAACCAGATCAAAGATGTTAAAGATTAATTAACCAGATTAAAGATGCTAAAGATTAACTTACCAGATTAAAGATGCTAAAGATTGACTAAAAAGATTGAAGATGCTAAAGAATAACTAACCAGATTAAAGATGCTAAAGATTAACTAACCAGATTAAAGATGCTAAAGATTAACTTACCAGTTTAAAGATGCTAAAGATTGACTAAACAGATTAAAGATGCTAAAGAATAACTAACCATATTAAAGATGCTAAAGATTAACTAACCAGATTAAAGAAGCTAAAGATTAACTAACCAGATTAAAGATACTAAAGATTAACTAACTAGATTTAAGATGAATATCATTAACTTACCTGGTTAAGGCCGCCATTGCTCAACTTACCAAAAGCTTGATAATATTTTCCTACAGGAGTGTTGATGTCAAATAGCCGATGTGCGTTCGGCGGATAAACGGACATTGGAATGATTGAGAGTAAATACTGGGTACTGGAGACCATAGCCAGGTACAACAGTCGTTTTCTGACTGAGGAATCCGTGAGATATAAACCAACAAGTGAGCTGTATATGATAATGAGATACAACTATCATGTATATATATCATTACAACTATCATGTATATATATCATTACAACTATCATGTATATATATCATAACAACTATCATGTATATATATCATTACAACTATCATGTATATATATCATTACAACTATCATGTATATATATCATTACAACTATCATGTTTATATATCATTACAACTATCATGTATATATATATCATTACAACTATCATGTATATATATCATTACAACTATCATGTATATATATATATATCATTACAACTATCATATATATATATATATATATATATATATCATTACAACTATCATGTATATATATCATTACAACTATCATGTATATATATCATTACATCTATCATGTATATATATCTTTACAACTATCATGTATATATATCATTACAACTATCATGTATATATATCATTACAACTATCATGTATATATATCATTACAACTATCATGTATATATATCATTACAACTATCATTTTATTACTGTGAGGAACAGGAAGAACAATCGTGAATTTTTATGAGTTCACTTAATTTTCTTTAATCCAATATCATAGTATTTTTTTAATTCTTAATATTTTCACGCAAGCTATCTGATTAACATCGATTGTCTCCATAGATGACTACAAAATATTACAGCCAATGAAGCATTAAAACAATTTATTGAATGGTGTAAGGGTCAGGCTATAATAGAATCTACAAAACAACCATTCAATAACATTTATTTATTGCCTGCCCTAATGTCAGTTCCACCACAGTTCATCATTTAAAAGCAGGATTATGAGTAATGTAGGATGTGAGGGGAAAAAAAAAGAATTACAATTAAC
Source organism: Ampullaceana balthica (assembly GCA_944989445.1). NCBI lineage: Eukaryota > Metazoa > Mollusca > Gastropoda > Lymnaeidae > Ampullaceana > Ampullaceana balthica. Next base: position 11,895 of record CALYLW010000535.1, on the reverse strand, counting down.
AGGTTCAATACCTTCTTACGCCTAAAATCTTTGTAGGTGAAAATATGTTGGTTTGGGAACTTCTTTTCAAACTTGTCTTAGTGACAAATATTATTTCAACAAACACGTCCTACAAACAAGTCGTACAAACACGTCCTACAAACAAGGACATTGTTGACAATTGGTGGGGAAATACATGTGATACAAACATTGATGCTTTCAAACTAAATGTTTTAAGGTGCCGTCCATCAATGACGTCAGGCGACTCAACAAAAATGGGAGGGGGGAGGGGGTGTCGAGCATTTGGGCCGATGTTTGACGAGGGTGAGGGGGGGAATAAAGAAATGTGACGTCACATAAAAATTAACTTCTTTACATAAAAGTTCAACTTAAATATTTGATTGCTTACTATTTCTTTAATGACGCTCTCAGTGGCTTCACACGTGTTACATAATTAGAGTGCAGTCTTAAACTAAATACATAGTTTAATGACAAAAAGTAATGATGTACAAGATGCTAATTTTCAATTAGAAAATAAGGTTTTTAGTGGGGTGGGGGGTGGTGTCACAGCTTTGTGACGTAATATTGGAGGGGGGGTCAAAGTTTCTGTGACAAAGTTTGACGAGGGGGGAAATGTAAAAATCGGCCAAACTCGCATGACGTTATTTATGGACGGCCAATAACTACAGCGATACATCAATTTACATACATTCTTTTTTTTTATTTCTTTACTTGTGTATGTAATTTGTGCTCTAATTGTCCCATTTATTAACTTGTGTATGTAATTTGTGCTCTAATTGTCCCATTTATTAACTTGTGTATGTAATTTGTGCTCTAATTGTCCCATTTATTAACTTGTGTATTTAATATGTGCTCTTATTGTCCAATTTATTAAATTGTGTATGTATTATGTGCTCTTATTATCCCATTTATTAACTTGTGTATGTAATATGTGCTCTTATTATCCCATTTATTAACTTGTGTATGTAATATGTGCTCTTAGTGTCCCATTTATTTACATGTGTATGTAATATGTGCTCTTATTGTCCCATTTATTAACCTGTGTATGTAATATGTGCTCTTAGTGTCCCATTTATTTACTTGTGGATGTAGTATGTGCTCCTTCTTTAAGCCCAGAAGTCTTGCTCCGGTGTAAACAATAAATCCACACGTTGAAGATGAGGAGTAGCAGTGACGTAATCACACCTTGGAATATAACCTCAATGTAGCCATACACATTTGTGCTGGGTGTGTAACATTCGACTGTCTCTCTGGTTGAATGAAATATTAGAACTGTAACCATACACAGATGTGCTAGGTGTGTAACATTCGACTGTCTCTCTGGTTGAATGAAATATTAGAACTGTAACCATACACAGATGTGCTAGGTGTGTAACATTTGACTGTCTATCTGGTTGAATGAAATATTAGAACTGTAACCATACACAGATGTGCTAGGTGTGTAACATTCGACTGTCTATCTGGTTGAATGAAATATTAGAACTGTAACCATACACAGATGTGCTAGGTGTGTAACATTCGACTGTCTATCTGGTTGAATGAAATATTAGAACTGTAACCATACACAGATGTGCTAGGTGTGTAACATTCTACTGTCTCTCTGGTTGAATGAAATATTAGAACTGTAACCATACACAGATGTGCTAGGTGTGTAACATTCGACTGTCTATCTGGTTGAATGAAATATTAGAACTGTAACCATACACAGATGTGCTAGGTGTGTAACATTTGACTCTCTATCTGGTTGAATGAAATATTAGAACTGTAACCATACACAGATGTGCTAGGTGTGTAACATTCGACTGTCTATCTGGTTGAATGAAATATTAGAACTGTAACCATACACAGATGTGCTAGGTGTGTAACATTCGACTGTCTCTCTGGTTGAATGAAATATTAGAACTGTAACCATACACAGATGTGCTAGGTGTGTAACATTCGACTGTCGATCTGGTTGAATGAAATATTAGAACTGTAACCATACACAGATGTGCTAGGTGTGTAACATTCTACTGTCTATCTGGTTGAATGAAATATTAGAACTGTAACCATACACAGATGTGCTAGGTGTGTAACATTCGACTGTCTATCTGGTTGAATGAAATATTAGAACTGTAACCATACACAGATGTGCTAGGTGTGTAACATTCGACTGTCTATCTGGTTGAATGAAATATTAGAACTGTAACCATACACAGATGTGCTAGGTGTGTAACATTCTACTGTCTATCTGGTTGAATGAAATATTAGAACTGTAACCATACACAGATGTGCTAGGTGTGTAACATTCGACTGTCTATCTGGTTGAATGAAATATTAGAACTGTAACCATTCACAGATGTGCTAGGTGTGTAACATTCTACTGTCTCTCTGGTTGAATGAAATATTAGAACTGTAACCATACACAGATGTGCTAGGTGTGTAACATTCTACTGTCTCTCTGGTTGAATGAAATATTAGAACTGTAACCATACACAGATGTGCTAGGTGTGTAACATTCGACTGTCTATCTGGTTGAGTGAAATATTAGAACTGTAACCATACACAGATGTGATTGGTGTGTAACATTCGACTGTCTATCTGGTTGAATGAAATATTAGAACTGTAACCATACACAGATGTGCTAGGTGTGTAACATTCTACTGTCTCTCTGGTTGAATGAAATATTAGAACTGTAACCATACACAGATGTGCTAGGTGTGTAACATTCGACTGTCTCTCTGGTTGAATGAAATATTAGAACTGTAACCATACACAGATGTGCTAGGTGTGTAACATTCGACTGTCTATCTGGTTGAATGAAATATTAGAACTGTAACCATACACAGATGTGCTAGGTGTGTAACATTCTACTGTCTATCTGGTTGAATGAAATATTAGAACTGTAACCATACACAGATGTGCTAGGTGTGTAACATTCGACTGTCTCTCTGGTTGAATGAAATATTAGAACTGTAACCATACACAGATGTGCTAGGTGTGTAACATTCGACTGTCTATCTGGTTGAATGAAATATTAGAACTGTAACCATACACAGATGTGCTAGGTGTGTAACATTCTACTGTCTCTCTGGTTTGATAAAAGATAAGAACCGATATTTTCATAAGATGTAATGTTAATACTGAAATTCTAATGATCTAAAAGTTTTGAACTGAGATTCCGACATAAAGACACCATTAGTTGTGAATGATATAGACACCATTATTTGTGAATGATGAAGACACCATTAGTTGTGAATGATATAGACACCATTAGTTGTGAATGATATAGACACCATTAGTTGTGAATGATGAAGACACCATTATTTGTGAATGATGAAGACACCATTATTTGTGAATGATGAAGACACCATTATTTGTGAATGATGAAGACACCATTAGTTGTGAATGATGAAGACACCATTAGTTGTGAATGATGAAGACACCATTATTTGTGAATGATGAAGACACCATTATTTGTGAATGATGAAGACACCATTAGTTGTGAATTAATTGTAAAGACATTAGGATTTGAAAAAATAACAAAATCAGATCTCAATATCTTATATGATGTAACATGAGAATTAAGTTATTTTGTTTATAAGCTTACATCTGAAGAGCAAGACTTTGATAACATAAAATATAAACATTTGTAAGAAACTATATCTGATATGATAAGGTTTAAAACCAATTTCATGCCGGTAAATGTTTAAGTCCCTATTTAATTTAACAATGCTATATTTTTACAATTTGTTTCACTATCCTGGCCAGGGTATTTAGTTTAGTAGATCATTTATTTATCGTTTGTAATGACCTTACTGTGTCATTTACTGTGTCATTTACTGTGTCATTTAATGTGTCATTTACTGTGTCATTTACTGTGTCATTTACTGTGTCATTTACTGTGTCATTTACTTTACTTTCGCAGTGATTTTACTTTCTTCCTACATCTACCCATATAGTGTTTGAATGATAATATTTTAATGAAAGTTGTGTATAATTTAAGATTAACCACATTAAAAAATGTCTTATGCCAAGAAATAAATAAACTCTTTATCGCTTTGCAGCATATCTCACCCTACACTGTAATGAGGGATCTTAATAAAGTAAGATTACAATATGCTTTTAACTTACATTTCCATAGTTAAAGTTATAATATGGACAATAATAATTACACTTCATGTTTAAAAGGTAATGGCGCGCATAAAATAATAATCAGGTTTTGGTTGTGTTATCTTTTTTCGTTTAATTTGGACTTTGTAAATGTGGGTCTCGATAGAAGATCTTTAAACGAGCACATTATTCACATAACCCAAATATACCAGTGTATTCACATACCCCAAATATACCAATGTATTCACATACCACAAATATACCAGTGTATTTCACATACCTCAAATATACCAAGTATTCACATATCCCAAATATACCAATTGTATTCACATACCCCAAATATACCAATGTGTTTCACATCACCACCCCAAATTTACCAATGTATTCACATACCCCAAATAGACCAGTGTAGATCACGTACCACAAATATACCATTGTATTCACCATACCCCAAATATACCAGTGTATTAACCATACCCCAAATATACCAATAGTATTCACATAGCCCACAATAAAACACCAAACTGTATTCACTATACCCAAAACACCCCAAATTATATAAAATAAATAAACCAATATACCAGTGTATTCACGTACCATCAAAATATAAAAAATAATTCACTATATAAGTACAGATTGAATTATAATATTACATCCATTATGTATAATTCCCCACAATACTCCCCCATAAATACTCATGTAATAACACGCCAAGGAAATAAATTCACCAACCCCCAAATATACCTAAATGTATTTCACATAAACCCAACAAATATACCAGTGTGAACCTCACGTAACACAAAAAAAATATAAAACCAAGTGTAATCACTACCCAAAATATACATATAATTCACGACGAATAAACCAAAAAAATAACAAGTGTATCACGTAAACACACAAATTATACCAATGGGATTCACATACCCCAAGTACCCAATGTATTCACTACCCCAAATTAATCAATGTAATAAAAATACCCCCAAATAAAACCAATAGATCACGTAACCTTGTTCGAAGTTCCGAACACATGTACCAATGTTTGTTTATCGGACAACACGAACGAACCCATTGGAATATCCGACACCGAAAGAACAAACCAAACGGTCAGTATCAAATTGCGTAGAAAAAATAAAAACCATTATCACCATATATACATCACCCGTAATATCCGAATTCCTTCCCACTTTGAGCAAGAGAACCACGGTGGAATAACGCCAGACCTACATATAAAACATCGCAATAAATAAACTAAATGGACTTCGGTACCATTTTGAGTAGAGCAATTATAAAACCATCACCCAATCGAATACCACGTAGTAATACCGCATACAATATTGAATTTTTCCCGACCACCTGATCCCCTGTAAGAACACAATGGAGCACACCCCCTCCCACAGAAAAAAAATTCACACCGTCAGACAGACAGGCATCCCAATAAACCGCACCATACCACCAAATAAACACCCAATAGCGCACAAATAAACCAGTATACTCATAGATACCCCAATAATACCAAAAGTCATTCACAAACCCCAAACGACACCAATTCAATTCACTATACCCCAAATATACCATGTACTTCACTACACCCAAATATACCAATGTATTCACATATCCCCCAATATTACCAATGATTCACATACCCTTCCTCAATATACCAATTGTATTCCCCACCATTATACCACAAATAAATATAAAGATAAATATATTCACCATATCCCAAATATACCAATGTAAACCCATACCCCGAATAATACCAATGTTTTATATTTCCACATTATCCCAAAAAAAAAAACCAATGTTATTCACATACCCCAAAAATATAGCCAAAAATTCATATAAAACCACCCCAAATATTACCAAGTATTAAGCATACCCAAAAAGCCAATGTCATTCACGAGAATTACAACACCAAATAATTACCAAGTGTATGTTACATACCACAAATACCAATGTTCCTAGTTCATCAAACCACCACAAATATACCAATGTATTCCACATACCACCAAATATACCAGTGTTCGCCACGACCCTCAAAATATACCGAATGTATTCATAGACTATACCCCGCCAAATATACGCAATGAATTCACATACCCTAAATATACCAATGTATTCATATACCACAAATATAAAAACAGTAAATCACATAACCCAATATACCAATGATTCCACAATACCACCGAATATACCAATGTATTCACATATCCCAAATATACCAATGGTACGGGTAATACACGATAATCTGGGGTATGATGTAATACATTGGTATAATTTGTGGCGATGTGAATACAATGGAATAATTGGGGTATGTTAATTACTCTGGATATATTGGGGTATGTGATTACAATGGTATATTTGTGGTAACGTGAATACACTGGAAATTTGTGGGGTATGTGAAATACATTGGTAAATTTGGGGTGTGTGAATACATTGGTATAATTTGGGGATATGTGAATACATTGGGATAAAATAGATATGATGAATACCTGTTATATTTGGGGTATGTGAATACACTGGTATATTTGTGGTAATGTGAATACATTGGATATATTTGGGGTAATGTGAAATACACTGGTATATGTTGGGTTATGTGAATAAATGTGCTCGTTTAAAGATCTATCTTCGAAACCCACATTTACAAAGCCAAATTAAAACGAAAAAATATAAACACAACCAAAACCTGATTATTATTTTTATAGCGCGCCATTTACCTTTTAAAAAAAACCATAAGTGTAATTATTATAGTCCATATTAATTATAACTTTAACTAAGGAAATTTAAGTAAAGCATATTGTTAATCTTACATTTATTAGACCCCACATACAGAGTAGGGTGAATATGCTGCAAACGATAAAGAGTTTATTTATTTCTTGGCATAAGACATTTTTTAAAAAGTGGTTAATCTTAAATTAAACGACAACTTTCATTAAAATATATCATTCAAAACACTATATGGTAGAAGTAGGAAGAAAGTAACATCACATTGCGAAAGTAAAGTAAATGAGCACAGTAAATGACACATTAAAATGACACAAGTAAATACCAGTAAAATTGACACATTAAATGACACAGTAAATATACACAGGTAACTGACACAGGTAAGGTCAGTTACAAACGATAAAAAAATGAATCTACTAAACAAAATACCCAGGCCAGAGGAATAGAGAATACAAATTGTAAAAATATAGCATCTGTTAAATTAAATATGGGGACTAAAACATTTACCGGCATAGAAATAGGTTTTTAAACCCTTATCAAATCAGACAGATAGTTTACTTAACAAATGTTATATTTTAAGGTTATCAAAGTCTTGCTCTTCAATGTAAGCTTATAAACAAAAATAACGTCAATAACACATGTTACATCATATAAATATGAGATCTGATTTTGTTATTTTTTCAAATCCTAAGTCTTTTACAATTAATTATCACACTAATGGTCTTCATCATTCACAACATAAAGGTGCATCATACATACACAATAATGTGTGTCTTCATCATTCACGAACTATGGTGTCTTCAATCATCTTACAACTAATGGTATGTCTTCAATCATGTCACGAAATAATGGTGTCCTTCATCATTCTCAAATACAGGTGACCTCTCATCATTCACAAATAATGGTGTCTACCAAAACAACAATCACACCTATGGTGTCCAAAAACATTCACACACGAACCTCAAGTGAGTCAAAAACATTCACAACTAATGTGAGTCTTCATCATATCACACATCAATGGTGACCTATATCATTCACAACTAATCTGTGTATGTCTGTATTTCGGAATCTCAGTATCAAAAAAGAAACTTTAAGATCATCATTATAATTATCAGTATTAACATAGAATACACTTATGAGAAATATCGGTTTCATTATCATTTAACAAACCAATAGAGACAGATAGAATGGTTACACACGCAGCATCACATCATGTGTATGGTTACAGTGTCTAATATTTCATACAACCAGATAGACAGTCGAATGTTACACACCTAGCACATCTGTGTATGGTTACAGTTCTAATATTTCATTCAACCAGAGAGACAGTCGAATGTTACACACCTAGCACATCTGTGTATGGTTACAGTTCTAAATTTCATTCAACCAGATAGACAGTCGAATGTTTACACACCTAGCACATCTGTGTATGGTTACAGTTCTAATATTTCATTCAACCAGATAGACAGTCGAATGTTACACACCTAGCACATCTGTGTATGGTTACAGTTCTAATATTTCATTCAACCAGATAGACAGTCGAATGTTACACACCTAAGCACATCTGTGTATGGTTACAGTTCTAATATTTCATTCAACCAAGAAGACAGTAGAATGTTACACACCTAGCACATCTGTGTATGGTTACAGTTCTATATTTCATTCAACCAGATAGACAGTCGAATGTACACACCAATGCACATCTGTGTATGGTTACAGTTCTAATAATTTCACTCAACCAGAAGACAGTCGAATGTTACACCACCTAGCACATCTGTGTGTGTATGGTTACAGTTCTAATATTTCATATGTCAACCAGAGATGACAGTAGAATGTTACCACACCAATGCACATCTGTGTATGGTTACAGTTCTAATATTTCATATCAACAGAAGAGACAGTATGAATGTTACACACCAGCACATCTGTGTAATGGTTACAGTTCTAATATTTCATTCAACCAGATAGACAGTCGAATGTTACACACCTAGCACATCTGTGTATGGTTACAGTTCTAATATTTCATTCAACCAGATAGACAGTAGAATGTTACACACCTAGCACATCTGTGTATGGTTACAGTTCTAATATTTCATTCAACCAGATAGACAGTCGAATGTTACACACCTAGCACATCTGTGTATGGTTACAGTTCTAATATTTCATTCAACCAGATAGACAGTCGAATGTTACACACCTAGCACATCTGTGTATGGTTACAGTTCTAAATATTTCATTCAACCAGATAGACAGTAGAATGTTACACACCTAGCACATCTGTGTATGGTTACAGTTCTAATATTTCATTCAACCAGGATCGACAGTCGAATGTTACACACCTAGCACATCTGTGTATGGTTACAGTTCTAATATTTCATTCAACCAGAGAGACAGTCGAATGTTACACACCTAGCACATCTGTGTATGGTTACAGTTCTAATATTTCATTCAACCAGATAGACAGTCGAATGTTACACACCTAGCACATCTGTGTATGGTTACAGTTCTAATATTTCATTCAACCAGATAGAGAGTCAAATGTTACACACCTAGCACATCTGTGTTATGGTTACAGTTCTAATAATTTCATTCAACCAGATAGACAGTCGAATGTTACACACCTAGCACATCTGTGTATGTTACAGTTCTAATATTTCATTCAACCAGAGAGACAGTAGAATGTTACACACCCTAGCACATCTGTGTATGGTTACAGTTCTAATATTTCATTCAACCAGATAGACAGTCGAATGTTACACACCTAGCACATCTGTGTATGGTTACAGTTCTAATATTTCATTCAACCAGATAGACAGTCGAATGTTTACACACCCTAGCACAGCTGTGTATGGGTTACAGTTCTAATATTTCATTCAACCAGATAGACAGTCAAATGTTACACACCTAGCACATCTGTGTATGGTTACAGTTCTAATATGTTCATTCAACCAGAGAGACAGTCGAATGTTACACACCTAGCACATCTGTGTATGGTTACAGTTCTAATATTTCATTCAACCAGAGAGACAGTCGAATGTTACACACCCAGCACAAATGTGTATGGCTACATTGAGGTTATATTCCAAGGTGTGATTACGTCACTGCTACTCCTCATCTTCAACGTGTGGATTTATTGTTTACACCGGAGCAAGACTTCTGGGCTTAAAGAGAGGAGCACATACTACATCCACAAGTAAATAAATGGGACACTAAGAGCACATATTACATACACAGGTTAATAAATGGACAATAAGAGCACATATTACATACACATGTAAATAAATGGGACACTAAGAGCACATATTACATACACAAGTAATAAATGGGATAATAAGAGCACTATTACATACACAAGTTAATAAATGGGATAATAAGAGCACATAATACATACACAATTTAAATTGGCATAGCACAATAAATACACATAATAAATATAGCACAAATTAATACACATATGGACAATAAAGCACAAATTACATACACAAGTTAATAAATGGGACAATTAGAGCACAAATTACATACACAATTAATGAAAAAAAAAAAAAAGAATGTATGTAAATGGATGTATCACGCTGTATTATTGGCCGTCCATAAATAACGTCAAATCAATGGTAGTAAGATTGAGGGACGTGGACAGGGGAGGTTAGGCGGCGGGGATCTTGCGAAGGGAGTGCGGGGTCGGTGCGGGTAAGGGAGGTGGGCTGATAGGGAGTTGTGCAGGAAGGACGAATGGACGTAGGGAGCGAACATTAGGTAATGGCGGTGGGAGGGTGGGTGTGGTGGGCTAAGTGACGGAGGTGCGAAGGGCTAGGGGGGGATCGGCCTGTGAGCGAGTGAAGGGAGGGAAAAAGAGGGGGCCGGGAGAAGAGGGAAAGGAGGCAGGGGGTTGGGGGAGATCGGTCGTTGATGCAGTGGGAGCGGGAGTAAGGATAATGGGGTCAGGGGGAAGGAGTCGGTTCAGACTCACTGTTGGGGCTAGCACAAGCCTGCCGGGACGGTTAAGAAGATCAAGAGGCCGTGCCCAAAGGCCTCCATGGCGTCAAGAAGGCCGGAGGCCCTTCTACCACACCAACATGGGAGCAAGTGTGGCGAGCACCCACTGCTTCGCCCGCCAAAGAAGATGACGTAAGCAGGGCGAGGGGGAAGAATCGACGTTCCAATATACGGGACGAGATGGGTTTCTGGGCACACGATTCTGACACACTGGTTGGAGACGGCGAGAAGCCATGCCGAAGTGACCCCGTGCTGGGAGCAGGCGGAGGAGTAGAACACTGCTGACCAAAAGCCAGTCAGATAGAAAGTGGAGCCGCCAGTTGGTGAGGGATGGGGGTCGGGTACATTTGGGCCGCGGATAGAAAGGGGCGATGGGGTGGAGGGGGTGGGGGGGGAGGGGGTAGTGTGGGGGCGGGGAGGGGGGGTCCGGGGAGGCTGGGAAGGGAATGGTAATAGGAGGGGTTGTGGGGTCACGGAAGGGGGACTGGGGGGGAGAGAAGATGGTACAAGAATGATGTGGGGGGCGCATGAGCGGGGGCCGCAGACAAAACCCTGCGGTGAAAACGGTGGGCAACTGGGAGCGAACGGGGGCAGGCGGATCGGATGGAGTGAAGGTGGGCGTCTCGGGGGACGCTGGGGGGGTGTAGAGGGGGGAAGAGTTGCGGGTGGCAGAGCGACCAGGGTGTACGGAATGGAGGGAGGCGGGGGAATTGATCACTGGGCGCGCCGCACCGGGGTGCGGTGATGATGAGAGTGAATGATAGCAATTCCGAGGCAAGTGGGTGATGACCCGGAGGGTAGCTCGGTGTGGAGGTGAGTTGGTTGGGAGGTTAGGTCGCGGGATAGATCGGGGGGAGGGGGGGGTTGGGAGAGATGGGGGGGGGGGGCGAGTGCCCAAACAGGAATACGAGGCGAGGTTAGGGGTTTTGGGGGGTGTGTGTGATGAGGGGGGTGGGTTGGGTGGTACGTGTCGAAAAAGGGGGGGAAGGGGGCGAAACTATTGGCGTCTTAGAGGGGGGTAGATATGTGTCCGGTTGCTGTGACGGGGGTAATGTCGGGGCGGTGGGATTTGGGTGAGGGACTAAGGTC